>BGPR01001472.1:131660-218890 GCA_013235015.1 Araneus ventricosus | reverse complement strand
TATGTGTGGTTTAAAGTTTTTTGTGTGTCCCAGTTTTCGATTTTTAGTTGTTTCATATGTTTTATAAGCTTACATTATTTATAGTGCACATTTTGCTGACATTTTCTTTCACACGTGTCTTTAGGTAAACATGCAAAAATCTACTTATGATATTTATTTGTAAAAGATTATGCAAATCATTGTGGAATGTTATAAAATGTATTTATTGAATTACACCAAATTTGTCATAGAATTCATGTGATTAAATTCCATTTATGCCACAGTTGTAGTATGTACAATTTTTTAAATTTTCATAAAACTGCGTGGGGAATTTCGTCCTCCTCGTGCTTTTGTTGATACTCTTCCCTTCCGGATCTTTAATGCCTTAAACACATTAAGGTTGACGAGTTGGGCCTGGGTTATGTAAGCACCACAACAGAGGAAGGGCATTTCGCATTCTAAGTGAGATTTTGCTTGCAACAGGGCTGATACACTGCAGAACTTCAGTGGAATCGGGTTTCGAACCTTGAATCATGCGGCTCCGAAGCCGAGATCTTATCACTAGACTGCCGCGGCCCGAACGTGCTGGGGAGAAAATCAATCAATAATATAAAAGCATTAATATAAATCCATAAACACCGTATGGTTGTTACAAACTTTAGAACCATTAATTCTGATCTCTAATCTCCTATATAAAACATATACCAAAGCACTCCAAACCGCAGAACATACAACACCAAATATACAATAAACCGCTCTACAAGATATCCACGGAGAACCAGTGCTCCGTGCCTCAATGCTTAAAATCAAGAATAATTATAATTTATAAGACTTCAAACTAAAATATTTTATAAACAAGCAAATAAAATCCAGCTAATTTAAAATATCTCAATCCTTAATTAACCCACTAGTACCCAGATTGCAGTTTTTCCATAATATTTTGTATACTGTTTTAACATGTTTTGAAATCAACTAAAGTTACTGAGAAAAATCTGCTTGAAGAATGTGTGTTAAAATGGAAGCGTCCGCTACGCTAAGTAACCAGCCAATTCGAACCACTGTCAGATGACGAGTAAGGCAACTGAGCTGGCACTCGATTCACGGAATCAGATTTAAGGAGTACCAGGTCCACATACACAGCGGATCTCCAGTCGAATCGAATTTCGAACTTGAAACCCTCCGGACCGGAAGATGATTCCACACCACTACTCCATTGCTGCCCTATAAAAAGACTAATGGGGAAACGTGAGGAAATAAAGGTTCAGATCCGCTTAACTAGACAACCCGCTAAATAGTCCATTGCAATTTGACCTAAAAATGGCAAATAGGGGAAAAATTTATATAGTTTTGAAACTTTGGTCAAATATTTCTTTTACCTCAAGGATATCGGAACCGAAAAGTTTCCACCTCTCGGGGGGAGGGGGGAGCTTCCGCCCCTAGGGGGGAAAAACTGAAGTGAAGTGAAGTGTTAGGTCAGTGTTTCCTAGATTTCTTCAACCCTACACATTCAGTGTTAGAAATGGTATAGATGAAAGTCGTAGAGCATAAATTTATGCGTCGAATGAGTGCCAACACTATATATTTTGTTGCAGTAGTACGATTATAAACTCTTATCAAAGTTGCAATGATTTTTCAATTTTCAGAAAAAAAATCATTATTCTTATAAAAGACGACGCATACAATCAAATATTCTATCTAAATAAAGTTTTTATGTATAAGAATTAACTTTTGTAAGCACATGCATATGTCAGAGTGCTAGAGTGGTGTGGATGTTAGGAGAGAGAGTACAAATAGTCCATTGCAATGAGACCGAAAAACGACATTTAGGAGAAAATTTTATAAAGTTTTGAAACTGGTCAAATACTTTTCTGACATCAAGGAAACGGAAACCGTAAAGTTTCCATCCCTTGAGGAACTTCCCCCCCCCCAACCCCCTCGAACTTGCAAAACCATCAAAGCACAAAATGATCGTACCCAGCTTATAAAATAATAATTAACATTGCTTATTTTTTTAACTGCAATAAATTATTTTCATAAATATTCTACTTATATGTAGCCTCTTGCTGGCCATGTTTTATAATATATTTGATACAGTTCCAGAGCGACCAGTTGGTAACACTGACAACCTTTACTTCGTTTTTGATGGAGGCTCTCTTATTCATCGTGTAGTATGGCCAAAGCAAGAGACTTTCGGTGATGTTTACACCACATATATGTCTTATATCATTACGGCGATGAAGTAACAGTTGTTTTTGAAGGATATACCGAAAGCAGTTTTAACACAAAGGTTATTGAACGCCAAACGCGAAGTATGAAGCGTACTTTAAGAGGAATAATTTTTAATGAAAGCTCAGTTCTCCTTGACCCTCAGAGACAATTTCTAAGCAATCTTGCAAATAAGGAGCGTTTCATTTCGCAAACTCGCTAGCCACTTGGAGAACGTATGCATATGCACGTTTGTAGCAACAGATGATGCTGATGTACATATTGTGAAGACCACTATAGAGACATATGAGAAGATTAAGAAACAAGCTGTTGTGATTGGACAAGATGTTGATATTCTTGTTTTACTTACTGCTCTTACTCCAGACTATATAGATATTCTCAAGTTGAAAGAGGGTAAGGGTAAGGTCAAAAATAGGTTCTATAGCTCAGAAGATCTGCAGAATTCTAATCTTGTGATTGAATGCACAAAAAAAATCCATTCTCTTCGCTCATGCAATTAGTGACTATGACACAACTTCAGGGTTCTATAAAAAGGGAAAACTACAAGCAGTGCAATTGCTCATCTTACTCAAGATACTTTCCTCTTTCTTCGTGCTACTGTGCAATGCGATGATGAACCTCTCTCCTGCTCTTTCAATCTCAGTGTAAGTTGATTTAGGGTTATTACAGATCTCAGGATATCTTGCAGGTATTTACTGAGGTTGAACAATTGCACTGCGTTATTACTGCCAAAATTATTACTATCAAAATTAGAACATTTATTTAAGGGCATGAAATTTGTTCTAAATTTGTATACGAATATGCAATAAGAAAGTTATTGCCATGTAGTGAGTTTTACTTACTGCTATAAAATGTACCTAATGGTTTGTACTTTTTAATGCAAAACTAAATTAACTTCCCAAGTTGTACAAATGTCAACGTATAAAGAAAATTTATTTTAAAGCAATAGAATGTTTAATTTTTTGTAATGTTTTAGGAAAACAGTTGCATCTCAAAATGTGTACAAAATTCGTGTTAACTCCAAATTGCCAAATGCAATTAATAGAAGTCTTCTGTAATTTATTTACCGTTTTCAAAATACATGATGGTTAATTGTTTTGAGATAGGTCATCAAATTTTGAAACCTGGATTGGTTGATGAGGATATCACCTACCAAATTGAACATCCAGGAAAGGGTGAAACATCTGCACCAACGTGAAAACTTTCAACAATTGCTGGCGTATTTAACGAGTACCAAGAACACCTACATATAGCAAAACATCCGTAGATTCGGGTTTCGAACCTGCGATCCTACTACCACGAAGCAGACTCGCAAACGCCATGACTATACTGCTAGGTGACGACGAAGAGATGGTAAACTATGGTTCAAAACTCTGTTACTATATTTTCTCTCAGAATTTTTTTACAAAAACCAAAATACGACATTATAGATATTCTAACTTTAGAGAAATTAACTTCGAATGTTATTATTGGTTCCGTGTTGGACAGTTTTTCTTTCTTTTTTTTATTTAACCCTTAAAGGCCCAGTATTGCCTTTAAGCAACAAACCCAATTTTGTTTTCTAAATCTTGAGAAGAAAATTGAAGCTCTAATGTCTTTTGTTGCCAATAGGATACATACTGAAAATTTTATTAAATAAATTTACAAAATATAAATGACAGTCTGAATGCTGATAAGAAAAATGAATTGGTGTTTTTCACTTGAGACGGCATCTTTTTTGCTTTGTTTGTACGCTTGAGAATACCATATTTTATTCTACAGGGAGATTATAATTAAAGTTCAAATTTCAAAAAGCTATGAAAAAAGAACCAACGGCAGAATTATGTTGTATAGAATTTGTTCAAAATTATTTAAATTCTATAATGTTTTTTTTCTTTCGGCTTTGTTTTGATAAATTTGGAATTTTAAAAGTTATTGGTGTTTTTATAAGCAGCAAAAATCTGATGATAAGCCATAAATAATAATATTGTAATATTTTATTTGTTTCAAGAAAGTACTAAAGCAACAAAGTTTATTAAGCGAATTTCGTTTCATTTTTTTTCTGTTACTTGGTTTTTCCTAGCGTATAAGATTTTTCTCTTTTCGAATCAAGGTCTCGAAATTTAAATAACCCCAGCAAAAGAATTTGAGGGAACACCTCCCCCCTCCTAGTAGGTTTTCTAACCCTGGAAAATGTCTTGAGCTGTTTATAAACTACAGCTGCGAAATTTTTCACCACCCCCTTGCGACAAAAATATTGCGCTTTCCCACCCTCGAGCTGATCTTTTGAACTGGGAATGGCTGTGTTTTCACCCGTTTGGGTCTGTTTCTGGAGTGTGTTTCTCGTCGGTTTTCAGGGTTGCAATATTAATTGCAACAGATAACACATAGATTGGAAAAAATTTTGGTTTTTGAGCCGCCAAAGAGGGGTGTATTGAAAAAACTGTGAGTTTGGATCAGACGGTGGTTTTTGGCTTTGAAGAAAGGAAGAGGACCCTCCTGGCCCTCGGGCCGGATTTTCTGAAGCTTTGCCTGCGGAAAGACATTTAAAATCGGGCTGGAAGTTGCCTTTCTGTGAGACCACTATGCCTGAAAGACAAACACTTCAGCAGCCAAATGAATGAAGGAATGATGAAATCGGTCCTGTTGGATCCTCCCTTGGACCGTCCGGAGTTGGTAAATTTTAAAACCTCATCGTGCCGTGCCTTGCTTGTTTTCGTCTTTGTACTCACAATATAGAACAGGAGCTCCGTCATGTCCTGTCTGTCCTGAACTGAGGATGTCCTGCTGCGAAACTTTTTTTTTTTCGCTGTGTTTAAATGCTACGTTAACCCTAGTGCGACATCAATTTAAATTAAAACTTATTAAACTTTTGACCTATGAGACAACTGCCAGATCCTATGCGCAGGTATAGAAAAAGTGAACAATATTATAATCTGTGGGGTATGTGTTCCTGGATTCTTCACTTGATGCTGCTGATACAGTTAAGTTTTGACTTACTATTTTGATTATTTTGAATTAAGTTTTAATCAGATATAAAAGATTCTTGTTTTAGTGAGCAGGATGGTTCTGTTGTGATGCATCTAAAGATAAATTAATATTGATATGATTCCGCTAAAGGTTGATTAGCATAAAAATTTCTAATAAGTATTATGTTCTATTTGTTTTAATCGGATGAAGCTTGAAAATGAAGTAGTTATTTCCAGATGCATTAAATTGAAATTTTATTTTAAATAAAGTAAATAAGTTTCTATAACATAAGTTTTGATAAAGTTAGTTGGCAATGTAGTGCATCATATATAAAAAAAAAGATGGTAAATAAGGATCCATGTCAATTGAAATTAAGAAGTTAATTTATTATTAGTACATATTGTCAGCATTTATTTGTAAAAGCAAGACATGATTTTATCGATATTTTTTCAGAAGTCTTTTTTTTTTATTTATGTGCCGGTTTATGGATGAGTATAGTATTTTTAAAGACTGTGTTTTAGTTGGAAGAACAATGTTCATACATGTAATCATGTTTCTTAATTAGTGAAAAGGAAAACTAGTATAATAATAGGGCGAGTTGGTAAAGTATCAAAAAGTATATGAATCAAAATATAGTTTAAGTTAGGTAAAGATAAAAATTAATAATTAAACTGTTAGTGGCCACTATCTAAAAATGTCTCTTATATGAGCTTGGAATTAATGAGATAAAATTAAATTGAATTAATGCTGAGGATGCAGTAAAGTTAATTAAATTTTAAATGTGGATGAGGTGTTGAATTAAAATTCTCTTATATAATCTGGGTCGACCCTAAATGTATTATTATTCTTGTTGCGTTTGATTATAATTTTTTAGTTTGTTTCTTATTTTATGTGTTTTCTGTCATTATTCATGTGCAGTAATAATTCTGATTTTCAATCAATAAGATTAGGATATGTGAATTGTGTTGTAAAATGGTGGAGTTATTTTTTTTTTGTATAAATAAATGTCATTAGTTTAAAGTAATTTCGTCTCTGATTTATTTGCCACCCCTATGACGGTGATGGAGGTAACTATTTGGAATGAACCTGGGTTAATATTTAAAATATAACATCTAATTATATATTAAAAACACAACGCAAAAACTTAAGATCTTTATGAATTGTTTTGGTATTAAATGTGGTGATTATTTTAAGTATAAATTAAGAACTAAAATTAAATTGAAGTTGCACTTTATACCTGTTGCTAAGAAATTACATTGAGTGAAGATTTGTAATTATTTATTTGTGAAATGTTAGATGTTTACTTGATTACTGATGAGATTTAAGATTGTTTATATGTGTAGAGATATATCTTGAATAATTATTAGTAAATAATTGAATGTGTCTGTTAAGCAACAGGTGTAATGTCAATTAAGATATCTAAAATTCTAAAAGGCACAATTGGCTGATAATTTAAAAGTTTATAATTTTGTATAAATATTAATTTAAAAGTTAATAAATTAGTACTTCCAATAATAACATCAATATTAATATAAAAAAATTAATTAAATCATAAATTTTACAGCAATTACCTGAAAGTTGACCTGAATAAACTCGAAATAGGAGGAAAAGGTATGGAAGAAGAAAAAAATTCAAATTTTTAGCAATGGATGGTGCTTTGCACGTCATAGAACGTACATGGGTTCGGTAATCACTGACATTGGCTAACACAATGAGATGGCCATCTCGCGGGTTGCAGGTTAAACCAACTGTACTGTTCAATGTGCATTACTGTAACGGTTTTTTACTGAAAAAAAATCAATAAATAAAGAAATGACTTCCAACTCATTCGGCAGTTGAGTCACTCAGAATTTTTCCAGGAGATAAGTCCTGCGGATTCTCTTACCTGTACTGCCAATGGTGTACGTTTATGCGCAATTACGTCATTCCAGCTCTGCAACAGCTTGCATGTGTGGGTAGCACAATTTTCATTCCTGTTAAGCGGCTGCTCAGCATGCTTTCAGGAAATGATCGGATTATCAGCCGTCATTTTCTAACAAACTGACCGCCAAGATCACCTGATCTTAATTCTTGTGATTTCTTGCTGTGGGTTTATCTGAACCATGTTGTGCTCAATGGTCCGATTGCAAACTTAGCTGAATTTAAGACACTCATTGCGATACACATTCACAACATCAGCACAGATACATTCCGATCTGTTGTGGAACTTGCTATTTTACGGTTTAAACTTGTGGCAGAAAACGTTGCACATCACATTCAACATTACTTGAGCAAGTATCGCGACCATTAAAAACCGTTTTCATTGTTAGTTTTTGTCCAGTATTTTGCCTCAAGGCAACTAAAAATCGATTTCATTTTAGGTTTTTCTGCGGTTTTTATACTTAGGACACTTAAAAACCGATTTCCTATTTCCTATCCGATGTGACATCACATTGACATGGTGGATGGACTTTCAACTAAAAGTGCCACACCTGCTAGGTGAGTTGGAAGTCTTTGTTTTATTCATTTATTTTTTCAGTAGAAAAACGTTACAATCATGTACAGTTGGTTGAACCTACAACCCACGCAATAGCCGTCGCACTGGGTAGCCAATGTCACCGATATTCGAACCCATGTACGTCTTATGACGTGTAAAGCGTCATATGTTGCTAAAATTTTGAACTATTTTTTCTTTTGCCATGCTCTCCCCCCCCCCTTCTTCGAGTATATTCAAGTCAAATTTCAGATTATTCTGTCAAGTGGTTCTTTTTCTACCACTTTTTAAAAGTTCAACTTTAATTGTAATCACTTTATACATTGTTGAAGGAAATCCCTTCTCCGCATTATTAGTTATTAAAATTCATCTGTGTTTAACCCATTAACACCCAAATAATTTAAAGCATAGATTTCAATAAAGTTATACAAAATTATGTTTAAAATACCAAGATTAACTTAACTATGAAGTAAAATTAAAATTGGAGTAAAAAAATGTGTCTGTTTTTTTTTATTATTTTTTGAAAAAATTATTAAAAATATCAGCCTAAGAAACCTTTTTAAAAACTGTTTTGCTTTAATATTTTTTTAAATTTTATAAATAACAAAAAATAAAAATGATTGTCTAATTCCTTGCTTTACCTCATAGATAAATCAAAGAAAAAATTTTAAAAAATTAAAAATGGTGAAATTTTGACTTTAAAATCTAGCTAATTGATGGAATACGCCAGTTGAAAACTGTTTAGAAGATTTCTAATGCTTATTGACTTCATAAACATAGCAAAAAAGAAACAATAAAATGCATTTGGTTTTGCAACGGAAGTGAAATGTAACTGTCCTATAAATAGGACGCTGGGTGCTAACGTGTTAATATTACAGAATTTTATAAAGGAAAATTTTTTTGAAATAAAACCCGGTGTTTTCAGTTGATAACGAACTGGTATTTACCATAAACCGCATTGAAAACAAAATATAATTTTTTAAATAATTTTTATCAAGAAATGAAAATCAAGGAACGTTTTTAAATCAATTTTTAAAAAAATCGGTCTTCTACGGGTTAGCGCAATTAAAGTAAGAACACCAACAACACCAAAGAAAAATATTGTAAACAAACTATTATTACATTAATAATAAAAAAACGAAATGATTAGAATTCTCAAAATGCGTGTATCTTCACTCTTTAATTATTGAAAATAGTATAATGTTAATATAATTTTAGGCGTAATGTCTACTTGAAATCGAAAAGTTATAACTCGAGCAAATACTGTTTATTAAGGCAATGAGTCTTTTCTATTTACACGCTATAATTTCAGGAATGATACTGTATTCTTTGTATTTTAATCGAAACACCCCAATGGTCACGGTGGTGTGGTATGGAAAACAAATCATTGCAACAGAAAACGGACCACAACTTAGTAAAGAACGGTAAACGGGTAGAGTTCTGGGTCATAAAAGTATACTTCAATTGCTCTTCCTCGGAGGCCGTGGTATATATTAATGTGATGGATGAAACACCTGTGCAACGTTGGTGCAGAAATTTCAACGAGGGAAGACAGAAAGTCCATTAGGAGGAGTGAAGTAGCCACTCGGGTGTCATTTCGGATAATCTTAGGAAGATAATGGAAAATTCTTGACCCTCCTGTCGATAAATTTATTAAACAAGATCGGCGTATAACTTTGGACGAAATTAGAGATAAATTTTCACATGTGTCTCGCAATATTATATACGAAGTAAGTTGTTAGCAACATTTAAAGTTCTAGATGGATGAATTTTGCTATTGGTGGGGAGCATAGGGAAGTTGTTACCGCTTATCTCAATGGACTGGTGTTAGAGAAGAATATTATTTCTCATATTGAAATGTTTAAATAACTTGGTTAAGCGATCGTTAGTTAGCTTGTAACAAGGATTACAACATACGCCAAATGTTTAAATATAAAGGGAAAAATTGTAAAAAAGAATTATAAGATATAAAGAAATTAAAATAATAAACTTGGTAGAAAATTTTTTAATTGGTATGCGTTTTATTTAAAAATGGGTATTACTTTCCGAAAGACCTTAATTTTTCAAACAAAATACATTATATTAATAAAAAAATTAAAAATATAATATAGATTCATAAAATTTTAAAATTGAGCATTTTTTTTCCGAATGTCAAAGCTAATGTATAAACTATTTGTTCTCCTATATATTTTGTTATAACTTATATTTGTTTTTATAGTAACTTAATAGAATTAGTTTGATTTCTTTTTAATTTCGAGATAACTTAAACGACGCTAACCATTTGTAATTATTATACTTTTTAATTGTCCTTTTCAAATGAATTTTAAGAGTTCGTTACACATTTATTTGCTTTCACACAGCAAATTTTGGTTCATTTAAAATTTTTTTATTAGTTTTCTTACGCATCTAGTTACATCTAGTTAGTATAAAGATGTCCATTTACTATCTCACATTAAACACAAATCAACTTGCGTGAAGTGCACTAAAGTGCCTGCCTAAAATAATGGAACATTTTTTGAGTGGGTTAAATCTTGCAGTTTTATATATATATATATATATATAACAAATAAGAAACAAACATAGCAGAATTGCAAAAGCAACATATACAACATAAACATTCATAAAACAAAATGTCAAGAAAAAAATCTGCGGTAAGAAAAAGCCGAGAGTTCTTAAAGAGAGAAAATAAACAAAAGTGGAAAATATATATAAAAGGGGAAGATAAAATAACATAGAAATATATAAGACAAACGCTAATTTTTCTAATTTCACTAATTTTTTAGCGGTTCGTATAGATTTTACTTAACCTGATGAGCATCTATACGCTTTTACCGATTTACTACAGTCTCTCCATTTTATTTCAACATTTTTTGACTTTCATGATATTGATATATATATATATGCTTATGTTAATAAAAAAAAATTTAACACCTTTAAATTAATAGTCTTTTATATTTATTTTGATGTGATCATATATAATGGAATTCACAAGGATATTAGTACTTCACTACATAGGTAGATGAGTCCACTAGATTAAGAATAAGATTGCATCAATTTTATTTTTAAGTACATTTCCAAAATAATATATATTATTATAATGGAATGAGATTTTTGAAAATAATATAAAGACGGACGAATCAAGTCTAAAATAATATCATGCTGTGATGTTTAATTATTAATGATCTTTTAATTTTCGGGATTCCGTGTATCACTCGCTACCTAACCAATAGGATCTGAAATCTGGAGACTGAAACCGCTTGCTGTACCTCAAATTTTTTCGCAAAAAAATCTAAAATTAAGTACTGAAAGCTGTCACTGACTGGAAACTCTTGTGCAGTGAGCAGAACTCAACTTCGGAAAAGCTTCTGCCTGCCCTTCTACACAGTAGGGGAAACTAAGGATAATTGACCCTGCGTGACTTTCTCAGTTTTTGAGACAATTTGGTAATTTGTGTGAGCCATTTTTATTTCTCCTTTGGCCATATAGTCTATTGGAGGGGTTTTTCATTCCAATCTGAAAAGCCATCGTAATGGTGCGTAGGTAAATATGTTTTGGGGATCCAAAAGTAAACTTTCCCCATTTCATTCCTCAGTGGATTAAAAGTTTACTATAAAAGCTATGCTGAATTAAAATATCTTAGAGTTTTAATCATACTTCTAACTATAATTTGATATAAAACATTATACAGTATCTTAAATCCAAGTGGTTTGATTTTTAGATTATTTAGAAAAAATCGAGTGAGGGATACTTAATCCTAGCCAGTCAGGGATACTTGATCCTACCAAAAAGTTACTGCAGCTTCAATGTTATAGACGACAGAAGCAGATTGTATGGTTGGGATGAATTTTCTATCTCGGTGGATTTTGCAGTCTATTTAGCAAATTAAATATAGAAAACTAGTAGTTCTGTGAATACAATAGACCTCGCTCCCCCCACAAAGTAATCTAAAATCTGTCCTTCATCGCAGTCTTTAAGGGTTTATCCAACGTTGTCATTAATTTTAGAGACAACATTCTTTCCAGGATAACAGGTATCATAATTTGTCTCTCGAGGAGTTACGTCCTTTGTTCCCATGAATACACTATCTTACAAAGATATATTTACAGTCTTAAAACACTCAATGTGGAATATTGAACACCTAGATTATACACAGATTTTACTCCCTATGTTTACAAAATAGATATATTAACTTAATAAAATAACATTAAAAATGTACTGATCAGATGTTTAGTAAATTTTACAATCTAGAGTAGAGGTAGCCATCAAACTTTTATAATATGAACCATTTATGTAGAATCATGCAAAAAGTATACTTTCGGAAAGAGAACTAAACGATTAGAGGGAACTAAACAGAAAAATGCAACTCTCAGTATGGAACACTATGATCTTATCTCTCTCTCTCACACACACACACATACCCTTTCTTTAATGCGAATTATTTATACAAATCTTTTGTCTTTATCAACATTTTCAAAATTACAATTGAATGTTTGCTTCTATCAGCATTAAAAAAATACAATTATATATCTGTTTTTATCATTATTAAAAAAATTAAAATTAAATGTCTGCTTTTATGAACATTAGCAAAATTACAATTAAGTATATTTCCAATACCGAGATGAAGGGCCGTGGTGGTCTTGTGGTAAGGCGTCGGCTTCGGTGCCGGAGGGTTCCAGGTTCGAAAGCCGATTCCACTCAAGATCCGCCGTATGGCCTGTTGCACATTAAATCATACCTAGTGGCAAAAGGTCTTTCCTCTGGTGCGGTGCGGGAGGTAAGAGAGGATGATCAAAATTACGATGTCCGTCGCAAAATATCCCTCACGTTGGTTTCTTCGAAACGGGACGTTAATATAATTAAACTAAGCAATAACAAAATGATTCAAATGTGTTTTAATGGTTCTAAACTCGCCAATGACTCACAAACACATTGCAATCATTCAAACGGCCACCATCTTGAAACGGCATGAAAAAGAAAAGATTCTGACATGCATGTGGTTTCTTATGACCTCAAAGAACCTTATGCCAAATTCGAAGAAAATCAAACAAAGCGCTTGGTGGCGGCTGCGTAACAAACAAATTTACAGATAGACGAAATACTGAACGGACTTGAAACAGAAATCACTTCGATCGCGGACAACTGTCATACACGTAACAGTAGAAAAAGCACTTGAAGACGGATGAAGTAATGAGATTAGTATTTATCTTAACAATTGTGATAAATATGCAAAAATACGTTACACAGATAACCGATAATGTTCTTCAAATTTTAATAACAATAACCGTTTGCAGAATCCCTGAAAATATTACACGGAAAGGGAAAAATAGATTAGATGGAACGAATCAGGGAAAAAAACTAGCTGCATAGAAAAAACTATAATTTTCTCTCTTTTTTTGAATATGAATTATTTACACAAATCTTTGTTTTCAACATTATTAAAAAATTGGCTATTAAATATCCGCTTTATGAGTAATTAGAAATTTATCATTAAAGGACTTTTTATCATAGTATTAAAATTAAAATTAAATGTTTGCTTTTATCAGTATTTTCAGAAAACTTTACCTAAATGATTCAATTTTTTTATGCTGCCAAACTCGCCATTTACTCTACAAAACGTTGAAATCAGTTAATCGACCACCTCTTAAAAAGATTTCAAAAAATAAAAATCCTTAGATGTACATCGTTTTCTGTTCCATCAATGAACATTTCTGCCAAATTCGAAGAAAATCGAAGAACGCATTTGGCCGTGATTGAATAGTTAAAGACAGAAAAAATGTTGAACGGCTGAGTTGAAACTGAGAACTCTTTACGCTAGTTCAATATTTTTTAAATTCTTTAAGTACGTACTTATCTATCAGATAAAATTTCTTTTTAATGTCATAATTTCAAATAATACACGAATAATTTAATATCAATTTTAAAAGGAATTGAAATTTATTTTATCCATTTTTACCTCGCTTGCGAAAATTGAATGATTTCTATTCATTTATTTATTTTAGTAATAACCTTTTGCTCGAACTATTTTTCATCGTTTGGTTTCTTTTAACGTTTCGCCATTTCGATTGATTTCGTTTATTTGTTTTATTGGTTTAAATTTTGTAGCAGAATATATTTTTCTTCTTTTGCTTTTAATTGCATTATACCATTACGAGAACCGAGTAGGTTTATTTAGCTTTCAAATGTTTGTTCTGTGCAACACTTTTTAAATCCTTTCTTTTCAGTTTGGTGTTATTATCTTCTCTTCCAATTTTTCCAAAGAAAGGCAGTTATTCAATGCGCTAGTGACGTTGCTAGGTTCCCAATTTAATAGCTGTAAATTTTATCATTTAATCAATTTAATTTTATTAGTTTATATCATTTTGAACTAATTGAATATAGTTTAATAACTGAATTTAATTTAATGATTAGACTAATTTAATTTATTAGCTATATGTTTATTGATAACAATTGCGTTTTATAAATATCGTATTATTTTATTTTTAATATTGATTTCATTTATATTTTTGATAAATAAGACTCTTTAAATTCGGTACTTTTACCTAATATCTGAATTTTGAGGGCATCCGAATTATCAAAAAAAAATTAAGTACTCTTTGCATATAGGACCAAAGTATCCTATCCCTAGCTTAGGGTCAACTATTCCTAGTTTAAGGTCAAGTATCTCTACGGTTGGGGGTACTATACTCTGTTTGATCCCTAGTGATTAAATGATGTGTCAATGTAGCATAAGTACATTTATAGTTCTTAAAAACATATTCTTTTATCTTGCTATCAAAATTTCGAGAAATATAAAAAATATCACAATTAGGGTCAAGTAATCACTAGTTTCCTCTACTTGTGATGGCTACGTCCTGCAAATGTGCCAAAGGATGTAGATAAGATTGCAACTGCAGAAAATCGAAGATCAAGAGCTCAGTTATTTGTGAGAACATCAAATACATTCATGCACAAATGCTTTTACGTAAACTGTTGTAGAGACTACTACCGGAGACGATCATTCTGTAAGTGAACAAATGCTTGAATACACTGAGGTAGACCAAGATCTAGATGAAGCTGAAGATATGTAAGAAATTAACTGTCATTGTTACTAAAACATGCCCGACCGAACTAATAATTTCAAATTGTTATGTTCTTATTTTCTCATATTGTTTTATATTTTTGTCTTATATTTTCTGACTTACTTTGTACATGCTGAATATATATGCAGTTATTATAAAGATTGAATGCAAAGTTTCATACTCCTTAATCACAGGTTTATCCTTTCCATTTTTCTCCTTACGTTGAAAAACAGTAGCTGTTAACAGTAAAAGTTCACGTGGCATCGGTGTAGTTAAGTTAAGTGAACGAACCGTTTTGAATCTGTAACAATGCAATTTTCGTACGGAACTGTGGTCAGTTGACGAGGTCGGCATCTCATCTGGCATGCCCTCTTCAAAGAATTCTACACCACACTAGTTCTTTCGAAATGGCTCACAAAATTATATATACGCATATAAAATTAAATATTTTTGCTTGTACGAATTTTATTGAGACAGCGTCTTTAACTGCATATGCTTCATTCTGAAAACATTTTTCGAAAGTTCGATAATCATCGCAACTTCGATAAGAAAGGCTATTTCAACAAACTACATGGTGATAGTGAGCATTTAACTTTATTTTTATGCTATAGAAGTTTAAAGCAAAACAATTTTCGGAATGGATTTTCCTGTCATCAGAGACAAACTAAAAAACAAACAAACCGTAGCAGCAGAAATTCATTTCGCCTGAGGAAAACCCATAGGACAGACATGCTGAAATCTTAACTGAAGTGATTAAAACTAAAAAAAAATACTTATTGGGTATTATTTCCAAATTAAACTCCCTAGGAACTGGCCAATATGCAAAACTCGATAAATTGTATCAGGTTCTTACACAAAGTCCAAAATACTTTCAAAGAGTTTATTTCAAAAGTTGAAAAGTTATTTAAATAAAAGAAAACTATTTAGTTTTAATCAATTTTCCTTGATAGCAAGGTTCGAAATCCCACGTTGAGATGTAATTTTAAAAAAGATCACATGATGAGTACATATTAATAATGAATCTGAACATCCCTCTTTTCCGAATACGAATCCGATTTCGTTCTCACAAACCTGAATTTGAGAAGGAAAATTTAGATAAGAGTTTGTATCGTTTCAAAATTCTTCAGAAATCAAGTTCTCAGCTATACTCAGTGGGCGTGCATGACAAAAGGAGAAAACAAAAAATAAATAAAAAAAATTAGATGGAATTAAGCTTCTTCAAACTTCCGAATACTTCTCGGAACAATTTCAAGTTAGTGAGAAATTGGATACTTTTCGCTCAAGTTGAGGATTAAGTGACTCAACTAGGAATCTTTCTTCAAACACGTACGCGTTTTAGCTGCTGAACAATTAATCTCAGCCGTCCTTAATTCAGCCTCGAGCACTTCCAAAAAGTCGTCAATATTAAATATTCTTAATAAGGATCCATGAGATATCCGAGGACTTGTAGTATCTTCAAAGTATCAAACAATTTTTTTGTTATTCAAATTCAGGAAAGCTTTCTAACTTGATTCACTGTGAAAAAAAACTTAATCTTCCTGCTGTTATACACTTTCATTTAACTTGTTTCACATGTTTGTAAACAATTTTCCATTCACTTCCTGATGCGCTGAATTTCTGAAATTTTTTTCACACTTATTTGACATTATACACTATTAACCTTTCAGCGGGTGCACTATAATTTTTTACACAAGTCGCTCTTTTTCCGACACAATATTTTTTTTTCCTTTTTACTATGACACTTGTAAGTTATTTCAAAAGCGTATTAAGAGACAAGTGAGAAAAGCAAATCTATTCATCATGAGTTAAAATTTATTTTAATATTATTTGCAAAATCTAAAATTATACTGAAATCAGAGAAAGTAATCAAGTAAACGATTATTTTGTAAAAAAGATATTAATCAATATATAATAAAAATGACTATAATATAATCTAAGATTGTATAGAAAAGATTTTCTTCTCAGTTTCTAATCACTGCCCTTGCATTAGAAACATTGTACTTTAGTTAGAAAGTGACGCTTGAAAGTATATATGTTGCTCCTACTGGGTTTCATGATTTTGATGATACTTTTCTTTCTTTCAAACAAAAAACACAAGTTCTTTTTTTCAATGTTGGTTGCTCTTCATTTGCGTTTTCAGGTTATGATGTATAATTTAGACTTAAAGCCATGGTAATGATCAGATTTTAGGGATAGAGTAGTGAGGTGTTTTGTCATAACACTGAGGGCTAAATTTTTCTAGAGGATTCTTCGGGTTGAGGGATTATTAGCAGGTTTATTACATATTAAATATTTTTGACAGTTTAAAATGAAATATTAAATCACCGTTATACGCACTGGATATATAATTACAGAAATGGAACGTTAAAGCTAAAAAAATTATCAAATTACACGAGTGTGCTTGCGCCGTAAACTTTATGTAAAAAGCATAAAACAGTATGAAAACACCTTGAAACTCGGACAAACACATTTCTTCCTGAAGAGAGCAGTCGCATGAAGGAATAGCGATGACTCTCAAACAGTTTTGACTCCAAATCTGAAAACAGTGTATGAAAAATCCCGCTTGTCGTAAAATATGCGCAGACACCCCCACTCGAAGGTTGAAACTTCAGTAATTTCTGAAATTCATTATCTGTTAATCGATTTCATTCCGTAGGGGTGGCACCACCAAGTCGTGAATTTGAGAAATTATACAGGGTTATTCTAAATGATGTACGGTATTTTAACATACTAGAATAAAGTCAATTACAAACAAACATTTACCTGAACAAATTGAAAGGAAAGGACAACTCAAATAGTTTAATTTATGACATTACAAGTATTCGATATGACTTTCTCGAATCACGCGGACAACGTCCAATCGATAGACCATTTCTTCCCACTCTCTTTTCAGTACGTCTGATGTTACAAAGTTCAGAGCATCTATGCGTGTTCATAGGTCCTCCAAGTTGCTTGGCAGTAAGGAAATATCACTCTATCGTTTGTTCCGGCGCGGCCAATCCAACGATTAGGAATCACATTGTTGAGGAATTCAAGCACTTCCAGCGGGGAGGCGCACTATCCTGCTGAAAGTCGAAATTATTCAATTCTTCCTGTAATTTAACCTATAACCACGCAACTTAAAGGACCTACGAACACGATATTGCTCTGAACTTAATAAGACAAAACATGCTGAAATGAGTGTGGGAAGAAATGCACTATTGTCCGATCGTTGTCCGCGTGATTCGAGGAAGTCATATCGAACACTTAGTATAATGTCATCAAATAAAAATAGTTGATTTGTCCTTTCATTTAAATTTGTTCTGGTAAGTGTTTGTTTATAATTGACTTTATTCTAGTATGTTGAATTACCGTACATCATTTTGAAGAACCCTGTATTTCAAGGTCATAACATTTATGATAATGTTTTACAAATTAAAGACTAAAGGGCTGAAAATATGTAACATAAGAAATTTCTACTTTTTAGCACAATATAATACATTTGTTTGGTTGAATACTGAATTTATTAGGATGTAAATTTCAACTCAAAACTTTAATCTTGATTGTCGTCTAGACTCATAATAAATTAAACAAAATCTAACTTTCTCAATTATGTTAAATATTTAGTGTTTTGATCGATGTAGGAAGCTTCAATTCTACCTTCCTTTCATTCTCTAAAAATTAATTACTAACATATTAACTGCAAATTAAATCTTTAGCGAAGAATTAAATTTTAAGCGATGTTTTCAGAACATGCTCAATTTGACAGTCAATGATTGTATGGAAAAGAGATTAGAAAAAAATTGGTGAAATAAAAATGACTTGAACCCACTCATATAATTAATAGCCGACTACATATTGTAAATTTTAAGATATAGACGTTTATTATAAATATTACAGAATAAATTAGAATGGTACATTTTCAAAAAATTAATTACTGCAGTGTTGCTCAATCGGATAAGAGTTCGTTTATTTTTGTACGGCGAAACTACATACACTTGAAAATAATTTTCAATTGTAAACTCGAAATCCAGAAATGTCGATTATGTAACTGTCCAACGAGAATGGTTACTTTTATTTATTTCCATGATTTTAAAAATGCGCAATTTTAATTAAATTAATTTACTTCCAAAGCACTATCAGGCAAAACTTCCAAAATCATCTTATTCGCCTCTCAAAAACTGCTGTGAGACAACAAAATTGAGATATACACAAATGAAGCATTAGTTAACGATAAATAAAAAGAAATTAAATTTTAGACATTTAAATAGAAAATTCCACAAAAATTTCTTGAAAACAGATATTAAAGACTTTAAGAGATGAAAACTCTGTGTAGTCTTTCGTGTTCCCGAAATTGTTCTATACGACTTTACTTCGCACTATTCACTCAAGTGTTACAGAGACCTTGTAACGCGAACTAAGCCTTTTAGAAAATGAAATAAAATTAACGATATACATTCCATCAAGATTATATCAAAATATTTCTTATTTGTTTATACACGATGGTTAAAATTAAACTGACGGTACTCAGATGCCGGTAGCTCCCGTTGAACTGAAAAAGATATGAATGAAACTTCAAATATGTGTTATGTAGATAATGCGATAGACGTTTACGTCGAAAAAAATAGTTTAATACCGCCACTAGGTAGGGTTTTGCGAAGAACGTAATACACAAATTAGTAAAAAAAAGTAGTTTTATTGCAAAAGAAACACCTGCTTTTAGAGAAAATAACTCATCTGCGGTGACCATGCCTCTAAATAATAAGGAAATCAGATTAATCATAAATTTTGTTTATCAAAATGACAGCAAGGCTTCGGCGACACTCCATAGTTACAGGCAGAAGAAACTTTAAGGAGAGGACCATAGACTTATGATACGGAGAGGACCCATGTCTCAATTGCAGTTCGAAGAATGTGGTTTTCTAGGTGTCCCAAGAAAATAACGAGATGCCAATGTTTTGCGATCAAAACTGACGAAGTTATGAAACTACTCTTTATTGTGTCTGGCGTGTTTTTGAGGTGTGTTAGTGCTTTCTTTATTAATATTTATATCTACATTGATTTTATTGACATTTTAATGAATTTTTGCCTTTGTATTTCTGTGTCTATTTTTGTGCTTGGAGTGATTGAGATTTCTATTTCTTTTCTTTATTTTAGTGTTGTTTTCAAATGCCTTTCCGTAATTTTTAGAATATTTTACCCAATTTCTGATCTTATACTATGCCACCCAAGAAGACTGATAGGACTTCCAGGGGGGAATAAGGGCGATAAAGGTGAAAAGGATGAAGATAAAGAAAAGAAATCGTCGTCGACTTTAGGAGCAAATGCAAAGGATTTTCCCAATGAAGTTAATAAACATCAATCCGTCGATTACGTAGATGGGGTGGATGAGGCAAATCTATCGAGGAATTTACCTCCCATTAGTTTGCCCCCTTTGGAGCCATAGGGCATTCTGCTTATCAAACCCCAAAATAAAACCGGGGATGATAGCGATTCTAATAAGAAACATTTTATAGATCTATTGAAAGAGAAAAACCCCAGCATTCGACTTAGAGGTTTCAGCAAATTGTTTTGTTGTAATCTTAAAATGATTTCAGACTCAGCGGATGAAACTATTCAAAGTAAGAACCTTTTCGTTGAGAGTAATGATAATGAGATTCAAAAAATAATTTTGAATTAACTTTTTGACGGCCATAATGGCCAAGACGGCCCGTCATGCAAACTACCAGACGACGTCCAAGCGCCGCCCGAAATGTCGTATGATAATTTCCTCCGCTTATTCAAAGGTGTCGGTAAACGGTTCGGAGCAATCTTCTTTTCAACAATGGTTGTTTTCCCCTGCCACTCTTTACTTATGTCTCTAGTAAGTGTTCGAGGGCAGATGCTCAATTTACATTAATCTTTCAGCTGGCTTATTGATAAAATGCCTGGATATCGGAAAATTTGAACTCAGGATTAAATTAATAAGATATTGTTTGATGATATTGGTGAATTCTATTTAGATTTAATGCATTTCAAAGTGGAAATTTTTTTAAATGTTTATTAATGTAAACAAAATACCGGAAAGTATTCAAATAAATTTTGGAAAACTGCTTTTATAGCATGTCTTTTTTCCTACCAGTACTTGAAATAGTCTTAATTATGAATACAATGACTTAAATATTCGTACTTTAAAACATCTTACAGATGAAATATAAAATGCGTTGTGATTTCTATGGAAAACAACTTTTGTATCAATATAAGGTATTTTTCAAAGCTCAATCTTTTTCCTACCAGTACTTTAAACAGTTTTAATTATAAATACAACGTATCAAATATTCGTACTTTAAAAAAATTTAACACATCATTTGAAGATTGGCAGATACTATGTCTTCAGTGTACGGCTTAACCCCTTAACTGTCGCGACCGTCATATTGACGTTCATCAAATTATCGCATTTTTGGGCTTATAAACTAAATTTTAATCATTAATTAGCTTTATAATTTATCACAAAGATTACATATAATCCATAAGCATCTTAAGTATTCTATGCTTTCTTCGATGAATGAAAACGGCGGCCCCTTTCCAAAACAGGAGGAATCATATTATTACATAACAAAGAAAATGCGACTCTTAAGGGATTAAGTCAGAAAACTAATTTTTTTAAAAAATGCAATTAAAAGTTGCCGTTGATTGGAAAACCCAGGGTTTGATTGTTACATTCATTAAAATTTGACTTTTTATTTCCTTTTTTGTATTTACATATTGTGTTTAATAACAATTGTGTGCTTGTAGAGGGCTTTTGGAAGGGAAAGGAGAGGTTTTGACTTGATTACTTTTAGCAGTATACCTAAAATATTTATAAATATTAAATGTTCCAAATAAATATTCTATGTCCTGTGTCGCCTCTTGTTCTGGTTTGTGATTTTAAATTCTGAAAGTTAGGAAATTTCGGTTTATTTACTCTTGGCAAAACTTTACCTTTCATGTACCTATATTAGTTTTAATAACTTTTTAATTTTGGAACTTTTATCTCTTTATATACTAATAAATCAATCTGAGCAATTGCTCTGGAAATAAATTTCTTTATAATTAAATAAATTAAAAATTCTCTTAACTTTTAATATATTTCGTGTTTACAGTGAATTATCTAGATTATTTTTGAAATAAAAAAACGTGAATTCTAAAATGATCTGATTTTTCTGACGCAGCAACGATTTTAAAATGGTACATGCATGCTCATTCAATTGTAAAATTATGTTTCCGCATCAAATTTTTCTTCTAATTTTATAATCATATACAACGGTAAAAAATTAAACTTCTAGAAAATCTTTAACTGAAAATATAGAGTGTTATCACAATTTGTAAACAACCCCTATATAGTCAACAAGGGTTTGGATGTTAGAAACATGACGATAAGACACAAATGACCACTTGCTTACAGAAGGGGAGAGAAATGTTTACCTTCTTTCATCTCTTCTCTCGGCTGTTCTGGGTTTTAAAATATCTAGATTTCAAAGCAGAGTGGGTTTCGCAGTGTCAACTATTCCCTCCCGAAGGATAATCTTGTACAATGTAGGTAAGGAAAAAGTTTTAGAAACGCTTAATTTCGGGCTGCAATCTAAAAACGTTTTCCTGACCGATGGAAACAATAAACCACATTTCAAGATCGAATTTAATAATCCTGCCAGGCACAAGCACACAGTCCATTGCGCCCTCTCTATAAATCCTAAAAGCTTTAGGAAATATTGGATAAGGGTTGTACTTTCAATGGGTCCTACTTAGAATATCGAAGTTCCTTAATATTGTTGCAAAAGTCTTACTGCGGGTGTATGGAGTAAACAGTCCAACATGCAGGATAATGGAAAATGAAGGTTTATTTACAAATATGCAGGAAAACACGTAGCACAGGTACAGGAAACAATAGTTCTTGTACAGATTACTAATGTAAACTGATAACTATTCACAGGTAATAACAGTTCAACACGTTTTATCTAACAACACAAACAGACAGCAAATAACTAGCAACGACAATAACTGCATTTTCAATAGCGCTCAGCTCACCAGCTTCTTATCTGGCACTGCGGACGAAGCTCTCAAGTCGTTCCCAATGGATCAGCACTGCTCCCTCTGATACAGGCGCGATCATTATATACTCTCCCCGACAGGCCGTGGCGTCACAAGTTTTCTCGCATATTCACGCCTATTCCCTTTCCTAATAGAAATATGGAGAATAGCGTTGCATTTTCTGTAGTCATCTATTCGTCGCCAAGGTCGTCAAATTTCAAGTTCTCCAAGTTCGTCGCCAAGGTCAGGTTCCCGGAACAGTCGCTGAGGTCACTACATGCTTAACCTTGTAAAACTCTCTTCCCAACCATAAGGCTCACATTGCTGGGAAGCGACTTTCCATGTTTGTAACAATATAAAGCAAGGCAAGAAATGCTTCGGGTTTGGACACACGACCAAAAATAGTGACAAGAAAATGAGCACAAATGTGGTAGATGTGGGGAGAGCAAGAGGGACCGATACAGATGCAGGGGGCTGAATTGCATTAACTGTAATGAATCCAATGCTAGATTCAGAATGTGATTTGGACCAACCACAGCTGCCACTATAGACGTTGCAAGAGTTATTTAAGGCAAAAAGATTTAATAATGAGTAGAACCGATCTGTCAGAGGACCGTGTTTTACTTTATGTGATTTTAATTAACTTTCTCAGATTTTTCTGACTTGTATTTTTAGTTGGTTTAGAGGTCAACAAGGTTTATCGATTCTCTGGAGTTCTGGCCTCTTTTACTGATTTTATCTGATTTGACATATTTTAATAACCTTTCGAATTCCCGGACCATTTTTTGTCTCTGATTCACCTTCTGAGTCACCGTACGGCGACTCTGGAATTGTCTCTCTTTTATTTGACTATCAGTTATATTTATTGTTTCAGATCTTTTGTTATTTTTAACTTTTGACCTGTTTTTATTTTTGACCTATTTTAAATTTCGGTTGACGGTTTGGGGGTTTATGATTTTAACCTAACTTTTAATCTTTTAAATATGTTACTGCTCTCCCGGTGTCGATCTTTTACTCCCAAGTCATTCACTTTATCGGTGGCGGCCGTTGCAGATTGGTCAGGACTAAAGTGCTACTCTCCTCAAAGGGCTCCGAGGTGTTTTTGTGAACGCGTATGCCCAGGAATTTACGAATCTGTCGGACTTCGGGGACTTAAGTCATTTTAGATGTTTTATTAGTAATTTTAGCTGATTTTGTTTTAATTGCGATTAGATGTGTTGCATGCTATAATACTTGTCCATTTTAACTAACACCTCTACGATTTATATTATTGATTTTATTATTCTTTTAATCGAGAGAAAGTGGAATGAAGTGTAGTGAGTTTGAGTGTCTTTGCGTTTTTCCATGTGTGTGTTTTGCTGTGTTTATGACGTCCTTTTGGATTGATAATAATTAATAGGAAATATATATTTGACTTCTTATTTTTTATTACTTTGAAGTAATGTAGGGCTGAGCCTGACTGGTTTTAACTGAATCCTTTTAATGTGGAGGGAATATGATGCAACACAGACTAGTTTCTAGACTGCTACTTTGAGGTGTATTTGGATGTGTTTGATGTAAATAATTTTTAAAATTTTAATTTTCTTATCTAAATTAACAGTGATTGTCTTTTGATGTGACCTGCTACTGTTCAGCGGCCGAAGGGTGTTAATGTCTGATTTTATGACTTAACTTAAATATAATTTTATCTAATTTCAACATCTACCCATTTATCAGATTTTTAGTTTTTGCTTTTGTTTTATTTGATTTGCGTGTGGTTTGTTCTGTGTGTGCTACTGTTTTTTAAGTATAATTATTGTTTTTTCTTACAAATTGCTTCTAAATTGTATTTTACCTTGCACAATTATACCCTTTCAGTGTAACATGGCCGTCGGTGGTGTGGATTTATTCCGTTGATATCTTGCGATCTCTCATCGGAGTTAAACATTCATTGAAAAGCTCTTGATGGACTTTGAAAATTATTTGACTTTCAAAATCAGAACACAGGACATTGCTGGCACTTGATAGGAACAAAACTGCGGCCTGATACCTGGAAACGTAACCTTTCATGGGGAAGCCTGATCCTGCTTCTGCTGCGGTTTCACCTGGGGAAATAAAGAAAATAAAATTAAAAATAATAATACTTAATTGCATCAAAATTAATAAATAAAAATATCACCAAGCCAAATGAGATGTTCTTTCCTGGATTGATCCTTGAACCTGTTTGGCCTCCTTTAACTTCCTGAATACCCTCATCTGCCTTGGCGGATCTCTGGGAGAGATCACACAAAAACACACTAGGGCGCCCTTGAATAAATCTATTCCTATCTTATTAACTAACTTAACTGAGTTAGTAGCGTAAGCGCACCAATCGCGGGGCGCGAACGCGGCTCGGGTACTTCTCAACTCCTCCAACCCGCGGTGGCGGTCGCGGCAGGCACTGCCAACTTCACCGGCCTGCAGTTTCGGTTGCGACAGGCAATTCTCAACACCACCGGCCTGCTGTGATTTTAATATGTTAATTTCAACTAGGAATTTTATGTGCCCGTAAAGCTTATATGTTTAAAGAGAGAGTCAATTTAAAATAGACATTATTACACTGAGTGCTCCCCATTCCCGTGGGTTTAGTTATTTAACTGTCCATCTTTTCTCCTCACGTGTATGGGTCGATTTATTGTAAAAGACTCCCAGCTCTTTGTGCCTTCTTACTCATTGCCGCTGTGGGCAATGTTTGTATTTATTTTATCTTAGTTTTTGTTACATTCTGTCGGATTGGCTGAGTGACCTTCTCGCGTCTGGCGGTGTAGTGTTCTTCTCCATTGGTTCCTGCCCAGCCTTAAGCCCTGCTTGGGTAGACTGGGCCAGTGCGAGCATCCACTTGCTTATTTATTAAGGATGTTATACTTGCTCTTACAAGGAGTGGTCACGACTTTGGAAATTCAATTCGGGATGAGATTTTGTATATTAGTAGTAAACATTTAGGGTGTTTATCCCTTAAAATATTAAAGCTCAATGGCCAGCCAATTCGTAGAAAATAAACCTCAAACTTCAGACACAGCTGATATTCTTGTAACTTGTTACTGTTATTGAGGGGCGAATAGCATGGTTGGTTTGGTACTCGTCTGCTAACCTTTCAACCATGTTTGGATCCCGTATTTTCTTTTCTTGAAAGATGTTTTAAAATTAATATTTAATTAAAAATGAATAAATTCTTTTAAAAATATTAATCATTTTTTAAACATTACATAATATTTATTCGTATAATCCACGAATTATATTATAATTTCATTTTTAAGCTGTTAAATAATAAGAAAACAACTTGAATGATGTAAAATAATGACTATAATTACTCTTATCATTATGTGTCATTATTTTTTTTAAATCTGATTAAAATAGTTACGAAATTTTCATTCTAGCTTTAAGCAACCGGTTTTGCACGGGAAAAAGAAAATAACCGTTAATGGAATACATAGGAAGACGGTCCAAAATTTGAAGTTTATTTCCCAATGGATTTCTGAAAGAAACGCACCCAATTTATTTATTACGCAAGAGGTAAAAATATAATTTATTGTCAATGTTTTTATGAGAATTATCAATCTGGTTCTGCTATTTAAATAAAAAATTAACAAATGTAGAAAAATTTAAAAAATTTACAAATGTAAAAACCGGCATGAAATTTTTTTCATGATGAGAGCAACTACAGAGGGTGTTTGCACATTTTTAGAAAGATTTCGTTTCGCTGAAAGAAAAATTCGTTTGCTTGAAAAAATTTATTTTCTCAAATATTACATGTTTTAAGCTATAAGTTATCATTTGCAACATAAAATTTTGGTTTACATGCAAAATGACGCTTTTAAAGAAGCGAAGGATAGAAGACTACGTTCTTGCTCTCTTCAAAGAGCATTAATCTTATTTAATTATTTTTAAAAGTTGTGAAAGCAATGGTTTTTTTATATCTAAAGCCAGAACAGGTATTAATGTTAATAAGAAAGGAAAAAAATCGTCCAAGTTTTGTTTCAAGTGGGAAAATTATTCCAAATACATATCCAAGAAAAAAAGCAGTTCTTTGAATATTGCAAAGGTGAGATATGTAACGTTAAAAGAAAATCCTCCAAGTCAAAGATTTGTTGAAAAATCATTAAAATTCTCAGTATCAGCTTAAACGAAATTATTAAAACTGATTTGAGTCCCTAAAAGGCAAAAAATACAATTTTTATCGTCTTTCTCTACGTCATATCGTTGAACGCAGAACACGCCACAGAATTCTTTATAAAAATCATTTATCCGGACATAAACGTAAAAAATGCTGTAACAATAGATGAAAGAGTGTATTAAAGTCTATGTCTTGAGTCTATTTAAATTATTGAAAGAAAATAATTAAATTTATTATCATCAAAGAAGAAAAAAATTAAACCAAAGAATCTAAAGACAGTTTTCCTAAGGGAATTATGATTGTTGCTGATTTTTTCACATAATGACAAAATAAAAGTAGAGAGTGGATAAAAGTGTTACGATTAACTCCACATACTAGCAGAAGCATATTTTATGTACTATCTTCAAATCTGAAATAACATCTTTTTATCCACAATGCCATTAATCAGTAGAAATACACTAAAACAAATCAAGCAGCCGCATCATAATCCACTGTTAATTTCCTGGAAAGAATAGAACAAGAAGTGGGTATTAAAATTATAATCTTCACTGACATTCCTGTTAAATAGTTCTGTACCACCAATGAGTTTTTGAGACTTTGGACTTTTAAAAATCGCATTATCCAAACGTCAACGTGGACTTTGGAAAGCTTTTCAAGAGAAATGGGACAAAATAACTCCTCCCATACCACAAAAATCATTATTGTCATGGAAGTTACTATGTAGAAAGATAGTTAAGAATCCGGGCTATCAAACTGAACATTTTAAACAGAAAACGAATTGTGAAATAGTTCTTAAAATACCATAAAAATCGTTTTAGGATGTTCATGCATTCGAATGCAATGCGATGGCCAGCCAATTTGAAAAAAATGGCCTTCAAACTTAAGGCACAGCTTGTATGAAAGCAAGTTGTTGCTATTTTTGAGGAGCCAATAACATGATTGGTTTAGTATTCGTTTTCTAATCTTTAAGCCAGGGATCGAACCCGCGTTTCCCTTTTTTTTTAACTTGTTTTGAAATTAATTTTTAATTAAAAATGTATAATTTAAAAAAAATTTAATCATCTTTTAAAAATCAACTAATTTTTTATTTATATCAGCCATGAATTATTTTATAATTTCCTTTCCAAACAGTTAAATCATTATAAAAACAAATTTAAAGGTGTTTAATAATAGAATATAATAGAATGTCATTATAGATATATAATCATTATATGTCCTTAAAAAATTTTCATTATTCGCTTAAATAATTACAGAATTTTCGTTCTAACTTTACGGGACAATTTTTGGCAGGAAAAGAATGTAGTTATAATTATTTAACTGTTTGAAAATTAACTTATAATTTTAATTCAAATATATGAATAAACAGTTATTTTTTCATAAAATGATTAATAATTAAATTAAATATTTATAAAATGTTAATTTGATTTAAAATTATTATTTACAAAGAAGAAAAAATTTAATTACGAATACAACTTTAATTGTGCGAAAGAATAACTATTAGCTTGTCTCATTGTTCAGATAATGGTAGAAATTTGGTTGGAATATTAACAAATTAAAGAATTTTGACGGGAAGTAACTGAAGGATTAAGGTGATTTAATGAAGATTAATTTGAAGTTCAACCCAACCAGTTCATTTCCGTGAAGGGATTTTGAGAACGACTTATTGGAACGTTAAAATGCCCCAGAAGAATCTAGGAGAAATTCCGTCTAACATTTGAAGAACTTTGTACTGTTGTGCTTGATTCTGAAATTGTGAATAATTACAGACCATTATATCCGAAAATCAGGAGGATCTTATTATTCTTACACCAACTATGTGTATACAAGGAATCAAAAATGACTGAGTAAAAGATTTAGATGCGATTGAATCGCAAAGAGTGAATGAAATATTTAGATATCATCAGAGCATCCGGCCAGAATCAAAAAAACGTTTCAGGATATAGAGTAGGGGAGACTTGGGAGACTTGATCCCTTTTTCTGTTTTTAATTTTCATTTTGGAAAAAACTAAATTTTTGAAAAAATGTTTTCAGTCATTATTAAAGGCATATTTGTCTTTTTTGTTATAGTATTTTTTTATTTTTGAAAAACCATTTTTAAAATAAAGGTAAATTGTTTTCCAACAATTAGAAAAGGCATCAAGTCTCCCCAATTGCAGGGAGACTTGATCCCTTTCCAAGGGAGACTTGATCTTTGAAACAGATGAATTTAAATGATTCAAATTAAGTAGTCGAAATCAAATTTATTCTTGACTAACATGTAAAAAAGGGAGAAAAACACATTTAGAAAATTCTACATTATTGAAAATCACTGTTTCCCATATGAATTATTGTTATCGCTGAAATTAATGATCAAATAACATTTTCAAAGCTTGAAAAATCAAAAATAAATGTTAAAATTCTTGCAGTTCGAAGAGTTCCACCAAACATCGCTGGTTTAGGTAGTTTTTTGACAATGTCGTCATTGTCCACAACACTAATGTCACCATTTTCTGGATAAATAAATTGGTTGGAATAAAGTCCTCTTTTTCTTAGAAAATTTATTTCACATTCAGATGATGAAATCTTCTTTTCAATTTTTCCTATGGAATGACTAATTTTCTCTTTCCGTGAAACCGTCACCATGTTCTTGCTAACCATCATGTGCAGCCACATATTAACTTTCTACCTTTGTTAACCATCCAAAATAAAGGTAACCATATTCTAAATAATATTGATATTATCTAAATGTGACTTGAAAATCACAATGACCGGTAGGGGGTAATAAAATTGTTAATATTAATTTAACTTAACTTTGGGGACACTTGATCCCAGGATCAAGTCTCCCCATACAATGGGGATCAAGTGTCCCTAATGTGCATGTGTTCGAAAAAGAATTGTTAAATCAAAAGTAAAGAAACTGTATTGGATGTAAATAACAACATTTAAGCAGTAAGGAATGTTAGTATATTATATCAATAAACTTAAGTAATTTAGTTATATTTATCAAAAAATAAGGAACATAAACTACCTACTCCAAAAGAAGTTTGACTATAATAAATCAGAGATTCCTTTCTAACAACAAAATTAAAAATGGCTGAATGAAATTCTGCTGTCAGATCTGTTGATAAGGAATCACTTTATTAGTGTTGCCAGTTTCAGAGACTTAATTGCATTTTTCTCTGGTTTTAGACCAAGGGATCAAGTCTCCCCTATATAGGAGAGGTAAGGAAATTTTCTCATTTCCAGATGGCGGACAATATTAATGAAGGTGAAGTCGTTTTAATTGAAGATACTAACTATAAAAGGATCAATTGACGTTTCCTAAAGTAATGAAGTTCATCATAGGTAGAGTACGAGTAGTGGAGGTGTCGATGGGAAGTGACTACGACTAATTCAGAGATTGTATTCATTAGTTGTATGTTGAAATGAGAAATTCCAAGAGAGAAAACACCGGAGTTTGAGTTTCGATATCTGTAGCAAGAAGTCAAAGGAGGGAGAGTGTCGTGACTCTTCTTCCAATGACGGTCGTCGTGTGAAGTAAACTGGTAAAACAGCAGTCAAAAATTTCTTACTAAATAAAATGAAAGTTCCTATGTCTTTAAGAATAGCATATCATAATTTTTTAAAAATCGACAGTGAAAGAGAAACACTTTAAAATAATCTTACTGCATGAATTTTCTGTTGCATTTAGGAGCATAAATTCTTTCTTCATCTTGATAAAAGCAAAGTTTACAAAACATTTTCAAATTACGAAATAAAACACATGCACAAATTATATAACACAATTTAATAAGCATAATTATACAGTCTTCACTCAGAATTATTTCTACAGAAATGAAAATAAAATTATACTATATTATATAAATATATAGATGCTTACTAAGACAATTTTCTATCATTAACGTTTCAGTGTAAAATATGCTTTCGAACTACGTTATATAAATGGAGAAGGATCTATCCGTCTTACCCTATGTTTATAGTAAAATGATATCGTTTATTTTTTCATGCCAAAAAAATTATTCAGCTAACGATGCTTGTCATTTAAGTAAAATTAATTGCCATATTTCTATGAATTCCTGTATTTAAAAATAAAAAACATTTTAATTTTTAAAAAACCTTTGAATGTTTTCACTTTATTACAAGTTTTGTAGTAAGAAATATTTTTAAAGTGCAGTGTGCCACTTTTATTTTAATAAAAAATAAAGTTTGCAATACTTATCACACAAATAAAATTTATGTTTTTCAAATTAAATTTTGTACATGTCATCTGTTATTTTCAAGAAATATTCGTCATCTTGTAAAATCTAAAAAAATTTTCAGCAATCTGTAAACAGACATGCATATCCCGCGCTGGTTTTATTCAATCCCCTTTGTATTTAAGCCTTCCAGAATTCCCTCATTTTCCTCATCGTTAGCAACATGCTTCCGTTCCAGAAACAAATTAAAGACATTGTTCGTTAAGTCAATTCTACGGGGGGAGAGGCAAGAATTTTCCATCATCTTCCTAAGCTTATCTGAAATGACACTTAAATGGTCACTTCGCTCCTCGTCATGGACATGCTGTCTTGTTTCATTAAAATTTCTGGTCCACCGTCGCACAGATAATTCAACTATTGCATCTCCATACGCTGCTTTGATATAACTATAAATTTCGATCTGTTCGATAAGTTATTTGTTGAGTTGTAAAGCTGGTAGTGTAGATGCTATTTGTAAACTCTTAGAATATTTAAGAATCTCTGTTATTGCTTGCATTATTTTATACTTTTGTGTTTTGCTAGAAGACATACTTTTTTCCTGTCATTTAAACAATCTACTTTTTGAATTTTATTGTATCAAAATTATCATCGGTTGTTCCTTATTTCCCCTATGCATTATATCATCACGCAGTGTGCCCACTTAAATAAGGGTCACCCCCTTAACTTCAGAACGAAGGCAGCTATAGACATGAAAGTAGTGTCTAGGTTTAGTAAAACGTCTATGACCATTTACAGTGCCACATGGTGACAAACTCCGGAGTTAGTGTTCTTACCTCAAAATCGGAACAATTTAGGGAGGAATATTAATTACAAGGTTGTAGAGTGTTATCGATTTAGTACGAAAAGACATCTCGTGCATATTAATACGAAGAACAGAACTTTTAAATGCACTTTGGATTGTTCGCATTTTCAGAAATTGTGACGCCGCAAGACATGGACAGAAGAATAAAATGTTTATATTTTGGACAAGAAATTACCCTATTATACTCTTTCCTGTGGGAATAATTTAAACAGCAGGTGTATGCGATCTTTCCGACAACATTACAGGACTTTTGATGACTTATATTACTTTTGCTTAAGCTAGAGAACCAACTCTTTGCTAAAACGTGTGAAAAGCGCAAAGTGAAATTCAAACAATGGCTCAAATCAGTATTGTAGATGACGGAGAGTACTTAGAACACCGAAAATAAAGATATTTTGTGATAACTAATTGTTTTACTCTTTTTAATCCGTTTTGTGAATTCACAGTTTAGGAAATCGCAAGTAATGAAATGTGCATTTTAAGCGTTCTATTAATAGTATTAATATGAACAAGGTGTTATTTTGTACTAAATCGATAACGCTCAACAACTCTACAACTTTTAAATTGCATTTCGCACCATTTTGTACTGTTTCTGGGATAGGAATGCTAACTCCACCCGGTTTTCCATCAGGTGTCGTCGTAATTGGTCTCGTCATGTAACGCATAGACGTCTTATATTTGGACACTATTTTCATGATTAGAGCTGCCTTCAATCTGAAGTTAAAGGGTCCTTATTTATGTGGGCATCCTGTATACAAATATCGTCGCTTAACGAGCAACACTTATTTCAGTTTTTTGAAATTTCTGAGAAAGAAAATACTGAATTTTTCGAAAAAATGGAAATCGTCATTTTCACTCATTAAAACAAATAACGGATATTTGTGAATTTTTTTTAACAACCGATAGAAATGCGAGATTGTATGCTCCTATCAGATGTGAAAAAAATTCAGAATTATTCGGTGATTGGTTGTGATAAACTGACAATTTTCTTGCTCCTTGAAAATTCAAATAACTGTGAAATGTGGTGTTTCTTGATAAGCAAAGATATCGTGTTCTATATGTCATGTATGTATGCTATATATGTTTCTTTATAGGTTTGTTGCTGTTAGCATTCTTCTCTTTATATCTGTGTTTTTATGATCTTTTGCTGCCATTTTACTTTTATTTCATTATATGTTGATATTGTTGTCTGCAGGGATTTTATTGTATTTCTCATATAATCTATAAAATGCTTGAGCTTAATTATATTTCGCCATTTGCTTTCGTTTCCTTATGTAACGTGGAGATATTTTTTCCCAATTGCTTTTTCATGATTGTTCAATATTTACTCTTAGTGAGACTTGCATTTGCCCTGAGACCTTCCTTATTTCCCCGTAGGCCTTCAAAACGCACACTTTGGCTGAGTAATCGGGGGAGAGTTTTTAAAAAAACGGGCGCTTATTTGCGTTTATAAACTGGATCAGACATCTCACTTCACAATTGGAGAAAAGCTGGATTTTCTTGGATATTTTGTATTCTCTAAAATAACAAAAACCGTTAAGCCGGAAATTCACGATCACTCCTAATCTCTCAAATTCGGTGCCTCCCAATTCTGGTGCCCGGGGTACCTATGGGAAACTAGTAGGACCTAGGGGAAACAATATTTATATTATTTCTTTTGTGTGATTACATTGTCCAAACCGGAAAAGAGCCAAATGGCTCTAAACACGGGGATGCAGGTGGTGTAATGTAATGTAATGTGTGATTATATTGATGTCCTTGATGTTTTAATTGTCTGTTTTAATATTCTAGTGTTTTAATATTCTTAATATTTTTATATGTTAAAGTTTTTATTTATTTATTTAGGTGGTATTAGTGGCATTTATTATGAATTTGATCTCTCTGGTGGCCTATTTTCAGCCTTACACACTTTAAGGAAGTCGGGCTGCTGTGAGTCTTAAATAAATAAATGTTCCACGTGAGCTATGGAGATTTTTTTGCCCAATTCAAGACAGAGACATCGGTTTGCATCATACTATTTGGGCATTGCGTCACCGTGGGGAATGAAGGTACATAACTACATAAATGAAAGTTAAATACTAAATAGTTTGTACGTTACAGATTATAAACAACTAAATAGATTTTTTAAAAAATAAAATTTCCTCACAAATACTATGAAGTATTAGGAAGATTTTAGTGAAGGTTTCGTGTCAAGTAATTAAATAGTATGTTTTTTATTAATAAAAAACTGTAAAAGGTATAATTCCGCCTAGCTACCAGGTTGGTCTGCCTCTTTTTGTAGTAAATTCCGACCGGTAGAAACTGGCGCGCTGAGAGAAGAGGGGGGGGGGGGTACAGGATAAGGAAAAATATATCTTCTTATTTTCAAGAGTATTTTGTTTCCACCCCAGACACATAAGGTCCAGCATGAGTTGAGCAATATTTTTGCATTTATATCCTCTGAATATAAAACTCGCAGATTCTTATTATATTATTGGAATTTCAGAAGAATAGAAGCATAGAAGTCAGAATTTCGAAAGAAAATGTCACGTGACCAGGCAACTGGAAGAAAGACCCCCGTCTGCTGATTAGCCAACTCAGTCCTGATTCGAAAAGGGGGGGGGGGCACATACCAAAGTGAGTGGCCCCTTATGCCAGTAATTTGCCCAGGGTCTTCGATTGGCTCTCAGTGGCCCTGGGTAGATACGTCGAAGCGGAAAGCTGACGACCGTGAGAAAATTTCACATATTATATTTTACATAAACGATATTTTTAACATTAACAATAATATATTTATATCTTTTCAGAAAAAGATGTTACTTAAATGTGCGTCTGCATTCTTTCGTGTGCTCCTTTTAAATATGTTTTTAATTTCTGATGTTCATGCTACTCAGCCGTCCACAGCTGATTTGATATATCATAACAGTAGCTTTGGGTGTAAGTTTGATATATATATTCAAATTTCGCTCACAAATACTGAAGCATCTGGAAGGTATTAGTGAATTTTTCATCACAATTAGTTAAGTAGGTGATTTTTTACTATCAAAAGAAAAGAATTTTATTCGGTGCAACGCTTTCTATATCAGTATGTAGGGGAGAGTGGGATAAACCGGGTAGTGCGGTAAAACCGGGTAGCCTTGATTCTAGCGCTATAATTTTTCCTATCTAGCAGATAGGTACTGAATTGCACACTACTAATCAAGATAAAAACGAACAGTCATAGTGCCGTTTTGTAGCTGTTGAATTTACTGCATCTGTGAAGGTTTATATGTTTTAACACTTCAACTCTCTAACGTACGTCTGATTTTAAACTGCCCTTACTTAAAAATCGTTAGTTATAAAAACTATAATTAGTCCAACTTATTATAATTTTACTACGGATTCATACCCTATCAAGCAATAAGGCTTTACTCCCATAATTCCGCGGTTCTATATCATTTTGTATAAATTCTGCACTCGGGGTAAAACTGGGTACTCCAAATGGCATCAGACCGGGGCAGTCAGCATACAAGTTTTACATGTTTTGATACGTATATTCTAAATTTGTCAAAGAAAATAAAAATGACTGCTTCTTTTTCACAAAAAATCGAGTTTTTTTTAATTCCCCATTACATTAACATATGTACCCGGTTTTACTACACTAGTAGAGTAAAATCGGGTAGTTTGATTTTTTAAATTAAAAAATCATTGATAAAAATAATAAATCTGTACTTTTCTGGAAAGATATATTGTACTCCGATAAACAATGAACGTTTTAATAAAATGTGACAAGCTCTATGTCGAATATTTTAGCTCCAACAGGATTTCGAACCTTAGCTACCGGGTTTTTCCCATAGAGGAGAAATATACATAGAGAGAGCATTCCCATTCAAGCGGTTGAAAAAGTTGTTGTACGAGTTACTTAGCGTTTATACCCACGGTTAAACCACATTTGGCTTCATATCACCATGAAACACAAACAATCTTGGCGATATCTTCGCCTGCGTTTTATGCAAACTTTTCGGGCTTTCATTTTTTTTTTATCCAATAAGCAGAACAAACGAATTGTTCTAAATTTGTTACAAATACTGCGTTTGTGATTATTCAGTTATCGACTTACCAATTTTTGCTACTTTTCTGACGTGAAATTTTTCCGAAGTAATGCAAAAGATTAAAAAAATCCTGTTCGAAATGTTTTGAACAAATTTTGGTTGAATTGGTTGCTTTAAAATTTTCTCGGTGCAAGGACTTTTCCCATTTCTTTCTCCTTTTTTCATCTCGTGGAAAACTAAAAAAGAAAATTGGACGAAAACTCTGAAGCCATGTTTATGCTTTGAAGTTTAACAATCAAATTTTTAAAAAATTATATTTGCCAAAATGGATATACTGTTTCTACTATAAGTATACTGTTCTACTCCTGTATGTGGTCATTTCTTCATTTTATATTGTTATAAAAACGCATTTTAAAACGTAAACGTGCTATTTAAAGTGCATTTCTAGAAGATGTAATTAATTTAAATTTGATACTATTCCTACATTTGATAAATATACATATTCTACATAGTATGCAACATTATAAATAACAAAAATTAACTTTTGATTTCTATGCCCTAGGAAACGTTTTTGAATAAGATGTGAGCTTTGGGAAAGTAACGCGTACATCTTTTAAACATGTTTTGCATTGATGTAACGAATTATAACTAGATTAGGCGGATATGTTAAATTAAACAAATACTCATGTTTCAAACAATCGTTTAAGCAAAACTAATGAAATATCTAAAATCTAATTCATCAATTCCTATTCTAGAATGTTGATGCACTCGAATGAAAGTATCTTCATTATTTAAAAATCAAATAATTCATTAAAATAATTATTTTTACGTTTTTAAATTTACCGCAAGCATACAAGTGTCCAATACAAGTTCCCAATTCAGATAAACAAACTCTCAAAATCAAAATTCAACTAAACATCTACCAAGAGTCACCTACTCACTTGTAATATATTAACAATATTAATCTAAAATAAACGAACTGCACAATGTGCAAACAAGTAACTACAAAAAACTCTCTAAACACGAGATATTTGAAGAATAAACGGAAGGCGCCAAACAGCATTTTTTGAGAAACCGTAAAACATTTCATTTTGGCATAAAATGCAAAATTTTTATGGCTCCAAAAATGTTTTCTATCAGATTGCAGATATCAAATAGTTCTCAAGAAATCAAATAATACCAAGAAGTGTTCATAATAACGAATAAACATTGAATATTCTACGATGTTATGCAATGCTACTCTTTTTCAAAAGAGTTCAATAGTAAAAAGAAGCAGATACGTAAATACTAACATTCCTGTGGAATGAATAGAGTTATACTTTAGTTCCTCTCTCATTGCAACAACCGTTTTTTTTTCAATAAATGAGCTGTTGTTTACGTGTCAATGCGCTTTCCCTATGACAAATCCTATAGAGAATGTTCTCCGAGCTGAAGATCTGTCCGCAAATCACGTGATTTTACTCGAGCATCGGTTTGCAACCCCTATGCGCACTCTATGTATATTCCTCCTTTATGTTTTTTCCCACTTTTCCCAACCTTAATAAGTGCTTTGCTGTTCCCCTAATTCTCCTCCGCTTCCCAATCGGGTTTTTAGAAAACGCTCCACATTCTAGTGCGCTCCCCCTCCCCAGGTTTAATTTGCATACTCCAAACAAGAGGAGCGAACATTTAAGTCTCATTTCATTTGCTTTACAGGAGCTATATTTGTCTCTCCACCATTAATGCACCCCGATTAAGCTGCTTTATTCACCATGAGCTCACTGACTGGTCACCCACCCTCCACTCCTCATCACCCTCCGATCATTTCAGTGACAATTATCTTCTGTGAATATTGTGCAACCCTCAACTCATGGCAGTACATTCGAATTTTGGGGATATCTCGAATTTTGACTCTGTTCCGCGCTCTAAAACATGTCCTGTATCTCCCGGTTCATTATTTTTTGGCTTAATAGCAAATATTTCTTGGCGATATAAATTTTAAAATTGAGCTTTTTACAACATCCTTTCAATAGCTAAAACCAGGGCCAATTTCAATTTACCATAAATGAGTTTCTTATTCGATAGAAAATCTTTCATTATATGAATTAGGTATTTAACGATTCCGCTTTCTTCAAGACATATCAAGAATAATAAATGCATTTGGTAATATCAAATGAAATAGCTACTGTAACGAGTTTTTCTCCTTCTCACCTTTCAATAAATTCGGAGAGTTTTCTAATGGCGTAAAGGTGCTTTTTCTACGCCTGAAACCGAATGTAATGCGATGGAAATGTACCAAATTACCTTTCTCCACCGGTTCGTACTTGCTTTTGTGCTGAAATTTTCTGGAGAATTTTCCCTTTTTAAGAAGTAGACATATATGTTTATGTAGCCAGACTTACACTCTTAAGTACTTCCTTGTTTTTGGTATTAAAGCCACACGTACTTGTTTCAATATATCTGGAAAGATATTTTTTAAATAGTTCGTTAAACAATTCATCAACCCAGACAGGATTTAAAAAGAAAATTTCGCTCGTAATCTCCATCGTACTACCATCAGGACTAGGAGCTGGATCGGGCTTGTCTTCTAAAATAATTTCTTTAATCTCTCTTTGTGAAACAGAAGGAGAATATACATCCTGAACTCTAGTTTTTAGATGAAATATCCCATGTGTGCACTAGGAAAACGGAATTCTAGAATCCTCTTCAAACTTTCCTTAAATAATGCAGTAAAATTATCTTTATCCAAGCGAATCTTTTGGATTTCTCTAAAAACTAATACATTGTCACTTATCGTTCTATGAAACAAGTCGAAAGGATTGGCTTTTACAATATTATAAAAGAGATTTCCAAAGCTTTATATTTAGCAACTTAACACTTTCTGATATATTTGGGCAATTCGTTTTTGCAGTATAATTTGCACCTAATTCTTTAATCTATTTTTTTTATATTTATGACTCCGCTTATTTTAACAATAACTTTGGCTGGTCTAATAATTTCTGTAGAGATTTTTTAGTCATTCTGAATGCTGCCCTTCATGTGATAAGCTAAAACGCAATATTTTTTCTTATTTCTTATATTCACCTTGTTTAAATATTTATGTTAACAAATTAAATTGCAAAGTTATTCTCATTTATATGTTCTGATATTCTATATATAAAATAAGAAGTTGTTAATCAAAACAACTCTTTGCTGTCCAAGTATGTTCAAAAGATGTTGAAAGAGAACTAATAGATTACAAAATTAAATGAAAAGTGAACATTTTAACACTGACATTTAAAAAAATAATCAAACAGACAAAATTGCTCGAGGAGAAATATATATATATATAAGATATAAGATATAAAACAACATAAAAGACATAATATTTTCAGAAAAACTAAATTTTTTAAATATTACACGAATACAAGAAAATTATACTAAGATGAGAAAGCTATTTCTGCATTCGCGCAAAAGCTGCGTCAACAAAATAGCATTATATCAAAACAAACAAGAAACAAAAGACAAAAAATTCAGAAACATACAAGAAACAAAGAACAAAAAAAGACAAAAATTTTAATGAATTGAAAAATATCATGACGAGCCGCTCGTCATGAAGGGAAGATCGCCTATGATATTAATAAGTGATTTTTTCTGCTAACGACATACGAAAACAGTAAAAAATTGTCGCTATAGAATAGCGACCTTTTTTTACGGTTAGATGATAGCTGATTCATGCTATAGAATGGCATTCGAGAAAATGCAATTTAAATAATGTATTTAATTTATAAGTGTTCATGGTATTCAGGATATTCAATTTTACTAAAATTCCTTGTTATTCTTTGTTCGAAGATTCAAATTTAAAAAATATCAGTTTGTACAAGAACCCTCATCATTTAACTTCTCTTAAAGAGAAATTGAAATTCACCTCACTAAAACGCTGACAGCTTTCTGAATTTAAATGGGATTCAACTGGAATTTTTTTAAAGTTGCTCTATATATCTGGCTTTAAAGTGAAAGAAAAATTCCGCTGCATCTCGCACATGCGCAGTAAAAATTATTTAGTACAAACACTCATATTTCCTTCAATATTCAACGTATTTACTTCAAAGTTTAATACAAAACTTCTGTAACGTATTGTCGTGTGTTCCGCAAGTTTCGAATAATTTGAATGAAAACTCTGCATGTTATAAGCTAAATGCACGTGGAAAAATTTGGGATTTTTTAAAGAAACATTAATATTTTCTCGAATATTTGTGCTATGCTTACGAAAATGCTTGTAAATATTATGCACATTAAACCGTAACCATTGATAAAAGTTACAACTCGTTATCAGCTTTCTGTGGAACAGGATGGGTGAAACTCCATTTTCGCCTTCATCCCTTTCTAGTTGTTCCCTTAATTACCCTCGTGACCGAATCTTCACTGTAATATGTATATGATATTCTATTGAATGTCACACGATTCTCCAGGACTGATTTTGAAACATAGTTTTCGTATTAATTGCAAATTTCTCGCATTGTGCGAAATGTTCCTTAACTTTTGTATGCCAGAGTCTATTAATAAACATTTTAAAAAATTTCCACTCTGAAATTCATTAAATCTAAATCGAATTCAACAGTATCATCAAACAATATCTTATTAATTTATTTCTGAGTTAAAACTTTCCATTATCCAGGTATAAGCTAGCAATAAACCAGCAGAAATCTTAATGTAAATTGAGCATCTGCCCTCGAACACTTACTGGAGACATCAGCAAAGAGTGGCCGGAGAAAACAACCATTGTTAAAAAGATAAGATTGCTCAGCACCTTTTACCACCCAATTGGAAAAGGTGGAGGAAATTAGCATACGACATTTCGGGCGCTCGGCCGTCGCCTGGAAGTTTGCATAAGCGGCCGTTTTGTCCATTACGGCCGTTAGAGGGTTAATTCTTCCAAAACAGCCGCATATTGCTCTGGAGGGATAATTTCCCACCGTTTCGTGATAGTCAGGTTGGGTCATGGAGAGTGTTTCCTGCACTTGCATGCACGATCAGAGCGAACTCAGCTTTAAAGTCATTGGGAACTATCGGAGGAAGTTGGGGGAATGGTAACTCGAGGTTAGAGGGATGGTGAGCCTTTCACCCTCGCTAGTGTTTCTTCGCTTATCGGTACTTGCAAACACCAATTAAAGAAGTAATTTCCGCCGAGTCTGCAGGAGTACTTTTTTAAAATTAAACTGTTCATATAGTAGCATACTATGCTTATGAAGTTATGCCTAACAGGGAGCAGGCTAGTGGTTTATTTTTATGAACAAATCGATCGCTGAAACCGCGAAAGAAAAATTTAACTCTCTTTTTCCGTCACGTACCCAGAGGCGGTTTTTTGCGCAGGTATTAGAGGCTCTTGTGTCTAGAAACTAGGGAGCCTCAAAACCTATTTAACGTACATCGTAGTGCTAAACTGACGAATTTGCGACACTGGGTAGAGAAAAGGTGTTTCAAGGCAATTTTGCGCCTGTGGCCTCATATCTACAGAATCCGCCATCTTAGTGTTTAATATATATAGGCACCAAGTCTCACAACGAATTTAATTTGCCATGCCGTTCCTTCCCGTTGTAACTGATAATCTGTTTCTCTCAACAGACATTACGAGGTATGAGAACTGGATAAAAATATGATACTTCTCTCTATTTCCTTGCATTGAAAATTTTTTTTCAGTACAATTAAAATTATTATTTATATTCCCAGATCAAATTTCACGGATATTGGGTTATTACACAGATGTTCATGAAAATATTATGCATACATTTAAAATAAATTCCTTCATAATAGTAATTTTTTAAAATTTTTTCACTGCTTTTCTTTTTGAATTCTGCGCTGGCATCAATTGACAAGTAAGTTCAAATATACATCAAAGCAAAAAAATTGTTCCTTCTGAACACTATCATCATATAGAAATTCAAATAAATCAAAATCACACACACGGGCACTCGTTACACCGTATCAATAATTTCCAGTAACAAACGAAAGTTACGAAAAAAGAAAATTATTTGAGAATAAGTACAGAATTCAATGACGAATCGCGGGAACGATGGAAAGGAAGATGAACCTCCTCCATCTCCCCCTTGGGAAGGACGGGTGGGAGGTGGGGTGGAGTTTCATCTCCCTTTCCTTCAGAAAGAGAGGTACGAGGAGGAGATTGGGAACAAATAACCCCATTCGAAATGAAAGACTATTATACATAGTACACCTTTTTTCCGCTGAAAAATAATCGATTTTCGGAACTCTCGTTGAACTGCTCTAGAGAGAAACAATAGAAATATTTTTTTTAAAAATCGTGTAGTGAAATTTCTTTTTATATACATATTCGGACAATTGACCAAATGCATGTGTTATCGGCATTAATGTGATTAATTAATACTATTGAAAATCTCTCAAAGATTAATCATATCTCTACATTTCTTTAAATGATTCCTAAGAAGTTTTAATTATTTAAAATGAATTCTAATTTTTGAAGTTAAGTTATAGACAACTGTTGGATTTTCTCAAATTTTGTACCGATTTTGAAATCGATTCAAATATTCATAAAACGGATAAAAAATTGTACTACTGCCTCTTCTGTGAACTTCTACATAACTTCTTGACTTCCATACAAATACAGTTTCAATTACAACATTCGGATTTAAAAATGTCTTTCCTTCACATTTACGCATGCTTTCACAAAAGAATGTAAAGCATGTTGAAAATTATTTTTTATAAAGCAAATAAAACTTATTTCCCCCTATGTGTTGTATAAGAAATATTATAATGAAATAAAAAAATATTCTGAAAGTATACAAAATTACTTATTCGATTTGTGTATTCCAATCGAATAAGTTGTTTTTTCGGTTTCGTATGTTGTTTCTGTTCAGTTTCAACTGTTTTTTCGTCATCATAAATCAGTTTTAGTTCGTGTCAACGCTAACTTCATGTTTTTCAAAAAAATTTCTATCAAACACAGTTAAATTATGAACGCAATTCTCTCCCTCCTTAACCGTGGAACGGTAACGTTACTTCGGAGACTTGGCCTTTTGAATCGGAAAAGGAGTCAATTTGTGTCAACGTTACCGTTCCAGGGTTAAAGTAAAAGCCAAAGGGAATAAAATGAAGTTTTTCACAAATATTACTCTGATAATAATAATTTTTGAGTATGTTTGTTAGAATGAATAATATTGATTCTCAACTGACATTTTATCATGTAAGGTACTGGTTGAAGAAAATTGGCATGCGATTTTCTTTGTTAACTGCAAGCAATAGGAGTGGCTTGAAAGTTAGTATCCAGTGACTGTTTTTGCTTTCTACATGAACATTTATGTCTAATTTTATATATAAAGTACTCTTCAATTCAATGTAAACCCAATGCCCTCAAAGATGAATGTGATGTTAGGATAGACACAATGTGATAGAACCCAAAAGAGAATCTTAGTCCCGAATTGATGTCAGGTTTGGATCGAAAGTAGATTTGCTACTTTGTAAGATGGAACTGGAAGATATAGTGTGTTATAAATCGATAAAAAATAACAAAAACTTTGATGCAGGCTTGAAGTGTCATCATTTGTATAGTTTAAAGATTTTTACTCCCAAATGACCGGCATTTATAACAAGAGGCGAGGTGTAAACCATCAGCGCGAAAATGCCGGATACCAGATAATAATTACTTTGGATGGATAATTCCTCATTTACCATGTAGTCCCTAGATAATACCCTCATATTTTTACCTATTTAGATGATCTCATCTTTTTATAGAAAAATTTTCCTTGGCAAACAGAATTAAGGTACTACAAAGCATTAATGTCTTGCGTCAAATTTCAAACAATCCCATGTAGAATACCATACATCCAGAACAGAGTCGAAGAAGATAAAATGCTTGATATTTGCAATTATTAAAGAAAATGATGGATATTACACATATGGTTACTTTTTAATAATCGAGTTGTCTTTGTCATTTCTGCATAATTTTCACGACCAATCTGATAATTAAACTTAGCTGGAGTCAGTGCAAACACTTTCGTAATGTTAGTTTTTGTAAAATATATAAATATATTGTATAAATATAATATAAATATAAATATAATGTAAAATATATAATTGCATAATTATATAAATTCGTTCCATCCCTTTTTTAATAATCTTTTTTATCGATGGTTTTTTTTAGTTTTTTTTAAAAAATTATATTATTTCCTGTTCTAAAGAAATTTTTTCCATTATTTCGTTTAAACACGATAAAGATTTTTTTTTCAAGCAATAACACGATTTTTAGAATTTTGACTCGGAAAGGAACAATGTTTCTTTTTTTATATTTTTCGACACGGAAATTTAAAAGGAATCGCTTTTGTAGTTTCAGGAGCTCAGAGATGGATTCTTTTTTCAAATTTATTTCTTAGACTTAAATTCTTTTTTAAAAAATTAACATCCTGAATAATTTGTTTCATGTATTAAATGCTCTTGATTGATTAGCTGATTTCTTTTTTCTATGAATCACATTGCTCTGATTTCCTTTTATCTTATCAATTTCGCGCAATCTTATCTCATTGATTCACACTCTTCCTCTTATGTTTCCTCGCGCAATTCGCTTTTCGGAGTCATCCGAATCCATTTTCGTTTTCTTATCTGAGTTTTGCTTTTTCTTAGTTTTGTACAATACAAATTTAAGCAATCTTTCTATTCGTATTTATTTCTCCATGCAACACTATTTTCTTAGCGATTCAAATTTCTGAATTTATCCTAGATAATAACTTTTGTGAACATTAATATTTTCTTTTGATTATTTTCGGAGTTAAATGTCTAAACGACATAAAATAACTGAATTAAAATGAAACAAAATAGAAATAAAAATTAAGCTTAATCTTTGTAATTAGGAAGCAAAGCAAATTTCTCTTATCTCATTATAAGATGTTGAATCTGGTTGGAGAAAACTTTTCACAATGGAAAACTTCTCTAATGAAGTAAAAATCTCCTTATTTGATGAGTTTGAATTAAAACTCATATTTTAAAAATTGGTATAACATGAAACTTCAGGCAAGAATCCAAAGCATTAACAATGGAAAAGATTATCTCACTAAACAATTTGATGAATCAATGAGAGTAATTCCTTTTTCATTACGTCAATTAACAGCAGCAATGCAAATCATAAAAAAGAATTTTAAATTTGAGAAAATTGTCTTCAATTTGATTCGGATCCTTAAAATTTTAACTTATTGAATTACAAAATGGAGTAAAAAATTATTTTTTGTGATAATCTTTTAGAAAGGAACAAAACGCTTAAATCCAGCTTAATTTCTAACTAATTGAATTCTTAATGGAACTTATCGTTATGAAACTAAACTGAGAACAAGGAACTTATTTAAAAGAATTATCAACAGCATTTAATCGCTCATTTGTTTCGGTTCCTGAACACCTACATTGACTGCCAAACAATAAACATAAATTTTGTTTAAAATAATTAATAAAATATTAACTTCAAAAATTTGAATTCGAACATATTTTTTGTATGCCACCAAGTTGTGCATTAGTTTACAGTCAAAATAGAATAAAATTAATATATAAAGGCAATAGAAATTGGAAATCGTACTGAAACATTCCAAGACTTATAATGACACAGAGTTTTATGTAATATGAAAATTTTAATCACATCGAATCTTGATTTTAGCACAACAGAAAAAGTGTGCCATAGAGACAAATGCTATTATACAATTGGGCACAAAAAATGCTTAAATTCAAATTCAAAACATCTTAATGATAAAGCATTTTCTTGAATTTTAACCTAAATGAGCTCTTCGAAAATATTTACCCTTACAATTTTAAAATAATCTGTTGTCAGAGAAACTATATTTGGATTTAAAATTTCTTTTCTATTTATATATCTTGTCCTTTAATTAAAGCTTAAATCGAGTCCTTTAGAACGAAAAACAATACTAAAAATATACGTTTTAATTAATATGAATACTGAAGTAAGTGTGGTTTTCTTGTTGCTTTAATTACCATTATCCTATTCTGTAATAAGTATTAGAATTCATCGTTTATTCAAAATTCATCGAAAATTCCAAACACATATATTCGCGGAATTTAAAAAGTTATTCCATATTTATCTAAAGATTTTTTTATTTCAATCATCTCCGCCTGTAGGCTATGAATCCTATTTTAATGATATATGAAAAAAATCTCCAATTAATATCAGAGAAGAAGTGTAACACTCTAAACAACTCGAGTATTTTAATGAGTTGAATCATTAAGCGAAACAATTTTTATTCTTTTGACGTTATATTTATCCTCTTTGAAGGAAACGTGGTATGATACGTCGATGGATGAAAAGTTCAATAACAGAAACCATGAATTTAATTGAATATAAAAGCATCGCATTTTTTAACCACATGTATTAATTATAGATATCTAAAATTTTACGGGAGTACAATAGATTTTATTATTTCCTCATCTATCTTCAATAGGAAGAAATTAGTCTTTCATTTTCGATTTTAAGTTCTGAAATGATGGTGAATTTCCGTTTCTAATTAAGTCACAGTCCATTGGTATATATGTGATAATTTAATTTTTTAACTTCCCTAAATAATCTTAACGACACCTCATTTTAAATACTTCTACTTTCAACATAATTAACGCACTACAACTTTCTTTTCAAATCACGAGTTTCAAGGGGAATTCCCTATTCTGGGTACTTAAGCGTTCTGCGCAGTCATTTCAACCTTTTTTCCTTTTTCACGCCAGCATGTAAGCATTCAACAACAACACGCCGCGCGGGCGTAAACTTCTGAAATTCTGGTCATGGAGCTGCAAATAAATTAAGTGCTTTACCTATGGAAAATAAAACCTGATGCCTAAATAAATGAAGATTTGGACAAATATCGTCTTTTCCTTGATGACAATGGACTGCCTGTTCTCACTTTTATAAAGCCTGATCTTTCATATATATATATATACACACATATATATATATATATATATATATATATATATATATATATATATATAAACAAAACAAAACCAGAAACAAATGCAATAACAGTTAAGAAAATAATTAAAATGAAGAAGTGCAATTTCAAAAGAAGTGAACTTTAGGAAAATTTTAGGAAAAGGAAAAAATCTGATAAACATAGAATCTGAAAAAGATTTAAATGTGAGAAAAAATAGATTCTATAAATGATTTAAATATGAGGAAAAAGCTTCACAAATGTGGTGAATGCGCCAATGCAGCAGTACAACCGAAACGTGAGAAGTATTAATAAAAGAAAACATTAACACATTGGTTTTTCTTTTACAACGTGCCTTTACCGTCTCTTTATTTAATATTATTATAGAAAGAGTTATATATATATATATATATATATATATATATATATATATATATATATATATATATATATATATATATATATATATATATATATATATATATAAACATTCTTATTGAGAATTTCGAAAAATTATGAATTTTCTATGGAAAAAAATTAGTGATAGAATATAAAATTGCAATATCTGTTTGTAAAAATGAATTATGGATTTCTAAATTTTAATTTACATTGAAAACCTCGCAAGAGGGAGGGAATGAGTAGTCACGTATTTGAAAAGATCAGCTATACTATTAGAGGAGTAGAAGATCACGGGGTACAGTTTTTGTACCAGCCGGTAAGGAAACCAAGACTGCTTATATAGCATCTTTGCCGCCCATAAAATAAAGGGAAATTGCGGTCAGTTCAATCGCTTAATTAATTAATTAGTTCAAATATCCGCCTTCAAATGCTCTAAAAGTTTATCGAATGGAGTTTATATATATTTTCACAATTTCTCGACGAAACTCGTTAAAAATTAACTATTACGATGGGGATGCATACTGTTAGGTCAGATGGAAACTACGATCAAGACATATACGTATTGGAATATAGGACCAGGAACGCCGCAAGGCTTAACTAGAGAATACACGAAGAAGCACGAACGACAAGCGCATAATAGCGAATGACTCTTTATTTGTAACTACTTACTAAGTGCACACATCCAATTTCACAACATCTATGCAAAGTTCTTACCATTCGCAATACGGACGTTTCACAGAAGTGGAGCATGGATTGGAGAACCGTTTCGAAAACAACCTGATACCTGATTTGATAAGATGCAGGGACGTCTTATCAAATTTGAGCGCCCTGGGATAGAATAATTTGGCGCCTCGTCAGAACCGTAACAGGAATTTGAGCGTCTATGGTCTAACAGAAATAACTATATAATAAAATAATAAAAAGCAAGAAGCAATTAACCTATTCTCTGATCAACGTCTAGAATTTTGCAAATCGGTGTCTTTTCAAATTAGGAATTAGTAAGCCAGCTTCCGCCACATCTTATCGTATACATTATTAATTTTTTCGGTTCAATTATAAAAAGTATTTTATTTTATTACATTCTATGTATTTATTTAATATAAAAATGAAACAATATAATTACTGCATAAATTAATACGACAAAACATATATAGAACCTTTGTACTTTATTTAGCATTTTTTTAATTGATACAAAAATCTGCATATTAATTTATAGTATAAGAAAAGTGTTATTAAAGTACACAGATTTTATGTATTTAGATAGTATAATGCTTAAATTATAACAATAATATGTGTATATAAACACTTCACTTTATTTAACACTTTCATAATCATTTATTTAATATATTTTATGTTCATATTTAGTTATAATATTTTGGTATTTATTTATAGCAAATTCATTGATAATTTTGGGTTGATCTGTTTTTTCTAATATAATCATATTCTATAGATAAGATAATAAGATAATTCGGCTTTGGTTGTCCTAATGACGATCTTAAATAGTTCTTTATTCTTTTTAATGTTGAAAATTATCTTTCTCCTCTACAATTTATTCAAGCTATAGGTGTATTCGCATAGCAGTTGTTATGTAGGGAAATGCACATTCTATATTTGATTGAATTATTGTTTTTAAAATGCGATCAGCTTTTGACAACTTCTCTGGATCGCCAATTAAATTTATGTGTTTAAGTGTGAACATTCTTCAATCAAGCCATTTTCTAAATCAACTGAGTATTCTCTTATTAAAGCTTTACTTTGAATTATTTTGTCGTCGCATTTTTCTATATTTGCCATAAGGCCAAACTTGGAGGATATTTGATCATATGCTGATCTTCTTTTAGATAATTCTGCTAACAGCGTATCGATAATTACGTAAAAATTATTAATACGGAAATCAGTATGTCTATTCAATTTTGTATCTATAGATGTACCCTCATTAAATTGCCCTTTTCTCTTTTTTCTCCTCACAGTTTAAATTCTGAAAAATCTAATAATAATTTGTCTGCCTTTAAATAATGCTTGCACGTTTCTATATAGCGCCGGTATTGAAGATATATTTGTAATGAGTTAAATAAATTTACTATTGTTTCAATTTCTCTGTCAATATATTGTAGGCTTTTATTTACTTTATCAAATGTTTACAAAACATCGCTCCAAAATGAAACTATAAAACCAGTATCCAAAGAATAAAACTGTTTTCCAAATTTTTAGCTTCCAGTCTTGCTGAACATTTTTGTGTTTCATCTGTTGAAATAATATTTAGCGTTTCTCTGAATGATTTAAATCCACCAACTAATATTGCTTCTGCTCGTGGTGGTTCTCAACGTTCTTGATACTTTACATTGCTTAGGTAAATGATCTTTTAATATTTTCCATATATTTGTTGAAGCGGAAAAAAGTTATATATGTTTTGAATAAAAGAAAATAATTTCATGGCTTCTAAGCAACTTTCTGCAGCACATTCCCCAATCAAATTTAAAGAATGAGCTGCGCATGGTACATATATGGCTAATTTATTTTGTAATTTAATCCTTGCTTAAAGCCCACTATAAATTCCAGCGATATTAGATGACTGATCGTAAGATTGCCTTCTGAAAATTTGCGTATCAATTCCAAAATTTGTATATACTTCTTTTAGACATGTTTCCATATTCTCAGCTTTATATCCCACATTTTCAATAAAGTTTTGACAAACTTTTTCTTTGTGAGCACCTGCTCTAGGCCCAGTGGTGTACCTTGTAGAGCGTTGTATCCTTTGCATCCCGCGATTTACAAAATGTATGCCGTTCTAAAGACATTATTATGTTAAAAAATCAAAAAGGTGAGATTGTAAAACAGTCTGAAAATTTTAAATTTCGTGGTGTCAAACAAATGCATCATGAAAAGTTTACTAACATAAAAGAAAATGTTTCGTGATAGTTTATAATAGCTAGAGCGAAGACAATTCTTGTTATTGGACTGATGCTTGAAAATAAGGAAAAGCGAATTAAAATGCTTTTGGGTATTGAAATCTTTTTCGCCAGTATTGGTTGACTGGATAGGTTTCGGTTTCAAAACAACATCATGTTAAAGTTACAATGCAGTTAAGTGGCAGAGGTCTGCGGATTGCTAAAAACAGATCTTATTGACCATTCTCAACAACTACTGACGAATTGATTAAGGATTTATTTTTGGAATTAAAAATCAAAATTGAAAAAGTTACTTCAGAAAAAATGAAAGATCCAAACGATCGTAAACTGTATCGGTTTTTTTTTAAATTAGAAATCTGCGAATAAAATATTTTTTGTCTTTAGATAATTCTCAAATTAAATTCCGTCAGAAATTATGAATAAGGGCTTGTTTAAACACTATTTTTTCTTCCAGAAACAAATAATTCAGAGAGGCCAACCCCTTTGAGGAACGGATTTTGCTTGAAACGGAGGGTGGATACTACCGAGTGGTTTATCTTTGTTTGCAGAACTTTCTTAATCTATTAAAACAAATCATATTTTTATAAGAAAATAATTAATTCCAAAAAGCAGTGTAAAATATAATAATATAAATCATCCCTTGCAAAGAAGCTTTAGTTTAGCTATACAATCGCAGCAAAATTTCAGAAACATTTTAGAAACACATGCATATCCCAGGGCAAAAATCTGTTAGGTTCAGCCGAACCCCTTTTCCTGTATGTATCGGAAGGAATCATTAAATCATACAAATCTCTACAAAACAATGTCAACCCTATAGTGTTGGGCGGGGGGGGGGAATGTCACTTTTTATTCTCCGCATGTAGGAGTGACAAACCCAATTGGATACTTCCTGCCGTATTGTTGCAGTTCTTACATTCTTTCTTTAACGACAGTAGGGAGAGTTTTCGTATGTCACTCAGTCCGCTGCAAAAATTGAATGGTCTGCAAGCGATGACGGGAACATGAAAGCAATCCTGAAAATAATTTTCTTTAATTTCATTTGAATAACTAAGTTAAATAATTTTTTGGTTCAAAATAAAATTATAATCAGTTTAGTAAATTTTTGGGTGCCTTTTGAATCGATGATGATAGCATATCAGGTCTGTACTAGAGTCAATCCATGGAGTCTCGTACTCCATGTTCGTTTCCTTCAGCTTTTTCAGGTTGAATTTCTTTGTCTTTATACTTATTTAGAATGCTTTTTTGTCTTCCTTCGTTTTTTGTATGCAGAGGCATATTGCGCGCTGCTGAAACATTTTAATAATTTTGTAATATATATATTTTTAAAATTTTTTTAATGGTTAATTGCTTTTCATTTGATTTTCTCCATGTTTAGTATATTAGTACTTGCGCACGCATAAATGCATTGGATGCGCAAATTTTCAAACTGTCCATAACACTATATTTTTTATGTTCCTACAGACAGGTTTAGACAGGTTACAGACAGGTTTACTGTTTATAGTTTTATAGTCAGAATTGTGGATTTGTATCAGATGTTAGACGAAATCCGTCCAAGATCTTATCATCTGTAAGTCTGTATACTGGAGTGCATGTGAACGTAAAAACTCTGAAACGCAGTGACCTATATTTACGACCGCAGTGGACCACGTGAATCATTTATTGAAAAGAAAAGAGCAAGTTTATACATAAACGAGGGAAAAGATATAACTCAGAAAGAAGGGAATCAAACAAAAGATTTTTTTTACTGTAAAATAATTGATTGCGAAAATGGAACTATAATGTTTAATTGTTTGCTTTTCTTCACTTAATTAGGAATTTAAACTTGAAGGTAACAAAAAAATAAATGCTTATTTAGAGAGGTTTTCATAATCGAATTCATTATTAGGTACTCGTTACTCATAGGGAAACATTGCAATTAGTTATAAGGATGTTTAGTAAACAGTATGAGGAAAAAGTCTTTAATTTTTTCTTCTCCCTAAAATATAAGTTCAAACATTTTGATGGAATTTTCATATCTGAATGGAGTCTTCGTAGATGAATTGAGGGATAAGCATCTAGTTGTTATACTTAAATAGTTCATAAAATATACTTACTATATAACTTGTTTAAATTAAAAAGAAGCAATTAGAACCAGAAATTAAATTGAAATAGTGCAGAATATTTGTTATTTATATTTATAAAATATAACTTGTTTAAATTGAAAAGAAACAGTAGAAAGATAGCAAAGCAAGGCAATCCTGAAATTCCAGAACAAATAATTATTTTTTTAAGAACATGTCAGATCAAGGTATTAATATGAAGGTAATGCAAGGTTATATCATCAGCAAAGTACCGGTCTTCGAATTGCCGCGCCATAAAATAGCACTAAAGTACTATTTCAAAATAAAAAGTAATAGTGAGCACCCAATGCATAATAAGATTCTTCCGCCTGCCCTTGGTATGTTTTATGCTAATAAAAAATCATACATACCCTCATTTGGACACAGAATGAGCTCTGTACTACGAACTTTTAATACTCAAAATGTTGAAATTGTACCAAAAGAGGATGAACTTCCTGCCTAGAGAGATTATAATATTCGGACTATTGATGAGTTTTATAAACTTCCTAAATCCTCATCCTCAGACAACGTTCATTGGCAACTCTTTTATTACAACAAACAGAAGCATAAGGACTTTAATTCTGCATTTACGGATGGGTCTGAAACGGCGAATCATGTTGGATCCGCTGTAGTTTTACTGTAACGGAAAAGTTACACGAATATCTCATGGTTTTTACAGCTGAAGTTTATGCAACTTTAAGCCCTGAATGTGATTGGGACATCACAAGACAAAAAAATGATTTTTTACACAGATTCTAAAAGCTCTGTGGAAGCTCTTTTAAATGTATCAAGACAAAGCCATCCATCGGTGATTAAGGCGTTTAAGAAATACTTACAGCTAAATGATCGGGACTTTCAAATCATATTTTGCTGGGTTCCAGGTCATGTTGGAATATCAGGAAATGAATATGCAGACTTAGCAGAAAAAAAATGCTAAAGATATGAAAAATTGCTTTGTTCCACTATCCGACATAGATCATGTTTTGAAACTAATGATAAACGAAGCATTACAAAGGGTTTGGAACACTCAGAACAACAACAAACTGCATTTTATACAACCATTCATAAAGGGTTTTTAATCAACCAGGTTTAATAGGAAAATATATACGAAACTGACAAGACTGCGCTTAGGACATACTCATTTACCACAGAAACATTTATTGAAGGAAGAGCCACCACCGACATTCCAGGCATGTAATACAATTTTATCTGTCAAACACATTTTAATTAAATGCTCAATGTTTGGATAATTGTATACTCGGGTGCTTTGGAAGCGCTCAACCTTTATAGGAAGACTTACTTGGAAACACTCCACACCCAAACATTTTTCAATTTCTCAAGGACACTGGTTATTGTAACTTAATTTAAGAATGCGTTTTTTGTACAGGTAAAAAGACTTTCAATCTTTAATCGACGGGAAACACAACGATTTTATAGAAACACGAATTAAAATCAAAACAACCTTGCTTGGCACAGCTTGTACAGATATCTTGAAAGCCTGAAAGCTACAGCTTAAAAGGCCGTAAAAAGTCACTCACTCAAGGTATTAACGGAATGAAAGGATAAAAAATGAATGAGAGGATAAAGCTCTAGCTGCAATTGAACTAAAAGTTGTGAAATTGAAACTAACACCGTTTTTCTTTGTATAAAATGGGAAAGAAACATAAAAGCTTTTAATGGCGAAAAAAAGCGCTTCTTTAATCCGGTAGCTTCCATAGAATTCTAACAAAGGAGGGAAGGCATTAGGTATGTTTAAAGGCATTTTATTTAATTTTTTCTGTTTCTGTATTGACATTCGAGATGTTGATTTTCGGATAAGGTAACGTTTTCCTTGAAGTTGGAGATTTGTTAAGGTCTTTTCAGGACATTTTCGAAGAGGATTAGACTATATCCTTGCCATTTTTAGACGTTTTGTTTTGCTCAAAAAAGAAAGTTTTTTCTTCACTCTGATAGATTCCATATTGTAAAGGTGAAGACTCTCATTAAAATGCTCCATATACTATTGAAAGAATAAAACCACTGTTAATTCTTCAAAAATAGTAAGTGTTTTTTTTAAATCTTTATTTGGATAATTTAATTGTTTGCATCTAAAATCCTGTTTCATGGTGTTGTTGAGAGAAAATATGATAGTGCACTATTCTACGTGATTTCTCAAATATTTTAGCTGCTGAAGACACAGAACGTCGCAGAACAAGCAACACCACCTATCTCAATTTTTTTAATTTTAAAAGAGGAGAAAAATTCTCAATTTTTTTTCAACCAATGACGAACATTTTGGGATATTTTTTCGCATCTGGTAAGAATATATATCCTCATGTTTATATCATGCGTTAAAAAATGAGATATATTTGTTATTGGTTTTGAAAAAGTGAGTAGTACCTACGAGAGTGAAATGTACAATGTGGAAAGTGAGATTTGAGAAAAAAAATGTTTGTATTTCCGTCCACAGGGAGATTACAATCAACTCCACTTGTTCCATTCATCAGGGAGATAAATCATAAAAAAAGTACCGCAAGAAGTTTCCTTCTAAATTTTTCTCACTGTAATTTCAAAATTAAGAAGCAGTAAAAATTTAACTAGTACCAAACGAATCATGTAAAATTTACTGTAATAAACACAAGATAGCGGTTCAATTGTCAAAGCGACTCGTTTTCAAAATTTGATATGTAGATAGATAAGAACTTCAATAAATATCTACATGTAACTTCCTATTAAAATTCTTTTAAATATATGAAAACATCGTACACTTCCTTTTGGATATTTGAAAGACGAACAGAAATAAAACTTCAGTTTTCACATTATCTATTGTTTAACAGTCGAGTTTTAGTCTTGTTTCAAACGAATGCTTATAATTCGATAAAGTTCATTGAGATGCTACTGCTCATAGCAATTGAGCGACCTATTTTCTTGGATTGCAAGTCTTTCGGAGATAAATTTTATGCATTTCTCTCTCAAAGAAATTCAATCAGTAATAAACCTGTTAACATCAGACGCTTCGCAAAGGTAGCGTCTTTCTTGAAACTGCGCAATTCGACACCAGGAGCTTCTGAGAAGAGAGGGAAGGGAATTGTCGTGACTGAGATTATATAAATTTGTATTGATCGCTTGGAATATTTTGTAACCCGAAAGGAAAAAGAGATTAGCAGCTCTGCGAAACCTTTTATCACATGAGAAATACGAAAGAGCATTAGGCATCATTTTTGCAATGTTCCCTAATAAGCACGAAAAATACTTCGCTGCGAAAAATCGTCGCTTAACATGCAAAACCACCTCTTTTTTTGAAATTTTAAAGAGGAAAAAAATACTGAATTTTTCGCAGCCCATATCGAATATTTCTGCATTTTTAAAATATCCGATATAAATATGAGACCGCATGTTATTTCCAGATGTGAAAAAAAATTCAGTAATATTAGATTTGCTTGAAAAAAATTGAGTATTTCTTTCTTCTTTGAAATTTCAAAAAGATTAGATAGGTGATTTTGCATGTTAAGCGACGAAATATAACTCAAAAATTGCTCTTTTCCTAGCAGACAATTGCTGTGCGAGCACGCCTTTCTTCTATATGCATGGAGATATAACCTTCATACTGATGAACCACTAAATATCGCGTAGCTATTTTGGGGGGAATAATTCCCCAGTGGATCGCCTTACTTCCCTATCGCTCGGCATCATTTTCTGTTTTATTCCTAAAATCATTGCTAAGGAAAGGGAAAAATAATAACCCGTGGACGGTCTAAATGGAAGGCAGATATCATATTCACTTGATTTGAAAACCCTCCGTAGAAGAAAAATAACTTCTTTGCCAGTTATTCACGATACTACCGAATATTGGAAATTTCGTCTAGTCTAATTTAAAAGTTAATTTAGATCGTTTACTGCAAAAAATGTTGAGATAGAGAATAAATAAGATATATTCTAAAAGAGAGGTGACAATTTTTTGAATATCAGTAAATAAATATCCTTTTTATGAAATGGAAATCTAAACTTTAGTCCCCTTTTTGTGAAATGCATTTTCTGTCAAAATGTTCACGCGTGAAACATAATATTTATTATGTTTCATTACGTCAGATTTTCTTGAAATTTCGTAGGCATGTTACCTTAAGTACCATAAAAACAATTAACAAGATACATAGATCCGGAATGGATAGGTTTTGATTTCGAGTTTCTCATTGTTTGTTTCCTTGCATTTTGTGAAATTTTGAATAAGAGAGAGAGCTCAAATTGGCATTACTTTTCTATAAATGCAATTATTTCTTAGATCCTTGTTCATTGCCTTCTTCATAGCTTAAAGTATTCTGCGTAGAAAAAGAATTTTACTATGCGAATCAGAATAGCCTGTGGAGCAGTGCGTTTTTCGTTCTAACGAACCACCACCAAATTTTGCCTATATTGTGCGATTTTACTGAATCTCATGATAGACAAAATTTCCTGATCGGCGATATTCATTGTTTTCAATTACAATAATCCTGGAAATGTAATACTTAAATTGCTTCTCACAGAGGTTTTAAAAAAATTGTCTCGGCACGTAGTTAGCAGTGGTGTAGTCTAAATTAAGCAATGCCGGAACACTCCGATCCGGGTGATATTGTTGGAGTAAAAGAGCTAACTGGAGAGGATGATGGGGGTAAGTAGTGAATTTTTCTACATTAAAATATTTTTATATTTGAAATATATAATTATTTTACCTAAGTATTGAAGTCGTGATATAATAAAACGTTAACATTGAAACAATGTATGTTTCGAAAATAATATTTTATTTTTGATCAAGCATTAAAATGATGCGTGCTGCAGTTCAAAATATGAATATAATGTAGATAATAATTTTTAAAAAAATAATTTATGTCGATTTCAATTTATACTAAAATTAAGTAATGTTAAAGTAAAATCACAGAATTGTGTAATTTGGAAAATATCCTGAGTTTTCGGATTCAAAACATAAAATACATTTAAATGTTTGCAACCTTGACGCTTTTAACCCCTTCCCTCGACCACATGCTAATGGTTTATTACTTTATGTAATTAGAAATATCTATCATATTTTAGATGTTAAAGATTTGACAAAAATGCTGCTGTTTGAAGGAGATACCTATAATTGATTTCTAGCAAAAATAAGAGCGGGAGAGGAAGTTTGTGGTGCTTTCAGGCTCCACTACACCCTGGGGTTTAGACACCATAATTTCAAATTTAATTTTCGTTCTCATGAACTGGATGTCGAAATACAAACTAATCAGGTTTGCATTCTTAACTCTTTTTTTTTATCTTGTAGAACGAACAAAAAAACCATTCGCCATTTCATTGTTATTAGACCGCTGGATAAAAGCGATGACTACTTAAATACACAGAAAGTTGGTCGAACTCATGAAAAATTCATACTATTCATGTACATTAAATCTACTTATTCTAAATTTAGTTGTATGGGTTTGGAAGGAAAATTTTGTGTTAATACCTAAATAAACATCATTCTATAAAAAGGCTGAAAATTTCGAAGTTCATAGCGGATATTTCATCTTACAGCATGAAATTTGTTGATATACCAATAGAGCTTTAAAGGTTTTTTAGTTTATTATAATTAGAAAAAAACGAACTAAGCGATGCATTTGAAATTATTAATTATTAGCCGTTTTTCCCGCTTTATTTAAAAAAATTGACTATGCAATTTTGTTTCTATTTATGACTATAGATATGATAAATTTTTACATTTCGATACGATCTGAATTTTTATTGCGCTTGCATTTTGTATGTATATATATGTAATAATTTCACTTAATTTTACTTTAAATTCTAATATTATATTTTCAAATCTTACCACACCGGAGGTATATTATATCACGCATTTTGGCATATTTATTGTTAAAAGAATACTTAAATCGCTTCCACGCGCCCACAGAAAACTAGACTCGGCGACTTGTTGGCACCAGACTTTTCCCTATAACACCTACGTAATTTGCTAAAAATAGCTAATATTCCCTTCACTTTGATCACGTGTCTATATAATAATTCCTTATCTGGTATGGTATGATGGAGTTTATTGGCGCAAAAACCATTTTTGATTATGCTGCGCCAAACATTTGGTCTAGGATAAAATCTTAGTACAGGAGCTTAGTTAAAAGGAGTGTCATACGGTATGAGGTGTCAATATGTAAAGTCTACAGAAAGCTTGCAACAAGGAAAAAATCACCTAAAAGCATGGTAAAAATTTCAGATAAAAGAGTAAAAACCAATCATTCTTAAAAAAGTAAAAAAATAATGCCACAGAAAACCAAACTCGGCGACTTGTTGGCGGCAGACTTTTTCCTAAAACACTTACGTAATTTACTAAAAAGTAGCTAATATTCCCTTCACTTTGATCGCGTGTCTATATGTTAATCCGTTATCTGAGAGAATGCAGGGATTTTTCGTTCGCTTTTGACTTGAAACTTTCATGCAAGATGTACGTACATTCCGCCACTCTCCCATATATTGATAATAAATGAAAAATAGTTATTTACTCGGCCTGTTCATTACGTAAGGACTACACCAACAAAATTATTATTGTATATATATAGTAATATAAATCAAAATATAACTTGTTATATATGAACATACAATACAAAGTAAACAAGACATGTCAAAATGCAATTCAAAAACTAAAAATTTATTAATTAAAGAACATTTAAATTATGATCTTATAAGCAAAAGTGCAATGAACATTCAAAACAAAATAAACAAATCATATCAAAAATGCAATGCAAAAACAAAAAGTTTATTAATTAAACAAATTTTAATTATGATCCTATAAGTAATAGTGCTTTATACATGCAAGAAGCATGTGGTAAAACTTTAACTTATCTACGAAAAAACTTACTTTCTAATACAACCAAATGTAAAATATAATCTAAAAAATTGAAAATACTATAGAAACTAAGAGCAAATGGTAAGTTTAAATATGTAAATATTAATATGTAAATGAACTCTATTGCAATCAAAACTATTGAAAAAATGCAATCCAAATATTTGGAGTTTTCAACAATTAAATTAGTTGCTTGGCTGTAGAAAGCTTAGCCAAGTTAAATCAATTTTGCTGTACAAATCATCTCTGTTACTAAAGAAAAGGTAATTTACCCTAAAATCAAAGAATTTAGAATGAAAAATTCATACACATACACGCACGCACATATATATATATATATATATATATCAAATATGTTCTTTGTTGCATGTTGCAGTCATAAAACAGCCGAGTTGTTAACCAATTTGCTTTATTATGAAAATATTTTGGAGAGTGGTGGACATGAAAAACATCTTAGTTGAAGTTTTAAGTAAAAGTGTACAGAAAATCACCGATTCTCTCAGATAAGGGAATAACAATATAGCACGGGATCAAAGTGAAGGGAATATTGGCTCTTTTTAATAAATTACGTAAGCGTTTTAGGGAAGATGCATTGCGTCAAGGAGTCGCTGATTTCGCTATTTGTGCGAGCGTGGAAACGATTAAAATATTCACTTAGTAATGAATACGCCGAAACAAGAGATTTAAAATACATCCAGCGCGGGAAATAGAATGAAACTGGAGTTTAAGAAAAGTGATTTTGAATACATTAAGACTTTAAAATATATAATAATAGAATTTGAAATAAAATTTAGTAAGATTATTATATATATATATATATATAGCTGTGAATATCCATTACTATTTTGCTTCCAATTACAGTACGTAATTCTGAACTGTCTTGAGTATAAAACATACTCAAAACTCTCCTTGTAGCTACACTTACGTTCTTTATTAAAGTTAACTTTTCGTTTGGCACAGTATTCGCACCGGCTAGTTCAGGCTCAATGCTCCTGATAGATACAGGTAAACTATATCCTGATTAATATTTTTAATATCCCTTACCTTCTTGGGGAGGTTTAAAAGAAAAAAGTGGAGATATTGTTGCAAAAAATCTCGCCTTCGCGATTATTTTCGTGCAGCACAGTGTTTTTTTTTGTATTTGCGATTTCAGAGGTACACATACATAGTCGAAACACAAAGAAGAGCCATTATCATTTGCTTCCAAATGATATTGTTTTTAATTTTTTCTTTCATTTTCGAGTCGGTGTGGATCCCAACTACTACTTGGTAACCATTTCTTCATTGGTCTACTAAAAAGTTTTAGTGGTAAATCAAACTAAGGCAAAATTCTTCTGCAGTGAAAATACATACAAACAAACAGATAGACTACCAGTTTCTCTCGATTTTACGGCCAGGAAAGCATTTGGCAACCCGACAGTGAGAAGTTCGTTGCATTCGTCGGTCTTCGAATTTTTGAATAATGCTTGCTAAGAGCACATGCAGAGGGTAGAACCTATAACCTTCTTCTTTCGATTCACATTCCTCGGTCGTGCCAAAATAAGCATATCATAAAGCACAGTCTCAAAAAAGAATAAAAAACTTGAATTTCTCAAGCTTAAAACTTGAGAATTTTCCGATTTCTGGCATTGAAGGTTCCCTATATTAGTAACGTCCTATCTAATCTTGAATACTGTCGTCTTATTTGGGATCCTTACTATGAAAATGAAATAGAAATTCTCGAACAAGTACTAACTAAATTTATTTCAGAAAATTAAAAATTTTTATTCAAAGGATATATCTTCATTTTATTCATTTATGTAATATTGTTGGCTTTCCTGGTATGAAATCCCGACTGTGATCTTCCTTGCGCGTTCTGTTTATATATATATAAAGTCAATAATAATATAATTCATTGCGGTGACATATTGATTGTATTCATTTTGCTGTACTTAGAGAGATAATTTATTATTGTGACAGTTTATTATAGAAGGTTATTTCCAAAATGCTTGTCAAATTTAATTATATAAATAAATTCTCGTTGAACGTAAATGGGAATTAAGGTCCAACCTAAACATGCGGGGTAAAAAATATAAATTTTATAACATTTTAAGAAGTTTTATGGAGACATTTTCAATATATCCTTTGGTTTTCTTAAGATTAAATACTTACAACTTTAGAATTCTTTATATATTATTTAATGCCTTTTAGATTGCCCGTTAATCCCTTTAAAATTATGTATTTTTAAAGATTTTAATGTTCTATGTTGAGATTCAAATATCAAAAACCAATGCCAAATTCGTCAAGTGTAAAATAAACAAGGTATTGGCATTGTAAAATGGGTTATTTTAGCGATGTTTACTGACAGTACAAACCTCTAACCTTTCCCTTTTCAAAACGAAGAAACTAGTAGATATTTAAAATTCTGAATCTTCATGTACCGCATTTATTTGAGAAATTGTTACGCGCTTAGGGAGTCAATATATAAGAAAATCCTAACTTACCCGAATCCCTGAAAGAAATATATTTTTTTATTTCTAAATTCGCTGTTTTTTTGTTTGTTGTGTTTGCTTTTCCTTGTCAAGATCTGGAAATGAAATCTAATCGGGCGGAGGAGTTGGAGAAAGACGAAAAAGTCTCCTTTCTCCCTCTCTCTCTCTCTCTCTCTCTCTTTCTTTCTTTCTCTCTCTCTGTCTCTCTTTCTCTTTCTCTCTCCCACTTACTAGCAAGCATATAATCTCCTCCGCCACGTTGGAAGTTGCCATAAACACAAGTTGGCGACGGTTTGGCGAGTGCGCGGAATTGAAACATGAATAGAACTGAGCTTAGCTTTCTATGTTCGTAACTCTTTTTCGGCGCAAAAACATAGCTCCATTTTTAAATGGACAGAATTTTCGCGATATTTGAGCAGACCTGGGCTTAACAAAATCATTTTATACACGTAAGCGCTTTTTCGATGCAATAACAACACTGATTCTAATAATCCTCCGTTCCCTATATAATTGGACTCGCAATTTAGAAATTTCGGCGCGTCAGATATACTTACATTTCAAAACTATATACGTAGATAATGTTTTTGAACGTTAACTGGAAAAAAAATCATACGATGCAGTTAGTCATAGAAATAATATCTAATGCTTAACCCTTTAAGGATCGCCTGGTTATTTTTTATTTATAATGTGACATAGTTTCTTCGCTGAATGAATGAGAAAATATTGGTTCACATTGTTATTATTTAACTAAAATCATGAAGTAGAGCTATTTTGCGATGAAATTTGTATTACTTACTGCCTGTTGAAAAAAATTAATTTCATTTTAATACTTACATAATTTCATTTCTGATTACTCCCTTCATTAAAGTGAGATTTCTTTTAAAACTATATCAAAATCTTTTTCGAGATGTTAACATTTTCCTTAAGATGGGACTAGTTTAGTTTAGTTATATTAATGCCCCGCTTCGAAGCAACAAAAGGGCTATTTTGGGACGGATCTCGTAATTTTGAACCGCGGTCAGATGACTATAAAACCGATGACATGACTCTAGTTGTCAAAGGTATCGGGGGTTCAGACTGGCGTTAGGTAACTGAACATTTCTGCAGTAACTGAGAATTCCGGGCATCTGCGTCACGTCAGCGAAAAGAATGTTTTATCCCCTAACCCTTTCGAGTTCATTGATTTCGCGGTGAAAACAAATATTGGGCATATTTTTAAGCGCATGGGCGAAACGTAGCTTAATATTTCTTTCATAACTTAAGAGCCAGATATATCGGCCAACTTACATAAAATTCCGGTTCAAAAACCATCAGTAATCACAAAGATATCGGCATTCTAAGAGCTTAATTGCTTTCGATCTTTAAGAGAAACAAAATGATGAGAGTTCTTGCATAAATTAATATTTTTTAAATACAATCTTCAAAAGTAATATTGAATTTTATGAAGATTGAATATCCTGAATACTCACGTATACTTATAAATTAAATTCATAATTTAAATTGCATGTCGATGATAACTTATTCGGAGGAAAAATAGTGCGTTGCCGTTCATTGGTTTCACTGTGAAACCACAAATTACTTAATAATAAGAAATGCTACTTTTTTTCCTTTTCCATAGTTATGATCAACTACATGTCTAACACTCCTTTTTGAAATTAATTTAGAAATTTTCAAAACGTAAAATGTAACTAACTTGAACGGGAAAAATCAATTAGATGCGGTGCATTCGATTCTCGAACCCGTTCCTTTCCATACGTGAAGCTACGACTATAACGAAATTTTAGGATTTTTTCTGAATAACATCCGAAAATATTAGAGCACAAAAATCATTTTTATGTCATCTGATTTGAAATTCTTTTTATGTTCGACATGTCAATAAGGATTATAATTAGATTTCGATTTCATTAAAATGTCGTATTTTACCAGGTAAGCTTGTGATTGCTTTCGGGATCTGGTTGCGTTTCTTTCTCTCTTCAGTCTATTGATTCAACACTGGTTAAAAAATTGGGGCTAATCCCTTATGATGAGGAGAATTAGAAGAGATAAATCGAAACAAACGTTAAAAATAAGTATTATTTGTCCAAGATTAATATTTAGAAATTAAAGAATAATGCAGTCTTTTTTCGTATAATGTGATACTTCCATAGCTCGGTTTCGCTCTATGATTTGAAAGAAACAACTCTCTGCCAGAATTTTTTGTGAGCATTGATTCTTCATATCTTCAACTTTCGGTTAATGGAATGAAAATAAGAGAGAACAAAACATAATTATAATTGCATTCCCATGATTATATCATGTCCATTATTAAATCCAATATGCGTGGAAATAAATACAAAAGGGGTGTGTTGAAAAAGTGGAGGTTGAAATTTTCATTTTTCCATACATACTTTACAATTGAAAATAGAAAGAAAATTTAAATTAGACGAATTATTGCGTTATCATAACGAACAATTTTTGAATTTAAACTTTTTCAATTGCTTAGAAGTTATGGGTTGAAAAGGAATTTCCCTTCCCTTCCCTCCCGCTAACTTAAAGTTTCTTTTCAACCTATGCATGTTACCGCATGTTGGAATGTTATCGTCATTTGCAATCTCTTCCACCCGCTTTCTTTCTTGCAACTCTGATCCTTCTGAAATTAGAGGGCGAAATGTCCTTTTCCGTATTATTATTAATAGAGATGTATACAACGCTTTGCCTGCGTTATCTTGTGAAAATGAGAGTAATTTTGATTAGATTTTAACCGGCGAGGATTATGTTGTAAGGACGGTGAAACACTTGGCTGAGAGCGTAGATGGACTATCCAGCTTAAAGGGGGTGGAAATGGTGGGGGGTTGAAAATTTAATAATTCACTTATGATTGACGATAGAAAGAAAATTCAAATTAGAATAATTATTGACTCTTCATAACAAATAAATTTCGTATTGACACTTTTTGAAAGCTACAATTTCTTAGAAGTTATGATCTAAAAAGCCATTTTCAATCAGCCATTTTCAACCTTATCATAACTAACAACTTTTATATTGAAAGTTTTTTTACAGCTAGAATTGCATAGAAAATATGAGCTGAAAAGCTATATTCAATCCCCCCCCCCCAATTTATAATTTTCCCATTACTCCGTTACGATTGAACATAGAAAGAAAATTTCAAAATTTTAATTAGGCGAATTATCACCTAATCATAACGGACAACTTTTATATTGAAAGTTTTTTGACAGCTAGAATTGATTAGAAGTTATGAGCTGAAAAGGAATGGCCCCCCCCCGGGGGGGCAAGGTAGGGCGCGTTTTAACCTATGCATCTGACACCTTGTTGAAAATCTCCAACAGCCACCATCTCTTCCTCTTTTCATACTGTAAACACGGCTTTTCTCAGGATTTAAATGCTTTCATGCCTAATATTTTTAATGTAAAAGCTACTGTTGTATAAAAATTATAATACACAAATTCCTTTTCTGATCTGAAACGTTTTTAATAAAAAGGAGAATATCAATTGAACCACAGAATTTTTAAAAACAGCCGATAGCTAATTTTTTCCAAAAATCATCATTTTTTATATAAGTACTTCAAATTTTCATAAGAGTTACTAAAGTAGAAGAAAAATTTTAATGAATATTTTGAAACAATTAAATAAAATCGTTAATTATTCATTAATTTAAAGCATGAAAATAAATCAAATCAATAGTTGGTCCTGATATAAACTGTTAATCGTCTACTTTTAAAATCTTTTTTTTTTTTAGCATTCGTCCAGAATTCTGTTAATGTGTTCTGGCAACAGTTCTCCGTGTTAAAAGTGCCCTGCAGTAATTTATCCAGCTAACGGACCCAGCATCACACAAAAGACTTTTATTTGGACATAAGCACAAACACACGCACACAGGACGAATCACAGGTACACAGAAAAGAAACAAGTACGTCAGGCCTCTTCGGCCCCGAGATTACATCTACTAGAGAAGGGAAAAAGATTCCCCTTTACAATTTATGGTAGGGATTAAATCTCTAACACTCCGTATTATTCTTATTCTCCAACGATAAAGAATATTGTTATGGATTCTGTATAAAATTAATTTTGAAAAAATATTCAAATGAGAGAAATAAACTGTATGAAAATGAAATTTTTGTCACTGAAAAGTTAATTTTTTGAAATTTAATATTTGGTAAAAATAGTCTTGTGAAGTAATATTTTCCATAGATATCGCGGAAAAACGACTCGCTTTATTTTTAATTAACTAAAATTTTAACTAACTTTTGGGTTTTCAAAAGTTGAGAGTGACTTGTCCTAAATAAAATGTGTGCAATGTTTGGCTGAAATCAGTCCAGTAGTTTAGGAGGAGATGCGGAACATAAATACATATCCACAATGACTTTTATTTATATTAAGATAAATCCAAACTATTGCTGATAAATACTATGAGCCATAAAGAAGGTTTTAGTGAACATTTCGTCACAATTAATTAAATATTTAATTAATTAAATAGTTAATTTGAATTAATCAGACAGTTAATTTTAATAGATAAGTTGACAGATTACTTTAATTTGATATTTAATTAAACACGGTGGCACCAAGATTTGTTTAGTAAATTTAATATAAAATAGCCGAAAAGGATAGATATTTAAATAAGAGATTCTATAAGAGATAAGATTCTTTTTCCTTATTGATATTGAAAAATATCTCATTATCTTTAAAATTGTTTTGGGGTTTTCTGCCTGACTATTTGCTTTTAACTGTCGATGGAGACTTAAATTCGCTAGTCAAAATGGCTGCATTCATATCCTATGCTTTAAACACATGTATCTAATTCGCCACTCTTAATATTGAATAATTTTTATTCTCTTATGTGTTAAGAATTTAGTGACTGTTATCTCTGTAACCAAGGAATTCTCTAAATGAACCCAGTGTAGTAGTGTTTAATATCATGTGATTTTAACATAAGGCAATGTAACGTTCGCACAGTTATATGGTAACCTAGATTAAATAAATTAATTTTTAAATCTAGAGTCTTTCTTCATTCGTGTCAATTGTCAATTTATTGTTACTGTTTCACATTGGCTGGCTTAATGTTATCTAGGAGATATTTGAACTGCTGCGATGTTTATTTTCTTTATGACTCCTACCTGTTGATTGATTATGTGTTGGGATATAAAATAAATTGGAGCAATGTTCTGACCAATAAATCTAGCAGAACCCTTTGAGTAGAATGATAAAACATTTATGTAGTTGAAAATAAAATGTCACGAAAACAGAATCACGAAGTAAATATTTCAATGTGTGGAAACAACAAAGTCATTGGCTATGTCTGTATTGAACAATATGTAATATTTCATTACTTTTGTAACATTAACGTAAAGAAATCTACCTTCGTCTTCCAGCTTGCCGAAAGAGATTTTAATTTTTTAAAGGAGAACGCATTACAGATTTTTTTCTTTTTTTCAGATATGGAACGTGCCGTTAAGGTGGTATAAGTGGCCGCAAAGTAATGAAAATATCCCATTTTTTAAAGACATTATATTCTCTGTTATCTGCGAAAATATTAAATCTAGAAAAAAAATGTATTTTTAGGGAAATTCAGGGTTTAATTTGTTAATTCACATGTAATGTGAAAACTGAATATAGTTTTGAGATATTCAAGAAAAACTGAAAAAGGAAACCAGAAAACAAGCATCGGGCTTCTGCAGATCGTTAGCCAATGCGTACGGAATTCTCTCGCTGTAACAAATTTAGAATGACGTAACGCCGCTTTACCTATCTGGAAAAAAAACTATTTTGTTTCTCTCGAAATTAAAAAACCATAGTTGTAACAATATTAGTTTTTTTTATTAATTTTTGAAATGTGTCCCAAAATCCTCGAACACTATGTAATTAAAGAGTAATAATAGCTTTTAATTTAAAAATTATTTTAAATTTTTTTAAAATAATAGTTATTAGATAGTTCGACATTACCTGTAAAAATGGAATCGATGAAAACACAAATCAGTGCGCAATGTAGGGTTATCCCCTGACTTGCTTGCTGACAATTAGTGCCAGTACCAAAGTGTATAGTTAGTTTAATTATATTAACGTCCCATTTTGAAGCAACACAAGGGTTATTTTGGGACGGAACTCGTAATTTTGAACCACGGTCAGATTACGAGGGTGAGACATAAGCTCGCACCCCCTCTCCAAACATCCGGCCACTCCAGTGGGAGAAAAACGCATAATATATGCTATTTTATATTATACAGTATAATAGTATATCTATCAAAAAATCTATATAAATAAAAGAGGAAAGTACGTGTGTGTGTTTGTGTGATCGTTTTTGATTCTTTATGCACGGCCCCCACCGTTGGATTTACGAAGACCAATTTTGGCACGGTGATGGATAAGCACGATAGGGAGCTAACGACCTCAAAATTATTAAAAATTCGAAGTATAATTTAATTTATTTAATTAAATAACGAACACTAAGCTATTTTTAGACGTTTTTTGCCAACAACTTCTCAAATACTTATAGTTCGGAAATTATTTTTACACCACTTTAAAGAGCAAAAAACTGTATTTGTAATGATACCAATTTAATAATTGACAATTTTTTCTTTACCTCTAATTAACGTTTCAAAATTCACTTAAAACGGAATTTGTAACAATGTTTTCTGTTGTTATAAAATCAAATTTATTGTTTTATCAAATCCTTTATTCATGTATTTTTACCGCTGATGATAAGAAAATATTGCTTTCATTGGTCATTGATTTCAATGTAGATTTCTTACTCCGCTGTTATTTCGTAGCATGCAATTAGCTTCTGTTGCTTTTAATGCCCTCAAATATCCAGTGACGTTAGTTTAGTTGCCACGTGATATTTCGTTTAAATTTCACAAGTTTTTGGGTGATCCTAATCAGCGGTGTAGCGACCAGGCAGTAAGGGAAGTATAGATGCCGCAGATGCCAGTTTTAGGGGTGCTATATCTGCATGGCGCCCCTAAACTGCATTACTGCATTTATGCCAGTTTTTAAAGTAATTTATGATTAGGGGGCTTAAAAATAATACCATGCCCGGAGGGCCATTTTCGCTTTTTAAGTAAATGACGACTGGTATGAAAACAATCATTTTCTCTGGTCGCCACTTGGGAGGTAGGATAAAAATCACAGTATGACCCTCGGTGCGCCACTGTCAGTATGTAAAGTCATCAAACGTTAAACGAATCCCGTTCCTACCGAAGGAATAGTGACTAGGGAGAAAAGGAAGGAACGGTGCTTCCGGTCAGGCACACAAACACCAACAAAGAAGAAAATGGAGAGCCATAAAAGCATAATATGAAGAATTTCTGTTGCCTCCGATGACGGTGATGGGAAGATGGAGTTCCAAGGGTTATCAGCCTCGTGTGAAGTGGTTCGAAGTACAGAGTCAAAAGAAGAAGTTTAGTTTAGCTGCTGTCCGAGGGGTCAGAGACAAAGGATAGGACAAAAGAAAACCAACGAAAGACGTTACAGTGAAAAATTGTTTTGTAATGTTCGCCTACCGTTGGCAATGGTTGATCGGACGCTTGGTGCAACTCCTTGCTAATGTAGGGTTGCTTTTTTTAAACGAGTCGGTTTGGGTGGCGACCTCGAGGAGCGAGGTGAGATGTTTAGGCCTAGTTGTGGCCGTTATTTTTGTCTTTTAAGTGCAACGTACCGCACTGTATTTTTGCTGCGGTGTTGTCTGTCTTATATGTGCCTAAGTCCTCACAAAATTATTTTTCTAAAATCTGGTATCTTCATTTCAAAAAGACAGCAACACCACAACGCGCTCTCTTTCGAGAACCAGAGCTTAGCGTTGACAGATTTCATAAAGTAAAAGCGGTTCGAAAGTTGGAAATTTGCTTGTGAAAAAAGTGTTTAAAAACGTGAAGAAAGAAGACATTTTGAAAGTCTTTACTGAACACGATGAAACGTTAAATATTGACACGAAGATAGGATATCTGAAACAAAAGTGCTGACTAGTAAGGAATATTTGGAATATGCACAGTTCGTTAAAGACTTTATTATCTCTACTGTGGAAAATCGAAAGAAACAAGAAGAAAGTCGTAAGCAAGAAAAAAAGATTCGAGGAGAAGAAATCCGGAGAGAAGAACGCCGTATAGAACGAGAGCACGAATTGAAATTTGCTACAATTCGAGCGACCCGAAATGACGAAAACAGAAGTCCGCTACCTAGTATGACCAGTAGCGGGGATGGCGATGTTTCTCTGAATAAGCTCATTAAGGGAGTGAACATTCTGACGATCCCAGTACCAAGGAAAATAGAATCTTGGAATTTATTTTTCAACTCGTTGGAACGAGCTTACAAGCACAAGAAAGTCCCTAAGAATTCCAAGCAGAAATTTTATTGAAACTTCTTGGAGATAAAGCGTCAAATGTCCTTGTTTACATAAAAGAAGAAGATTTAAAGGACTATTCTAAAGTGAAAGCTTTTATTTTAAAAGAATTTGAACCAATACCTTAGGCGTGCTTTCAAAATTTTCAAAAAGCGAAGAGAAATTCAGACGAAACTCATATCCAGTTTATCTCCAGACTCACTTCTACATGGAAATATTATTGCAAATTACGTAAGGTTTAAGGTTATTAATTGCTAAAAGATCTGATTATTTTCGATAAATTATTTCAAGCACTAGATAGTGACACCGCTTCCCACATGGGCTGGAAGCAAGGTGAAAAATGGCTAAAGCCCCAGGAATTAGCAAAAGAGTGCGTCATTTACTTTGGAGCAAGATAAAAGTCATTTGACGAACCCCAGAACGATTTGAGAAGAACTTATTTAAAGAAAAATATGTTACCCCTTATCAGAGAAGAGAAATTTCAAGGGAAGATAGTGGCATTCTGAAACGAAAGGAATATTTCGTCTGTGGAAGTCTGCTGCATTTAGCTAGAGAAGCCCAGATAAACGCAATAGAAATGAGCTTTTGCCAAAGCAGAACGATAAGAATATTTACAAGAATTCTAATTACAATAAGAACAGATCTGTAAATCAAGAAGATATGGTAGCCAAAGTTGATTCCTTATATTTGCAATCAGAATCTGTTCAGAGTCTTGTTACACCTTTAAAGAAGATCAACATTTATATTCATTCGAAAGAAATTGAAGCAATCATTGATTCCGGAATACAGATCTCAATCATCCATTCGTCATTGATACCTGATTTACAGGATAAAGAAGGAAGTAAAATTTTACTAACTCCTGCCTTTGGTGGACAGATAGAAGCGAAAATCTGTTGAGATTCTATTTATTACAAGAACTGTGGAAATAATTTATTCAACAACGTGGATACGCTAATAGAAGTTACAGACATGCTAAATGTCCCTTGTTTGATGACCCCTGGAATTTATGAATTACTAATTCATTCAGCTGATGATAACTTTCACTCATTTGATCACGCAATAAGCAGCGAAAGAATTGGCGCTAACTTTGCATTCGGAGGCGAAACGGCGGGGAACAGAATCTTTTTCCCCTCCGGCCGCTTGAAAAGAGGAAAAATCGGAGCAACCGATGGAAGTGAGGCGCAGTGACGTAATCCCCTGAGCTAGAACGAAGGCGGAGACTTCAAAAGCGCTGAGAAACGCCGATGACGTCGCGAATTCTACCTGAGCTACCAAGTTACGAGAGCAGCAAAGATCGTGTCCGTCACTTAAGGAAGCTTTCCTGCAGTGCTAAGCTAAGAAGGGAAATTATTTGTTTATTGATAATCTTCTTCATCATACGGGCAAGATATCGGGACAGCCTGTGATCCAAATCATTCTACCACGGAATAGACGACAACTAGTTTTAGAAAAATTGGCTCATGAATCTATATTTGTAGCACATATGTGTATGAGAAAGACTAAGGAGAGGACTGTCGTGTTAAGAAAAACATATTCCTTCTCTTCGGCATTTTTTTTCTCCGGAGAAAGGGTAAAGGAAGTGGACCCTTTCCCCTCTGTGTTTCTAGGAATTCGAGAAGGTGATTGTCCCTCTTAGCGTTGTCCATTAAAAAAAACTTGGAAAACTTTCTTCAAGGCTGAAGTCCCGGCTGTTCATCTTGACCAATGGTAAAGCAGTTTGGGGGTATCGCGAAGAGATTTTTTGGGGTTGTTAGGCAGATATTTGAGAGAGAGGATTTGGCTGGGGAGTGAGAAGGACGTGTCCAGTTAACGAGGGTGAAAAAAATGTAAAAAGGGCATGATGTGAAAAGGTCAGATCTGAAACTCTTGATTTTGAGAGTAAAATAAATAAATAAATAATAATGAAAACAGTTTTACCACCCGATTCCCAGAGTGAGGGGAATCGGATGTGGCCTCTATAACTCATAAGGGACTAAAGATGTTTTTCAGAGTTAAAATAAAACCTTTTAAAATTTATATTTACACTGGTTTTAATTTGGATATTTATTTTACGCTTAATAAACTACATGCAAAATTAATTTCTAGAATATTGCTCACTTTTTATTAAAAAGAAAAGGGATTTGGGTAAATAAAAATAATTAACTTGAGAAATTTGTCTTTCGGCATTAAGTTATAATTTAAGACTTAACTTATAATTAAATATTAATGAAAACTAAATTTAAATTGCATTTAGTAATTTCCTTGGAAACCTATCCTACAAAGCTTCGAAACTTCGTGAAAATAAGCTGTTTTCAGAGCTTAGTATCAAAGGAAATACAATCATCAGAACATCACCGATAGGTCATTATAAGACATAAAATTATTTATTAATGAATGTGTCCAAGTTAATATCATAAATAACAAATTAAAGTAACAAATTTAGATGTGTTAACCTTATTTAAGAAAAATGCACTGAATTTGACTGAAAATTTGTAATTTTCCAAAATTCTCAAAGAAATGAAAAAATAAAACACACACACACAAACACACAGACACACACACAAAAACACACACACACAAGCACACACACACACAAAAACACACACATCTTCATAACCTAGAATACGTCAGCACTTCTGCACGTTCCAATATATGTGTGCCGCGTGCTTATGCATCTAATTCCACTCCTGTCTTATTTATCCATTTACTTACTTTTAGGTTAGTATTGACAACTTTTTTTCATTTTTTTATTACATTATTGGTTTTGAAATTTGTCTAATTTTATTTTAATTAGACATGAACTTTTTACATTATTGATTTTGAAATTTGGTTTCATTTATTTTATTTCAATCAGACATGAAATTTTCCTTGATATTACTTTGTTTCAAAATATTGTTTTCTTGTTCGGTGTTATGGGGAAACAAACTCATTTTAGCATTATTGCTTGAGTTTGTGTTTAGAAAACACCGATAATAAGTATACGCTAGTTCGGAATTTCCCTGCTAATGACGCGTCCCGGACGTTGGTTTTATTTTCTGTTTTGTTATTTTGGTTTTTCTGAAATGGTTTTAATATTTTCTTTTGTTAATATATATATTAATAAAGGAAAAATGAGTGTGTGTGTGTCTATGCTGGGGCGCTACAGGGCAGACAGCTGATCTACAGCAACAAAATCTCTCACAAAATTAATTTGGAAGGTGGAAATCTAGCCGTTTATTTAAAATTTAAATTAATTACAAATTAAGAGAATTTTTGCGTTTTTCCTTCATAACTTCCAAAAATATAACTGCACAAAAATGGAATTTTACACCATACAAAACTTTACATAATTATCTTTTCAATGATAAATTAAAAATCTGTACGACTTTTTCTCTAATTTTAATGAATTAAAAAAATATTTTTGGTATAATTTATAGCAATACTTTTTAATGCTACAACGAAACTCAAACCGTTTTCATTGTTTAAACAAATATTCAATTGCATATTTGTCTTCTATTGTTGAAAGCAAAGAAAATATCCTACTGCATTTTACTTTTTTTATTTTATCAATTTTTCTGTGAAATCTGTAAAGAAATTCCTTAAGATACTAATTAGAAAATAATGAAGTAAGCTGAACGGATATGGTTGCTCTGTTTTAATTCTTTTGATCAGCATGTTGTAAGTCAATTAATATGGTGCTTGCGTAAAATGTGCTCCGCCATTTTAATGTTGAAATCAAACGCAAATTTTACACAAAGAATTGGAAAGTAAAATTGGGCAGCGTGGAATTAGATGTTACATGCCACGAACAGTTACTTGACTCCCTTAGGGAGGTTCATGTAGATAAGGAACAGAACAAGTGCCAGGCTACGGAAATTACGCGGGCAAAATGACTAATGCAATTTGAAGTTTTAAATTACTCTTTTAAGTGCGCCATGAATATTAAATTATGCATAAGAGCTTCAGTTAAAGTTATATTCCCAGAGACCAAGCTGCTTGCCGAAGGCAGATAGAATATATGAAATTTGCTTTCTCTAGAGAAAAATCTCCTTGTGCACCAACAAGTATAACACAATGCTTAGATGAGTAAAATCCGAAATACACGGTTGGAAGACGTTTCAAGGGAAAATAAACAAATGCATGTTTCATAGGCGGGAAATGTAAAATTGGACAGTAATTCGTCCATCCATGCGAACACATGACAACGTAGTGAGCAAAGGCAATACTATATCAAGAGAAAATGATACAGGTACAAATTCAAATTTCAAACCAAAAGTATAATTGTACATACAATAAATGGTCATATCTACACGCACATCTAGATGGTAACCGCAAAAGAGCTACTCCCGCCCTGCCTTGGAATCGGGGACATTTAATGACAGCCGCTGCAATAGCTCGAGTACTGAGCCCGGAGTAATGGCCATCACCGGCCGTTGCCCAACCCCTCCCGAAGGAAGTAAGTACTAGCACCTGTGGGAAGTAACTCGATACAGGCTGATGGTAACGCGAAATGAAGTAAAATATGTACGAGTTGTGGTAAAAGATAAAAATGAAATTTAAAAATACAAAAAGGCTCACAAATATACAAAATATCTCACAAGACATAAAAACTCGTATTTGTCGCAGAAGAAACAAAGTGGCTAAGAATGCTTATATCATTATGATAAATATTAATGTGATATAATATCGTTCTTTTGTCAATTTAAAAATTACCATTCAATTTCCCATGGAGGACGGGGGGAGGAATGAGGTAAAATTGTCGAACAAACGCCATCTTATCATCGATAATTTAAAAATGTATGTATATATCATAACAAAATGTTCGCTTAATTTAGAAAGATAAAACTCTTGTTTTGGAGGAATATTATTATAAATTTGGAAAAACGAAAAAAAAAATGAAAATGGTAGGAAAGCAAAACAAATTTAGTCTACTTATTTAAATGCAAAAAAAAAGTTGAATAAGATTTTGAATAAAGTTCAAAACCCAATACATGCATTTCAACTTTTTTACATCTCTTGATTGAATATTAAGAAAATGGGAAACATTTCTATAAATTTACTACATATTTGCTCCTCATGCCCATCTTCGCACTTCTACCAAATATCATTTCAAGAGACTGGAGAGTTTTTTTGCAAATTCACGGATATTTCAAAGCGCTGAAATTCTTTAGGGAAATATCTGATTTGGTTCTTATTTTAAACGGCAGCAGAGACAATTAAACAAGAGTTATTTGTTTCAAGTTCATTAATCTGAAAGAGGAATAACAGAGAAAGTCCTGTTAAGCACGGTAATGAGTGTTAATAAAAGAAAACAAAAAAAAACCCGACTTGTTGATTTGAAGTTTAAATAAGGCAAATAAAAGGAATCTCGAATAAAGACGAATGAGCGCATTTCAAAAAATTATATTCTAGAAAAGACATTGAATTGTACTAACCAAGGGAACTATTTGTTATTTACCACGTTGACCCAGCTGAATGTTTTCGCTAGTCAGCGGGAAGAAAATTTCGATACAAATTCCATATAAATAATTACTAACATAATATAAAAAACAGCAATCTTGGGCGAAAACTAATTTCCTAAGAATAAATAAATACACAATAAAGAATCATACCGAAGATGAAGCAAAATATATAATAAAAATAATGAGTAATAATTAAGAAATAAAATTTATAAATGGAAACAAAAGAAAAAGAAAGAAAATAAATTTTTAAGAAGTTTCCAACAAGAGACTAACTTTACAAAAATTAAGAGAGTTGTATAGTTATAGTTGTATAGTTGATATAAGAATTAAACACAACTTAAAAGTGTATTACATGGAATTTGCGTATTCGTTTGATTTCATGCAGAGTGCTCGTTAAATCTGTTATATGGAGTGGAGGTTTGGAAAAAGAGGGTTAGGCTGAGAGTTGTTTCATAGATAAAGGCTTAAATGTTTGAGGCCCGTTCCAAAACAGCCCCCATGTAGTTTGAAGTATATATATATATATAACTTAGAGAATTAATGAGTAAAGGTACAAAGCATCGCTTGGCTATAGTTAATAGTAATGAAATTATTAAAAAGTAAATTAAAAAAGATATTGAGAAATTGATATTAAATATGGCAATTAAATATAGTCTGCCTCTAGAGGCATTTAGTGAATATAGACAAAACACATTATTAGATCTTTTTAACTATAATTTTAAATCTAATGATTATATTAGATATCCTGATACTAAAAAACAAATTAAAGAGTTGCAAACAGAATTTGTAATTGTCTATATAGACAAAGTGCCCAGTCATTTTGCTATAATTTGTAAATATTATTGCAAAACAATACTTAATGATCATATTATTAACAGTGATATTTATGAAGAGACAAAATTAGGTGAAAGAGAAATTTCTAATAGAAATCAAGCCTTCCATAAAACCTGGGAATTAATTATATTAAAATAGATTATCCTCACATCTTTCTAACGTCAAAATTTCACAAGAGTCCTCTTAAATTTAGAAGCGTTACTAATAGCTGCAATACTTATATTACAAAATCTGGCAAACTCCTGCAAAAATGCATACAGACATTGATAGAGAATTTAAATAAGCAAAAAGATACAATTATAGTAAATAATAGTGTAGAGATATTAAATGTAATTAAAGATATAGAAATAACTATTGTACATACTTTTGACTACCAGGATTTATTTAATAGTATAGATATTGAAGATTTGACTAATACCCTAGAAAATATATATGAAGATTTTGATCTTAAAAAAGATATTAACGTTAATAATTTTAAAAATCTTATTAATCTTGTTCTAAAAGAAAATTATATCTTTTTTGAAAATAGGATTTTCCATCAAATTAAAGGATTACCTTAAGCAGGTTCAGCTAGCAATAGTTTAGCAAATATTTACCTTCACTACTATGAGAAAGATTTTACTAATTATAGCCATAGTATATTATTCCTTTATATAGATGATTTAATATTATTCAATAAAGAAATAGACCTTAAGCCACATATTGACTACTATCCTGATTATTTGAAACTTATAAAAACTAATGACAATGAATTAGCTGCAGAATTTCTAGATCTAGATCTAAAAATTATAGATAACAAAATAGTAACATATATCTTTGATAAAAGTAATGCATTTAGTTTTCAAATTAATAAATTTCCTTTTTGGGATAGTAATCTTAGCATTTCTGTCTTCAAGAACTTAGTAAAAAATTATATAATTAGAAATAATAATTTAGTAACAGACATAGATAATAGAATTAAGAACATAAAAATTTCTATTCTTTTGCAATAGATTATGGAATGCCAATAAGTTTCCAAGAGTATATATGGATTAGAAATATTTAGGTCATTTAGAATAATACATTCATATTGGTATATAATGGATTATTTTTATTTCTTTGATTTTTGGTTAGTGTTCTTTCATATTCTACTTGTAATATCTAATTTTATTCAAATTTGGTTATTGAGTTATTGGTTTCAGATTTATTACATAGATGGCGCCAGGATCTTTCAAGGGAAATTTTCCTTTTTAAAAGACATTTTTACCAACTTTCCAATATTAACTAGATAATTTTATTACATTTTTAAAATAGTTTGATATTTTTAATATAGGTATCTTACTATTTCTTAATATCAAAAATTAATTATATTATTTGGTCAACTATGCTGTTTCATAGTTGGAAATCTAGTACTGGCAATAAGTGATGTCAAGCTAAGTGGCGGTATATATTGAAAGTGTTGTTTTCTGGTAAGGATATGTAGAGACACTGATTATTTAATGTTTAATGAAAAGTATGGGTATTTTATTGAATGATATATTTACTCTTTTTAGTGCAATATAACAGTACAATATATTGTTCTATTACATTTTTTTATCCTGAATTTTAGTCCTATCTATGTAGTTAGGTTTTATTGTTAAAGGTTAGTGTATTACTTTTCTTTCTAAATTCTTTCATTTTAGGGTAAATTACCCTGTTTGTTTTTTCAACAACTTTAGTAACAGGGATGGTTTGTACAGCAAAATTAATTTAACCTGGCTAAATCTTGCCCACAGCCAAGCTGCTATATTAATTGTTGAAAACTCCATATACTTGAATTGACTTTTTCAATACTTTTAATAACAACAGAGTTTTTGACATGTTGACATATAAATGTTTATACTTAATTTTTTGTTCATGGTATCTATAGTATTTTCAATTCTTCAGATTTTGTTTTAAATTTGGTTGTATTATTCAAATAATATATATATATTTATATGTGTGTTATAATATCATTTAATTTTACTTTAAATTCTAATATTATATATTATAAAATCTTATTACAACACTTATGTATTCCAAAATCAATTTTCTTAAACTCCAGTTTCGTTTAATTTCCCTCGTTGGATGTATATTAAAATACATATTTTGGCATATGTATTACTAAAAGAATATTTGAATCGCTTCCACGCGTTCACAAAAAATCTTGACTCTGTGACTTGTTGGCGCCAGACTTTTCCCTAAAACACCTGCGTAATTTGCTAAAAATAGCTAATATTCCCTTCACTTAATCATATGTCTATATGTTAATCCCTATCTGAGAGAACGCAGGGATTTATAGTTCTCTTTTGACTTGAAACTTTCATACGACATGTACTTATATTCCGCCACTGTCATTATATCTTTGATAAATAAATGAAAAATAGTTATTTACTCGGCCTGTTCATTACTTAACGACTACGCCAACGAAATTATTATTGCAATAGTCGGTAGGATGAATGTCATGAAGAAAAATCCTTTAAAAACACGAAATTAACGTAAGTGAGAGTTGCGGAACAACAGAAAACGGCTGACCCTGAAAAAATTACCGGAGCTTCTACCAGCTGTCTCCTGAAAAGACTACACCGGATTACTGATACTCCTATTTGATGCCTGTCCCTGATGTGCCTGCTCAAACAGGAGATGGCATCTATTTGCAGGTTCTGCTATGTGAAATAATCCTGATGTCCTAAAATCCAGCTGCCAGCAGTAAAAAATTCTTGCTATAGCGTCAACTCCTCCTCACATTTACTATCACACACAGAGTTTCATCTAACCGTCATCGATTAGTAAAGCCCGTATCACTTTCCATAGTCTATCCAAAGGTCTTCAATGCCTAATGATGATTCCAAGTGTTGTTCTAGCGATGACCACTCTACATCTACGATGTTTTCAACAAGTGTATCCACAAAAAGGTGGTCCTCACCATTGTGCTTATTATCTCCTGCAGTAAAAATTTTTGTTGTTCATGTTAAAGAAAAGTGATACGTCATTTGCGACATCGAAAATGTCTCTTTTCGAAATAGTGAAAGTTTGTTTTGAAACGAGATGCTATAGAGATTTCGGGTCCCTATTGAAACATTTCTACTAAGGAATTATTCTTTTATAAAATACTATTCTTACATATTTTCATATTATATTTTTGGTAATGATATTTTGAATAATTATCTTCCTAAGTTTTGAATTTTAATTATTTTTTTAAAGTGTGTTTTCTGGTATCAAATTAAATTGCTAGATTATTTACCTTTCCTTAATCTGATGGATGTGTTTAAATATTTTTTTTCTTATCGATAATTTTCGAAAACTGACGTCAGTGTTCCAATCTAAGATATTTTATTGTGTTTAGAAATTTATACAAATTTAAGATATTTTATTGTGTTTAGAAATTTATGCGAATTTAAGATTTAATTTATTTGAATGAGTCTTAGATCAGGACTGAAAATGCCTAGCCCCAAGGATAAAAGTATAGGAACGGTAGATAGCAATTCTAATACTGATGTACCTATAGAAAATACTATTTTAAGAATCCACACATAATTCCTTTTGATTCTGAGAAAGGAATGAAATGGAATTATGGCTGCAGTATTTTAATAAGACATGCCGGCAACATAAGAATGAAAGTTGGAAAGTAAGAAACATATCTAAATTTTTGAAAGGTTCTGCACTACTACACTATATCGAAATTGCTGTTTAAATATCTGTAATTTTGAAGATCTCAGCTCTGTTCTTACAGAAAATTGTTTGCAACCCATTGCAGTTAATTTTGCTCAATTTTCACATCATTTAAAAAAAATGATGATTTAGTTAAATACTTTCATGAAAAATTAAACTGTGAAAGACTATTAGATTTTTCCCCTTAGCTGATTTTAGAAGGTCTTACAGATGGGTTACCAACCCAATACAAACGGTTAATGATAGTCAAACTCCCTAATTCACTTACAGAATGGCTCACGGTAGCCACGAAACTTTTAAAAATTCCGGAATTTTCTCCTGAGCAAAACAGTGTCAGGACTAAGTGAGAACAAGACCAAACTTTTGTCCTAAACAACAACCAACATTTGTACCTCGCCCACAAAACTCTTTTAATAGGCCAAGTTTTCAAAATTTCTCGAGGTCACGTCCAAATAATTTTTCTAATTCTCGTTCCAACACTTTTGTGAATCGAGGGTTTAGGCCAAATCACAATGTTCATTTTCAAAATGGGTTGCCTTCATTTCCATGCAGAATTTGCACCAGATAAAGTATTCTTAATGCCTAACATTGGACTCAATTGTGTCCTTTTTGACAACCACAGTTTACTTGTGACTTACCCATAAAAACAACTCGGTTTCCCAGCGCACATGAAACTCTGCTAGTTCATCACAAATAACAAATGGCAGTGAAAGCACTAGCAATGACACACAAAACCCTTCTACTGAGGCCTCTGGCCCAGTTCATTGACAATTATTAGTGTCTGAACAGATTTAAACTTTATTAGTGATTAAGACATTATTAGTGTAAACATTAAACAGTGGTTTGCGTTTTTTCAAGCTTCTTAAACTTAATTTCGAAGCAGACGATTATATTGATTTAATTGATTGGTCAAACTTGTGGTAACCCTAGCCACCTCTTACAATGCATATAAAGGACAAAGACTTGAAAGAAATGTGCAAAGAACAGTTTCCAATACAAACTTTCGAGGAATTTCCATGTCACACGAAATCTGTTGAACTAATATTTGAAGATGCAATGAATGTTTGTGGCGAGATTGCAAGAAATGGATATATTCGTGCCAAACTTCAAGCAAGGAAGGAACTTCCAACGTTTTACAACAAGGGACAATATTATTTTAACACATAATATTCAATGTGCATTAGGCATTATTATGTACATTTCAAATTTGTAGATTTTTATTCTAATCTGTATTCCGTCTGAATGTAATTCAAGAAAAAATATGCTATAATTAATTTAATAAAAAAATGAATAAAAAGTTAAATTACGGAATAATTATACAAATATTATTATTTATAGTACTATTTAATTAATCAATTAATGTCAATACTAATTTCGAAAAGTAATTTTCATGGTACAGTTTTTTGAAAATCCGATATAATTTTTTCATTTTTCTCCAATTGTTCATGTCAGAGGGGCGTGATAAAATATTGAGATAAATTAATAAAATTTTTTGTGGGTTCTAACTTACCGATTTTGTAACATTTTCATTGCACGCCAGTAAAAATTTTGGAATTTTTTTCAAAATATATTTTTGTACAAAAAACAACTTTTCTCTTTTTTTAATGTTTTACCATGTCAAAGGGGCGAGGCTACATATTGAGCAACATTCAAGTAATTTTTTTGTGAGTTTTAACTGGCCCATAACGCAACTTTTGCGTGCTATGCCAAAATAGATTTCGAAAAAAAATTGTTTATCATATTTCGGCCCACCCTAGTGTGTAGACCACCCAGAATTTCTTGAACTAACGGTAAATAGAAGCTTCGCCTAGTTCTAGTAATATGCCTAGTCCGTCAAGTTCTGATAATTGGTACACTGCATTGTGTCGTCCTTCAATTAATTTTCTTTTTGTGAACAAACAAGTGGTTTTATTCGTTTAAATTCTGACGATTCTTTGCACTCTTACAGGCAAGTGTAAAATTTTGAAACTATCGCCATTATTTTGCTTACTTTATTTAGATTATGGGGAGAAAGATTCATCTCGCATTCTTTACAGCCTTCAGTCGTCACACTGCTTTACTTTTCAGTTTCGGTCAGACAGAGTGCGACGTGCTAAAATCGGGTAACATGGACCGTACGATTCTCTTGTTTCAAGAAAGGATGCCAAAGTGCAAGAAGGAGCCTAAAGACGAGGGAGGAGGAGAATGGTTTAAGTGACTTGGTATTATTTTTATATTTAAGAAAAAGGGATTATTTTAAATCAAATCGGTTTTATAATAAAACTGAGCGATTATCAGATGAAGAAGGTACAAATTCTGGTGGTCTCAACTGCGTTACGCATACAAAGAAAATATCGCAAGCCTTTTGGGCATTTGTTATGTTAAGTGATGTGGAATTCTTTTGCAATTTATAAAATGAGCTTTGAATTACAGATTTTATCAAATTTTGAATGAAACTCATTGAAAGTATGTTAGCGAAGCATTGTATTAAAATTTGAAGTAAATACTTTGAATAATAAATGAAATACGAGTATTTGTAGCAAATTCATTTTAACTCCGCTTGTGCGAATAGTATCATTTTTCTTTTATAATTTGGAAGACATATTAAGCATTAAATACAAAAAAAATTGTTTGTATGTATGAACAATCTTTCATTAATTTTGTAAATTGAGTTATTTTCTGTTTTGTTATGCATTTCGGGAAGACGGGTGTTGGATAAAATATGAAGACACTTCTCTAACTTGTGCCTTTTAGTTGATTATAACTCTTAACTGTTATTTGTTTAAATAATTCTCTTATTTATGGACGTACCTCACCTCGAAAACTTACATAAATAATATTATGATAACTATTTATAAAAATAAGAAAAATACGAAAAAATATTTGCAATATTAATATTTAGGCTTTTCTCTCGCTTTAGTAAAAAAATTGTTATAGAAAAATTTTTATTACTTTTCTCTCTCTCCCTAAAAATAAAAGGAAAAATTATTTAATTATATTGAAAAAAAGAGAAACTGCATTTCATGTGTTTTCAAAAGGAATACAATTGTTTTAAATTTTCCTATTTAATAATACAAATTATTCTCCCTCCCCTTTAAACTATGTGAATATATTATCAGAATTTTTTTCAATTTTTATAAAAGTTCCTTTATATTTCAGTACAGTTAACCTATTAAAACAAATAAAAACTAATACCATGAATCTAGATTCAACATACAATTAAGTGAAATTTTCTAAGCATGGAAAATCAGATCTTGATTACCGAAGAAAAAACAGAATACTCGCTATCCAGATGATGAAATTATTAAGACGCTTGGACGGCCTTCTTAAGTGTTCCCACTAAAAGATTGTAAACAAATAGAGAAGTGGTGGCGATTGGATGGAAAAAGTGAGGAGGGAAAAATTTATATACATCTAAAATACCTAGGAGTAGGGTTGCTATAATTTCCAAGCATTGATACATGACGTTTAAGAGCCAAAGAAACGAAACAAGGAAAAAAGTGGGTAAATAAGTAGCACACTAGCGCCCCGTCACCGCGCAGGCTCAAGGATTGTTTGAGAGCCAAAAGTATTCAATAGACATCTTCTGTCATAAGCGCGAACGGAATTTGTTTACGGAAGGTGACCGACTCTATTAGAAAATAGCGTGTTTGGCTTTCACAGGTTTTTTTCTTCACTCATCCAGTCATATTGTAAGTAGGTTTCCGAATTTCTTCATTATATTATTCTTTATGTATATTAAAGGTGATTTTAAACTTCGAATTGTGATAGACATTCAACCTATATATATTTAGTAGGTTTTCATTTGTTCCGTTCATTGTACAAACTAGTTTTATTATATCTCTGTGTTGAAATTTTCTGTGTGAAAATTGTTTTAATAATTTTAGTGTTAACTGTATCCTACTCTTTGAGGATACCATTTATCAAATTATCAGATTCAAAATTTTTGGATATTTGTTGAGAGTCTCTAATACGATTAGGTATTTTCACGTTTTCTCTACCATATTAGTTCACAGATTATTTTTGACCAGGCACAAATTGCTAGATTTCCTTTCGCATTTACATGTAGAAACAGATTTTGGAAGGAAATATTCTATAAAATATGTCACTTAAGACAGAAATGAAAGAATGATGTGAAAAATGAACTATTTAAAAATTAAATTTTTTCTGAAATCTGTTTAGATGTGTAATAAAATTTGCAGTGTTTAGTTATGTATTTATTTCGTACATTAATAAATAGTTTACCAAGTTTAAGCAATTTCTTTTTTACAAATTTTTTTAGTTACATATTTGAAAGAATTTAGTCTGAAAAAAGGAGAAGAAAACTTTTAAAGAAATTACTACCTAGGTTCGTTCAAACCTGTGAAATGCGATATTTTCTTTCATTTGTATAGTACAGGAACAAAAATGAAACTCCCAGTTGTTTATTCCAGGTTAAACCAATAATGTTTAAAAAATAGTTTCTGTTCCGATTTGTATACTATACGAATTTTAATGAAATGGAAGCCTTATGGAGATTCAAATTTTCTCTTAGTGCAGTCATCACTGCATTGCAACAATTTTGGCTAAGAATGACTAACAAAATCAACCGGAAATTAATTTTTGGACAACGTTGTGTAGTTAATTTAGTTTATATATGCTTCTTCATATGAGCTCCAATCATCAACTTTAAATATTCCTACACAGTGTTTGTTCAGTGTTCATAGCAAAGTTTTAAAACATTTAAAATATCAGATGAAATAGTAAAAATTAAACATTTACTTTCATTTTAAAATTTGAATTATTTTTATGGAATGAGAACTAAGATATCAGTTATTAAACAGATTTTAAAGATAAAAAATTATTTTAATATATTGGCGGTTGACAAAATAATGTGATCACTTTTGGATTTGCAATTTTTTTCGGAAATCTCTCTAAATGTTGGATAAAGTTTTCTAAACTTGACCATGTAAAGAAGAGGCTTGAACTGGCATTTTACAATGAAGATTTGGTCACGGGGGTCTTTAGGGGATAGACTAGAAATTGTGTCACTTAAGACACTAATTAAAGAATGATATAAAAATGTATATGTGAAAAGTAACATTTTAAAAATTATATTTCCAATGTATTTATTAATATGAGTATATTTTGATAAAAAATCAGGGTCGAATTAAGAATGTTGGGGACCTCAGGCGCAGAATTTCTTGAGGCTCTCTGAATGTATTAAACGTATGTGTATTTGCATTTCGTCTTGCTAGTCATTAGGTTTTAAAAATATATAACTTAGCATACTTAAAATGAAGATGACTAAATTTTTATTAATGCAATTCTTTACATTTTATTAAACATTTATAATTGCTCTTTTATGTAACTTTATAATGAGTGTTTTTAATCTTTGAATTCCATCTTAATTAATCATATTAAAGATGGAATAATTAAGATGTTTTGAAATGGTATAAGTAAATAAAAACTTAAGTAGGTAATATCGAAATATATTCATAATCCATCAAATAAAAGAAAATGTAAATAACTTTTTCTTAAGAAAATTGCTTTCTGTATTACTACTGAGCTCATTGATATTATTTTCTAATAACTTTAGTGAGGTATAAAGCGCTTAAAGAGAATTACTTTAAGTGCTAAGTGTGGAAGTATTATAAAGTGGGAATGCAGAAAAAATTTGATATTTAAAATTAAATATTTAAAACAACATCTAATATATCTTTGTTTTCGTTGAAGAACTAATCGACTTCTTGAAGAATCAATTTGTTATAAACAGTTTTTTCTCTTCATTTTATAATTTTTTACAAACTTTTGAGCAGTTGAATATACGAAAAAAAAAATGCTACGAACTATTTTTCCCAATGTTCATTTAAACTGAAGATTAAAAACAAATTGGACTCATTCTGACACTTTTTCAGAATATTTCACTAAACAACAAAGATGTAGGGCCAGACTATTTTTATTAGTCCTTCAGGATAAGTAAAAAATACTTTCTCATACACTAAAATTATCGCCAAACTTAAAAAGTCTTGAAGATCAGTTTGAATACAACCTGAACTTAATTTTAATGAATACGCGCGAATAAGGAAATGCAAGACCATAAATTCAACAATATTATAATTTTAATCTTTCTACATTCATTAAAACATTAACATGATGTCTTAATAATTGATAAGAATTAAAATTATGCAGTAATTTTAAGCAGTAAATCGCTTTTTAGGTTTTTGAAATACTTCTTGTTTGTTGAATATCTAGTAAAGCGATCAGATTTAAAATTATACAAGGTTCATGCACATTGCCTCGAAAGAAGAATATTATGACTGTTTATAAACTAATTATTAAGTTAGTACTTCACGTTCCACATATTGAAGCGCCATACTATTTAAAAAAATATTGCATAAGTTGCAAGGCATTGAACTTCTGCAACAGTTTGGACTCTTTTTTCCAAGACAAAAAATACTATTTTTAAATTTGAAAATTGAAAACACAACGAATTGAGAAATATTGAACTTCAATTTAAGAGTATATTTTTAAGATTATGAATATTACAAAATTATATTGTCATGAAATTACAATCAGTTGTTGGACATATAAGATTAAAACAGACTATTGATTTATTGTTACTTTTTCTTGAAAATTCTTTAAACTATTAAATGGGACATGCTTTTATAGCCATGTTTCATTTGCGTGTTATAACAGAAATTACACTTCTTATACTCAATATCTTATTTTTATTGAATTAAATATATGGAAATAATTCGGTAACTGCTATTCTTTGCAAAGATAACAAATGAGATAAGAACACTGGCTAAACCCTTTACTCTATCTGTTGAATATGAATTTAAAGATACTAATTTTTTCACATATCAAAAACATTATTTTCATATTAAATAAATAAAGCTGCATTCTATTTAATAAGGCTATTAATGCAGCATTAAACTTTATTGTCAACATTTTTCAAACATTTTTGAATTTTGCACGATTTTTTTTCCTGTTTGGGGCTCAATGAGCTCATGGAATCGGCATTCTGTTCGATGAAATGCTTACAATAAAATATGATTCAAAATTCAAATGATATCTTAAATAAAAAAATTAGTTTCGTTCAATTATGCAAAGCGCAGCAATTCATCCCCCCCCCCCGATAGCTACCAAAAATTTGTCGAGGCTTATTTCTTCGTCGAAATGGGGTTGAACCCTCGCTCAGCTTTGAATATTGTCGCATCTTTAATAGCAATAAACCCACGGTAACACAAGCCATAATCATTAAGAAAAGCCATCTTTTAAGATACAAGGGGAGTTCAAAGTGAATATTTCTAAAATTCCTTATTGTAAAGGTAAAATCAATTCAAAGTGCTGAAGCAATCTTGGACTCAGTTTTTTTGTTTTTTTAACGCTCGAAATGAGTGTATTTAGACAGTATAATCTAAATATACATATCTATGCTAAGTTTAACTTAAAAGCTCGCAACCAGTCTGTCAAAATTCGACAGAAATATTTTCTTACCAATGAAGAAATAAGAC
>BGPR01001472.1:100597-131650 GCA_013235015.1 Araneus ventricosus | reverse complement strand
GCAACTTCTCATCCCAAAGGAAAGACTTAGACCTAGTCGTGTTACTGATTGCTTTAGCACCACCAGACAATTTAATTTAGTAATTGTGTATTTTTCGGTAGAACCCATAGTTTTCGAGATATTTAATAAAAACTGAAAATGTCCCTTGTACCCTCCGCGCACCCCCCATCTGCGGGGACTTTTAGTATGTCGTTTAGGACACTACCCCCAACAATTGTGCCAAATTTCAATACTACACTAATTTCTTTTTGTCGATTTTGGCCTTCGTTCACTGGACTGAACGTCACATTTTGATAGTCGTGAGAAATCTTCATCTGCCCAAGGGCCCAGTAAATAATCTAAATCTTTAGTTTTAGCGTTCTCAACTGGAATTTGAGATGCAATTTTATTTAATATATTGTTCAATTGATTATAAAAGGGGAGTTCTGCAATTTTTAAAATTGTTAAGGATTAGAATAAAATAAATGTGCTGTAAACAACATTGAAATTAGGGTCCAAGATAACTGTAATGTGTTTCAGAGTGGAAAATGATCCTATTGACAGCAACCAAAAAATATCACAATTTTTAATTTTTGTAAAAATTCAAATTTAAATTTCGCAGAAGTATAAAAGTATCAGAATTTTAGGATGTAAATTATTATAAAGCCAAGAATATCAATGAAAGTGAACTAAAATTCAAAATTTTATTTTTGTGAGTAAATTTAAATTTAAAGACTGAAAATAAAATAGAATTTAAAGTTATTCGTTTTCAAGCAAAAGGTTTAAAACCGAAAAAACATTTCAGAGAAAAATCATTTGAAGCCTGGAATATCAAAGAACCTCAAATAAAATTCAGAATTAATTTATTTGCAAACAAACTCAAACTTAAAAGAATCTTTAAAAATTTAAAAATTATTCGTTTTTAAGTAAAATTCAGATTTGAAGCAAAAAATTCAGGGAAAATGATGAGAAAGCCTTGAATATCAGTGAAATTCAAATAAAATAAAAAGTTTATTTATATGCCAAGAAGTTTTAAGCTAAAATTCAGATTTGAAAACAAAATCTAATAGTAAAAATAGTAATGTAAATGAATTTTAGTCGTCTTGAGGGTCAATTAAAAATCCTCTTCTGCACAAAAATCCTCTTTTAACATCATACGAAAACATTGAGGCTTTACTACAACATAACTGTGAATGGCAGAATTTCAGGTTTTACACCAAACCATGCAACTACCTTCTTCAAATCGAAAACGCAAAATAAAGGAATTTCGGCCGAGTCTGCAGAAATCCCCTTTTAAAATTAAACGATTAATCTTTGCATTAACTGTAACAAATTCTTAACAAAATCTTGAAGCGATTTTTAAATTAACGGAACCATTTGTAGTTCCGGCTGGAACTCCACTGGAAGGGATAATCTATCATTCTTTCTTTTTAATCCTAAAATATTTATAACATTTTCGCTAACAAAACTAGAATCGGAGCCACTATCTAACAAGGTACTAAATAAGAATGGATCACCTTCATTATTATCAAAGCAAAACCTTTGCTGTAGGAAGAAAGTATACACACTTATAATTGTTTGATAGAAGTACTAGAGTTAATTAGTACTTGAGGTGCAGTTAATTCGGTGCTCAACACTTACTCGCGCTGACAGACACTTTTTTAGCCGTATAATTAATATCTTTTTTACTATTAAAATTAACATTTGACACAAATGCTTTACTTTTAGTGTCTTCATGAAAAGTGATTTATGCCTTCCTTGACATATGCTACACTTTAGTCAGGTGCACGTTTACTGTTAACAGAGGGGAGGAGCCAAAACCTATTCCGCCATCTGCTGGTTCTTTCAAGAATATGCTCATTACGTTCAATAGGCAGATGTCCCATAAAACCAAAAATACACTAACAATTGTGATAATCAACTGTTCAAATGGATGAAAATTTCGTTGTCATCTTTTCATGGAGCTGGAGTTTATAAAATTGAGTTTAAATGAAGATAGACATAATCTCATGTCTCTGACATTTCTAAATTTACTGCGATATTTGTGATTAAAATAAGCTATGAAACAATTATGATCTTTCCAGAAGTTTTGTTTCTGTGAAAGATATTAAGTACTTTATATTTTTAACAATGAGTTCTTGGTACTCTTCTTTCACTGCTATCAAATAGGCTTACGGATTGCATTTCATTCACTTTCGTACGAATTTCGGTGAACCAATTCTTTGTCATTTTTTTATCATTTTAATCTCTTACATGTTGCGTTTTCCGCCATTACCAACATTACTATTCGCGTACCCCTAACTATTTTGCGGCGTACCCCCAGGAGTACGCATGCCACAGAAAAAGTCCGAAATTATCTTCGAAGCAACTGAGAAATACTTTTCAGTGACTAAAGCTATTTGTTTTAAGCAACAAGTGGATAAAAAAATGAGCATGATAGTCCATAAGTAACAATAAATAATTTAAATTCTTCAGTAGGCTCAGAATCATCAAATCTCCGTAATATTCGAATAATCTCCATAAGTTTGATCATTCGGGTACACAAAAATCTGTCTATACATTTTTAGCAATGTCGATTGTGAATGCGATTTTTCGAATTCTAAATTCGTCAATATATTTTAAAATAATTGTAAATTCGTAAAATATATTCTAAAATAATTCTAAATTCGTAAAATATATTAGAAAATAATTCTAAATTCGTCTAAAGTTAGAGTTTCATTGATAGAAGCAGATCCATCTGTTTTAAAGGATCCATCAAATACGGTGGAAAGTTTACTAATAGTGGAATCTATTGAACCCCATGATGCGGAAGGAAATATTTATCACTATCCACAATTTTACTTGAATCGTCATCTGAAGATTTTGTACGGTTTAAAGCAATGTGCTCAGGTATAAAAATTTAATAGATATTGCAAATTCAGAATCTTTAAGAATTTTCTTCCCATGAATAGTAAGCGATATAACGCAAAATTGTACCAACTGTTCATTTGAAAATTCTTTTTTAAAAATGGTAGGTTAAAACTTTTTCTGGAATCAGAGTTAAACTTATTACTTGAATTAAAATGATTTTCACTGAACGCTTCTTTATCAATCAATTCGTTTAAAATCCGATTTTATATCAATTTAATTTCCCATGATTTCTTTAACTTTCCGCCGTGTGCAAATAAGATGCTAACACGTTCGGGCACAACTCATATGTGAGATTAAATGATAAATTTTTGCTTAGGCTTAAGGAAAAGATTATCAAACTAAAGAATTTGGTCGTATATAGCTATATTTGAGTTTTTAATTTCCTTTTCCTCTACTTCTTTTAAATTTCAACTATACAAAATTTTCAGGAATTCAGGAGAGAGTCCACGTTTGTTTTCCCGGAACGTTCCTTGGGAAACTATTGTCGTTGAGATCCTGAAATAATTCGACATTTTTGTAGCATTATATTGGAAATAGCAATCAATATCATTTAATTAGAAGCTGGGACACGAGAATACAAACTTTTGCAGGTATAAAAAAAATATTGAGAAAAATTTGGGAAATAAAATATTCACATGCAATCGGGCGCAATTTATCTGCCAGATTAACGTGCCCCCTCTTACATCAAAAGAGCACTAGAGAAAAACCAGCATTCCCTGTGTGAGTGGTAGGGAGCTACAAGAAGTCTCACCCCTTTCTCAGCGAACCCGTACTTAGGCACAAAAAAGTATTTGTGTTTCACATCATAGATTGGATGGACCCAACGGAAGGTTAACTCCTTACACAGATTATTATTTATTTTAATGAGCTATAGACTAACTTGATCGTCGTTACATCTAATTTAACCTGCCTTTAACTATCAACCTAATCATGAATTCTGAGCGATGGGTTTAACATTGGCTTCGAAAACCTGGCCTGTAAGAAGTATTATCAAGTCACAGGGGTTAAAAAAACTAGGGTGGGCAACTGCAGCCCTTTTAATACTTCGAAGTCTCTCAGCTTAACAGTACGAGTAGGTTGCGGAGCTGTTACAGCCTATAAAATATATATTTGTAAATTTAATTTGTCATTAATACTGTCAAGTAGATAGTGTGACGACTTCCCAACCTCGTTCCCACGAAAGGACCACACAAGAAACCCCCGGATCGGCGAAGAGGAAAAGCGTAAGGTCCATAAAACAAGTCGTAAAAACGGCCCTGTCTTGCGCAAACCCAGAGGGGTATTGTCGAGAGTGATCGCGGTACCGTCTGTGTGGACCCCATATGTGGAGGCGATAAAGCCGGGCAGTTAAGAGTTGACCGCTTCCAATGATAACATGGATGGAAGGTGCACGGTGGCGGTTGGGTGGTTCGTACAGCTGAAAAAATTTAGTAACTAAAACAATTTTCGATTGGGAAATTTTTTGAAACTCCTATCTGCTGTAGAATTAAGCAATAATGATAATTACATTCTAATTTTTTTTTATATATCCTTTGGAAAATAAATCTGCAATATTAGAGAGTATGGTGCAAAATATGTATTTAGAGAAATGCAGATATTATGAAATTGAAGTTAAATTTTCAAAAAATCAACAGATATTGGTCAAGTTTAATGATTTTCTGAAACTCTGCTAAATAACTGCAAATTGAATTGAAGACAAAATACAAAGTCTTAAAATATCTACAGGATATTTAAAGAAAAAATAAAAATAAATTTTTTTGCAGATTAAATTGAAGAAAAAATACAGATTTTTTTGCTGTCTTACAAAATCTGCAGAATATTTAGAGAAAAATATAATAAGAAAATTTTTGCAGATTTTCTGCAGATTAAATTGAAGAAAAAATGCACATTTTTTCTGTATTCAAAAAAATCTGCAGAAATCTTTAAGAAAACTTCAAAAAAAATTTACCGCAGATTATCTGCAGATTTTTTTTAGCTGGGTACTACTACTGTTTCAAAGAAGACAAAGAGAGCCTTGCTTTAAAGCCTGCGTGCTCCTACTGTTTGGAAAGAGGACGAGGTGAGCCTTTCTGAAAATCCTGCTTGCCACTACTGTTTGGGAAGAGGACCAGGGCAGCCTTGCTGGAAAGCCTGCGTACCACTACTGTTCGTGAAGAGGACCAGGAGACTCTTGCTGGAAAGCCAGCGTGCCACTACTGTGTGAAAGGTTCGGAACTTTCAAGGGTGTTGTGGAGGCAATGCCTCGAAGAAATTGTGCGCGTGGAAGCAACCAGTGCCTCAGAATCCCAAACCGAGTGATCAGTGCAGCATCGCTTCTCCGGGCCCATGTCAAGCTTCACCACAGTAAGCTTGTTCATATTTTTCTCTACTTTCAGAAGCAATATTCACTTCTTTAGAAATGCGTAATGTAACCATTTCGAAATATTAAAGATTAGTGTAGAAAATCTAATTTTTCTGTAAGCTGCCTTGATTAATGGTTAATTGCTTAATATTAACATTAATGGTATTGTCTTAAAGTTGAATGTGTTTTTCTAAAGTATTGAAATTTTAAGAATTCTATTCTTTAGAATTGTTTCTTTCAAATTCATTTCGGAAATCAGTGTTATGTTCTGTAGTTAAATCCAAGTACATAAGGAGAACCGCATTTGTCTATGTTTTTGCGTAAAAAACATTTTTTGAAAGATAAAGTAGTTATCTTGTTAAGGAATTTAACATTTAGGCCAAATTTATTCCGTAAATGTTAGTAAAATATTTTCTCATTGGAATCAATAGAAAATTTGTTTGTTTAAAATTTCTGAAAGTTGTGCTATATTTTGTGTGTTGATAATGCATAAGATAGAAATTTTAGATTATTGTTGTATGTGTAATTTTAATGAAGGGGTTTATAAATGGATAGTTATTTTGTGCATACTTGTTTTTGAGATTGTGAGTATAGGTGGAATTCTCGTAGCATTGTGTTTCTCGCGTAATTATTGAAAATGTCATTCTTAGCAAAATTTAAGAAAATATACTTGGCTAGGTTCGCGGAAGAGTTGGGAATCGAAATTATCCCTGATGAAAGAGTAATAGTTATTTGTAGAAAAATTAAGACTTCCCCAGGTATGAAGAAGAATTCGAAAAGGGTCTATTAGAAGTTATCGTCCAGGAACGCGAAGACGAACAAGCTTATGAATTGGAAAAATTAAAAAATACCAGTGCGGCAGAAACGGTTAGTTTAGGTTCTACGCGAAGAGAGGGGAGCAGAAATCGGCGAGCAATTAAGCATCTAATGCAAAAATTCGCTGCGCAAATGACGGATATATCATTGTATTTAACGTTGTTTGAACGACAGGATAGAGCGACAAGAATCGAGGAAGAGAAATGGGTGACACAACTCATTTCCCTTTTGCCATTTGAATTAGCTCAAATCATCATTAAGGAGCCAGAAGAACAAATGTGTGAATACGTTAACGTAAAAACAGTTTTGTTAGATCAGTTCAAAATGAAACCGGAAACATTTCGACTAATATTTACTCAACATCAAGGAAGGTCAGGTGCTTTCTGGGAAGAATTAGTTTTTGAACTCACAAATTACTTTGAGGACTGGATTGATGGCTTGGATACAAAAGATTTTAAGACCTTAAAATATTTAATGATTGTTGATAAATTAAAACGCCGAATGTCAAATGATATTAAAGCCCATTTCCTGGACTAATGGGGAGATTAAATCGACGCGTTAGCTTTGGCGGGAAAGCTCGATCAGTATGAATCAATTAGGAGCAATCGTAAAATTAATCACGTTAGAATGCCAGAACGGAGACCGATAGAAAGGGTTAAACCAAGTTCGCCGAGAAAGGAAAACACCTCAAAATTTTTCGAAAAATCGGAACATCAGTTTGGGAAGAGTTCGGCACGAGAAGGTAGTTGGCGAAGCTAAGACTTTGAACGGAGAACGGTGCCCGCTTGTTATCATTGTCATTCGACGCAGTATTTAAGACCGAATTGCCCGCAATTAAAAAAGTATAGACAAGGGGAACTTCTAAATCGAGTAGGAACGACAGATCAGGCCGAAGCATTATTCGTCCCATATTTCAGCAAAGCTCTGATCAACAACATGGAAATGTCCATTTTAAGTGACACTGATGCATACATAGACATTGTGAGTCGTAATCACGTGAGTTCATGTGATTTTACGAGAGAAAAGGTCTGGGTGAAGCAGCCTTTAGATTTAAACTTTATGTGTTTGTCGCTAAGAAAGGTAGAACGTCAAAATTCTGAGTTTGGACACATTGTCACCAAAGCCACCGTGATAGATGCAAAATTAGACAGTGGTTGGTATCTATTGAGTAATAAAACACACCAGTTAATTTTTGAGGCGAAACAGAAGCCAAATGTAAATGCCATCAAAACTAGGAGTCAGACCCGTAAAACGGACCACCCCCACCGAATCGATAAGGAGGGAAGACGCCTCTAAGTAGCGATAGCAGAAGGGAACCCGCGGTTATTGTTTGAGACGAACTCCCAGCGCTTGAATTACCCCCACCCCGCCCGCTGAAAGGAAGACCACGGCGCTAGTATAAATCAGTAGATGCGAACTGAGGAAAGCACACAGGGAATGTCCTGCCCAGCATACATACTTTGCGCAAGCAGAAAAGGGAAAGAGTAATTATCAGATAACGGATGGGAGCCTTTACAGGAAGTCTAAAGATCACTTTGGGTACGTCAGTTTTCAATTGGTAATTCCACGGGTGTATCGCGACAAAATTTTGGCTTTCTGTCACGAGGGAATTTTGTCTCACCTCGGTGTGAGGAAAACTAAAGATCGATTGCTAAAACATTATTTTTGACCAAATTGCATAAAAGAAATTGAAGACTATGTTAGGTCTTGCGATTCTTGACGAATGATGGGGAAAACCCAATATAAAATGAAGGCTCCGCTTAAACTTGTTCCATTAATTATGAAAGTCTTATCCAAAATTAACATTGACGCAGTAGGCCCTTTACCGACTTCGTCGAAAGGGAGAAATTAACTGTTAACTGCTATAAGTTTGTCATCTAAGTATGCGATGCATTACCGGTCGCGGATATCAGCTCTATTTCAGTAACAGATGCGTTGTTAGAAATTTTTAGTCGAATGGGTTTTCCACGCGAAGTGCAATGTGTCCTGGGCACGTCATTTACCAGCCATTTGACCACGGAATTTTTTGTTCGTTTTGGTATAAAGGTGACACATATTTCGGTGCATTACCTACAATCAAACACTGTGGAGCGTTTTCACAGAACGATCAAACGAATATTAAAGGTGTTATGTCTAAAGTCGGGACAAGATTGGAAAAAGAATCTCTAGGCAACTTTGTTAGCCCTTCGCACTCTTACGCATGAGAATACTGGGTTTAGTCCAGCGGAACTCGTCCACGGAAAGAATTTACGCACTCCTGAAGTTTTGTTATACGAACATTGGATAAAACCCCAAGAAGCGGATTCGACCGTCGCAAAATATGTTTTTGAGTTAATAAATCGGATGAGGCGATGTCAGGAATTGGCGATAGCGAAAATGACGGAAGTTCGAGATGAAAGGAAAGTATGGTCTGATAAGAACGCCGTCAGGCGTAAATTGCAAATCGGGATTTAGTTTTGGTTATAGCGACTTCCAAATCAAACAAAATGGCTGTGTAATGGACTGGCCCTGACGTTGTCGAAAGCCAACTTTCCGAAACAAACTACATTGTTAAAATGGCAAACAAGAATGATAAGCGCATATTTACCATTTAAATTTATTGAAGCCTTATCATCAGCCGTATCAATTTAATCGTTAGTGGAGCGGAAGAAATTCAAGAGCTCGAAACGGAGGAATCAGCAATTCCATATCCGGTTTCCAACCCTAATATCTACGGTTTTGAACGAATCAAGGGGGATAGCGCGTTAGAAGGACGACTTAGTTCGACTGAGATAGAAAGCTTAAAAAACTGTTAGGCCGTCATCAAAAGGTTTTCTCTAATGATCCCGGAAAAACACATCTAGTTGAGCATGATTTCGAATTGATTGGAAACAAACCAATTGGAACAAAACCTTACAGACCATTTCAAGGACAAACCGAGATTTTGAAAACCGAGATCAAATAAATGTTAGATCTTAACATCATTGAAATTAGTCAGTCGGATTATGGGTCACCCAAGATTTTAGTGGAATCTCCCGGAAAGCACCCTCGTCCTTGTATTGACTGCAGAATAAATGCGAACGTGTGCACTAAATTTTTTGCCTTACTGAATATCGAAGAGCGTGTTGAGAAGGTGGCCGCCGGGATTTACATTACGATGATCGATTTAGCTAAAGATTCTCTGAACGAGCGTGCACGACATTACTCAGCCTTTGTAACTAGTTTTTTAACATATATACCATTAAGAATGCCTTTCGGGCTCGTAAATGCGACATACTTCTTTAGTAAATTAATGGACCAAGTCTTGGAAAACTGTGAAGCTTTCGCAGTTCCATAGTTGGACGACATTGCTATCTATTCTGACAATTGCGAAGATCACTTAAAGCATGTACATGAGGTCTTAAAAAGAATAGGGGATGCTAATTTAACAATTAAACAGTTAAAATGCAAATTTTCGCAAAATAACACCAAATATTTAGGCCATATTGTACGGGGAGGAGTGAGATCACCTGCAGAGGCCAAGATTAAGGCCGTTATGGATTTTCCCACCCCGACGACAAAAACACAAATCCGAGGTCGATTAACGGCAATGCGAGTTTTGTTCCCTCTCGACTACGCAAAAGAATTCATCATTCAGACCGATGCTTCTGATATTGGAATGGGCATTGTCATGTCTCAGCGCGATGAGAAAAGCGAAGAACTTCCTGTTCTATATTTAAGTAAGAAATTTTCAGACTCACAAAAAAAAATATGGCAAAACTGAACAGGAATGCGCAGCGATTATTTATGCCATTTAAAAGCTGAAGTATTGTTTGGACGGTCAGAATTTTACCATTGAGATCGACCATAATTCTTTAGTATGGTTAAAGACGAGTGTTGGAGCTAATCCACGTTTGATGAGATGATCGTTGGCTTTGCAGCCATTTCAATACAAAGTAATCCACAAATCTGGAAAAATGTATTTGAATGCTGATGCACTTAGCCGCAGAGAAATTGGATTAAAAGAATAAAAAGAGTAGTTGTGTAAATACTTTGATTTTAACTGTCTCTTTTCTTCTAAATTATAATGTAGGAAAGTTGTGAAGAATTTCAAGTTTTTAGATGTAAATAATTATTTTAATTCAGATTTTCTTTATTTTTAATTATTGTACTGTAAATATTAGAACGTGTATATTTAGTGTAAATAGTTTTGTGATTTGCCTGTGTTGGTAGTGTGAACAATTCATGTGTGTGAAGTTGATTCTTCTCCTTAATATCAAAAAAACCTTTCAAAGGAGGGGAGTTGTGAAGACTTCCCTACCTCGTTCCCAAGACAGGAACACACAGAAGACCCCCGGAGCGGCGAAGAGGAAAAGCGTAAGGGCCATAAAACAAGTCGTAAAGACTTTCCGGTCTTACGCAAACCCAGAGGGCTTCAGGCGAGAGTGATCGCCGTATCGTCTGTGGACCCCACAAGCGGAGATGACAAAGACGGGCAGATAAGAGTTGACAGCTTCCAATGATAACATGGAATTAAGGCGCACGACTGCGGATGGGTGGTTTGTCCAAATGAGGGACGAATAACTGAGAATTAATTCTTCGGCCACTCCCCTGGGGTAGGTGTTTAGGAAGGAAAACGATGGGAGATGATCAGGAACAGCGATAGCTGAGAAGTAAACACGCGGAGTACTACTCCGTGGTGTTGTTTTTTTGGAGATCTGAACGTAGATCAAACGGGCGGGTTTTTTTTACCTCGTGACTTTAGCCAAATACTTGGCTGGACTAGCTCCTTTGGAGAGCTGTCGGATTGAATAGAAGCATCCCTTTGGTGGACCGCTGGAATTTAACGAGCGTTTGTATAACCTCGTTCTCATATACCGTCCTCGGTATCTTCTTATTCATCCCGATTAAAATTTAGTCAGAGCCTGGCTATAATAATCCCTGTGGTGTATTATTTCAATTTATTGAGAGTTCTGATAACCTCAATTTCATAAACTGATCCTCGGTGTTTTCATAACTCGCCCTCAGTTGTTACAATTTGTTGAATTCTCATAGTTCCTGAACTTATAAGTTGCTTCACGAGTAAACTCACCTTGCTAAGTTCGACTAAGTCAAGTTACGTTCGTTATTGACTCTCGCGATACATATCCAGGGGCTTGTTATTCTTTATTCTTGAATGTGCAAATCATTTGTAATTTGACCAGGAAATAGTCAATTAGCTAAGAAGTTTTATTAAATTTTGATGTGCTGTAATTCTGTGACTTCTTTAAGTCTGTTGATCTCTGAATAGACCCCGGTAACACTGGACTAAGACATTATAATAGTATTGCCGGTAAACCTGCAGTTTACGGTGCCGCCCTGTTTCTCGCCAATTCTTCTTGGCGCAATTTTATGTGGCGTCGCCAAATACTGTTTTGAATGCGCAGTGCGCTTTTCATTGCTCTACTGCGCATGCTTCATTTGAAAATGAGAGATTGAGCACGCAATGCCTTCCGCATTTCAAGCGTGTTCCGGGCAATTTTTTTAACTTAAAAAAACATCAGCGGCTTCGCTTTCAGCATAGCGGACCACTAGTAGCTTCGCTTCTTCATTGAACGTTAGGCATCTAGTGTTTTTAAATTCCTAAAAAAGGAATTCCCGAATGCGATGCCGCATGCGGGAATTCCTTTCGCGCAGGCATCGCATGTGGGTTCCCAGCAACGTTTTTAAACTTAAAAAAACATCAGCGGCTTCGCTTTCTGCATAGCGGGACACTAGTAGCTTAGCTTATTCATTGAGAAGCGAAAACACAGAATAACATACAGAGTTCTGAACCTAAAGTGAATGAAAATGTTCTATAACGAGAAAAGTGTAGATAAAACTTCACATACCTATTTTAATTGAAAAATTTCTTTTTGGAATAGCGAATCGGGGATGTTTTTATTTTACTTTGTTCTCTTTTTTTTCTTCTTCTTTTATTTCCTTTTATCCTTACTGCTTGGAGGATAAGCCTCCTTAATCATATCCAGTAAAAATTCCATCCGTGACTCTGCGGTAGAATTTTTCCGTTTCCACATGTACGCAGCCATATAAGAATCAAATTGGCCTTTCACATGGTTTGTTCCATTCAAACCCCTTTTAATGGCACTCCACGTTCCTTCAATTGATTCTGGGTGAGCACCTGTATTTGGATCAACGAAATGCATGCTGTGATTCACTGTGAGATGCACGAAGCCTTCGTCGGACAGACACTGGTACGACGACCAACAATCAGACATCACTGTCGTTCCTGGAAGAAAATGTTCTTCTATCACGGAAAGTAAACCCTCTCTTGTCCAAATCTCCACAACCGCGAAGAAACAATTATTAGTTCCCCTCTCCACACCTCCAAATACCCATCTTCCAACAACTGTTTTTTTTCTGTTATATTTACGTTTTCCAAATTTTCTTTCGTCTATTTCCACAACAATGCCAGGTCCTCCAATTTTGCCTGACAGCCACATCAAAATGTCCTGACACACTTCTCTGCAAAAACTCGCCCAATCTGTCGCAGTTTTGGAGGTAATAAGGTAATATTCAGCTGCTCAATAATGAATTTAATTTTGATTTCCACACACCAATAAATCAGGAATTTAAGGATAGTCGGTATGGGCAGATGACTGCGCTCAAACCAAGAACCTGCTCTGATACTTCTTTTGATGTGGTGGCCATTCTGTCCTCGAACGCGGCAGGCCCAATTAAAGCCATCAGAAATATCGGTCCTCCTTGTTAAAAACATTTGCTGTTTACACTTTGGACACTCGTAGCCGCTTGCTATTAATGCCTGTTCAACACACCAATGGAAAACAACTTTAGCTTCAGCTGCCTCAAGCTGATGGTAAGTCGAAAGGAACCAATGTTCCCAGAAATAACATTCTTTTTCCGACACTTCGGAGCCATAATCAACAATAGCTGTAGCATGAAACGAAGTGATAAAATGACACAAAAATCAAACAGAAGAATTCCAAACGATTTTTCAAAAAATTTAAACCAAAGAATTCCAAACGATTTTTTAATCAAATTCGATTGGATCAACCAATCACATGAACGGAACAAACCAATCCAAACGAATTTTAATATCCCGCCATGCACAAAACAACGTTGAAAAGATCAATTTCCGCGCATGCGCAAACCTCGCGCATTAAAAACATCATTGCGCAACAAAAACAATTGTTCTCTCATCTCCGTTCTTGGCGACAAAGAGTTGGCGATCCTAAGTGGAACGAAGTAAGTGGGCACCGTAAACTCCAGGTTAACCTTATTGCCAGTAATATAAATTAATTTTTGTTCTGATTCAGTGACTCAGCTTTCTAACAGAGAAAGAGGTTATGGGCCTGTAAATACTTGAACAACTTAAAATTAAAATTTATAATTTATAGTGAAGTGAGAGAGTTGTTGAAAATATACAATTCAGATAATTAAAACTGCAAGTTTGGACTATCTGAAGTTAACTTTTCAAAACTTGTATTTCATATTCTAGTAATATTTTTACAGAACTGCTTGTTTCTGAGCAGATGAGCCGTGAATGCTGAATATTACCATGGATATTTTTCCAAGTTCCACAAGATGAACTATTTTTGTAAATATCTCAAATAATGTATTAATTTAATGGTTTATAGATTTAAAAAGGGTTAACAAATATATTCTTCATTCCTTATTCGGCCTTTTAAAAATTTTTGAGATATGTATATTATATATGTGTATACAAACGCAATCTAGCAAAGTAATTTAGTAAAAATTTGTAATTGGAAGTATAGGTCTATGATCAATATTTAAATAAATAAATACTTAATCCCCTTTCTGAGACACCACGTACAAAATTCATACAAATACATACAAATATACATACAAAAATTCAGACAAAAATTAAATGCATGAAACACAACAGAAAACATTTAAAAAACATTTTTCTAAATAAAGGGAGAAAGCAGCTCCCTTTATTGGGATTTATTTCTTTCATTTTAAGGGAGAACACCTTTTGTGTATGTATATATAAAGGACGTCATATAAATATTTGTACAATCTTTAAAGGAAAATCAATAAAACGATAAACATCCAAATTCACATAGGAACATGGGAGCGCAAACGCCATCTGGAGGCAGCAGATAGCATTTAAAATAAAAAAAAAGCACTGGCCAGAATGCCGATATCTTTCTCAAACTTAATGGTATTGAACTGAAATTTTTATTTAAGTTGCCCTATGTATCTGGCTCTAAAGTTGTGAAAGAAAAATTACGCTATCTTTCAATCATTCGCAATAAAAAATTATTCAGTTCAAATTTTAAATAAATGCTTTTCTGGTCTATTGTCATGTAATCTCTAAGTTTCATACAATTTGGTTAAAAACTCAGCAAGTTATAAGCAAAAAACATACGGGAAAATTTAAGATTTTTTAAATAAACCTTTATATATTCCTGAATATTTGTGCAATTTTTACTAAAATGCGTGTAAATATTGCGCACATCACACAAAAAATTGGTGGAAGTTGCAAACCATTATCAGCGTTCTGTGAAGCGGGGCGAGACAAATTCTCTCTTCTACTTCATAAAGTTCTGGTCGGTCTCCTGAATGCCCTCGTGACCGAATTTTTGATATAATTGTGAGTTAATTCTGATTCGAGGAAAATTCATCCAGCCTTTTGAATGATATTCGAAAAAATTCGAAATTTGCTTCTGTATGCGTCACCTAGCCTTAAAGTTTGGTCAGGAACAAAATAGTGTATCCAGCTGCTTTACAGAAATCTGATATTGCACATTTTTTCGAAAATCTCCCAAAAGGTTAGATGAATTTTCCTTGAACTTCGAGCACATAAAGAATAGGTTGTATCTCACAATTTGCATCAATGATTTGGTCAAGAAGGCAAAGGAAACCGACCAAAAATTGATGAACTCGAAAGGAATTCTGTCTCGGCCCACTTTACAGAAAGCTGATAATGGTTTGCAACTTTCATCAATTCTTTTTTGTGATGAGTGCAATTTTTTACATACATTTTCATAAAAATAGCATGCATATTCGGAAAGACATACAGAATTCTGTAAAAGATCCAAATTTTTCCAAATGTGTTTTGCTTATAACTTGCAGAGTTTTTCTTGGAATTATATGAAACTTACAGAGTACTTGACAATTTATTAGAGAAGAATAGTATCAAAATTTCATTTAAATTCGTACAATAGTAAAGGAGATGGCAGTATTTGTAGTAAATAATTTTTTTACTGCGATGAGCGAAAAATAGCATAATTTTACTTTCACAATTTCAGAGCCATATAAAATTAGCCATATCCAGTTTAATACCGTTAAGATTCGGAAAGATATCGGTATTTTGTCCTGCACTGTTTTATTTTAAATGCCATCTGCTGCCTCCAGATGGCGTTTGCGTACCCATGTTCCTATGCGATTCTGGATGCTTATCGTATGCCTGACCCACCCTTAAAGTTTTTCCACGTTTTTTAATCACATTATATAGGGAAATTTATATAAAAATTTCAGTTCAATACCATTAAGATTCAAAAAGTTATCGAGATTTAGGCCAACGCTGTTATATTTTAAATGCTATCTGCTGCCTCCAGGTGGTGTTTGCGCCCCCATGTGACCCCTAGGGTAGCGCTGATTGGAAGCATCGCGAAAAGTTTGTGGAAACATAGAAACAACGTCATTGCTCGAAATGTCAGAGTTTCCCATAAATAAGACTGATAAGTACCATCTGTTGAGAAGAAAGAGAAAAACCCCATGCAAGAAATTGAAGAGGCATAGACATATTTTCATTGCTGAAGTTTCTTCTTAAATGCCTGCTAAAGTTTTTGCTACTTTCTGCAATCTTGCCATTCGTTCTTAAGTAATAAATGATATTCCAGTTTTGAAGATTGAAGCAATGCGTTACAATAAATAGTGTAAATAAATAAAAATGATACATTATTAGACCTAAATAACCTTTAACTGTGTATATGAATCGATACATTGCAGTTCGTCTACAAGATGACGTATGAAGATTATGTTGAGGATTTGGACCTAAAAATTGCAAATTGAAGAAATTTCACAAAGTTTTGTCAATTTTGGAATGTCTCACCGGAAGTTAACGAAATATTTTTATAAAATAAATTTTAGTATTCCTAAAAAAGATGAGAACTTAACAGATAGAGCTGCAATAAAGAGATTAAAGGGGAATTTAAAAAAATTTTGAAAAATAGTTAATTTTTGTTACTTTTTACAATTTTCAAGGCTTTTGCGGGACTGGAAGATATCAATAAATTTTCTTAATTTTATTCTAGTTTTATTTCGCACCGATTAGCAACTTTTCTGCGGTATAGAGCCATGAAAAAATATTTTTACTTTTTCGGCCAACCCGAATATATTTATAATATAAAACAGAAAATACATGTATCTGTCGGTCTGTCTGTCTGTTGGTCGGTCACAAGAACTTCTCCTAACCGGTGAACCGTAGTGACATGAAATTTTCACAGGGCATTCTAGAGAACATTTTTATGTCAACGGTGCTATTTTGAACTTTCAGAGTTAATTAGTTTTTAAGATATTTAATTAAATAACGAAAATTAGCCGCTGTTAAGCCTAATGCTTAAACGTTTTTTACCAATAACTTCGGTAATATTTTATTGGACAAAAATTATTTATATGACATTTTAAAGAGCAGAAAAATATCTTTCAAACAATACTAATTCCATTGCGATGAAATGTTTTCTCCGGTTGTTATTAAGGTTTAAAAAATATATTTAACGCAATTTTTAAAAATAGTTTTATTCTTATAGAAATAAATTCAAGCCAATTTACTGTTTCGCGCGCGGGCTTTTGCCAGTGTTAAAGTTATTATAAGAAACTATTATTTTCTTTGAACATAAACAAACGACTTTTCACTTCCGGTTTCCGGTTGACGTAGCATTTACAACTTTTAATACGGTTACACAGTGATATAATGACATTAGTGAATTACTCTTTAGATGTTTTGATTAATTTTCACAAATTTTTAAATGATCCTAATGAGTGTGTGCTAAGCCTTCAAGGTTACTTATTCCGGCTGCTATCGTAGGAAGAGGACAGAGGGTTGGAAAAAAGATGTTTTATATAGTTATTTAAATAAATAACGAAAATGAAGCTAATTTTCGGGTTTTAATCTCAGTGTTTCGTCAGTAATTTCAGAAAAAATATATTGCACGTAGATTATTCATATATCATCTTAAAAAGCAGAAAATTGTCTTTTTAATGATTTCAATTTCAATTTTATTTGTTGTTTTTCTTAATTTAATAAACATTTCAAATTTGCTTCATACACAATTTGCAGCAATGCTTTCTGTTATTGTAATAAAATTCAAACCATTGATCGATTTATGAAATTCTTCATTCCGATATTTTTACCATTGTTAAAATTAGGATAAAAATATTGTTTTAATGAATGTTAACAGAAAGGCAGAAATTTTGTATTGCTTTTATTTCTTAGCATATATCTCTTTCAATATGTTTGCACCACATCACAATGATGTTAATTACTTCTTTACCGGTACTTCATTTAATATTACAAATTTTATAAAATGATCATAATGAGTGTGTAAAATCCTTCAATATTGTTGATCCCACTTCCTACCGGAGGGAGAGGGCCTAAGGTGAAAAAGAGAGAACAATATGAATATCCGGTCAGTGACAAAAACACTGTAGATAGGGGAATGGTTGTCCGGATTATTCCAAAAATTCGACGAGAGGCTGTCTCTGCTAAACGGCCGCTGGGATTGAGAGGTGTAGACTTACTTACCATACTGAACTATGACCTTCTGTGTCTAAAGTTGTTCTAAGTGACTAAAGAAGCTCTATGTGACTTTGACCTATGATCAATGCTCTATGACCTTTCTCAGTGAAATGAAACTAAATCCAACTCAACTCAATTAAATCGATGGAAAGGACAGCTCAATTAACTTAACAATTGCTAATAATAATTAAGGTCAGTTAATTAATCGATTACTCAACTGTGAGTTTCTGTGACTAAAGTAGCTCTATGTGACTATGACCTATGCTTTATGACCTTCCTCTGTCAAATGACTGTTAAATGAATTAATCTGAAATGAATTAATTATTGATCTGTTAAAATCCAATTAATATACAGCTCAAACCGATGAGTGCGGCGCGCGCATCGGTCGCTGTGACGTTATCAAAATTTTTCGTGATTTTCACCAACCTTGGTATTCGACTGTGACTAAACCGTAATTCAAAATTCAAAAATTATTTTTGCAATCTTCAATGTCAACCTTTCTCTGTTAAATGAAACTAAAACACTCTATGCGGAGCTATAAGCGTTTAAATATATCACGAAAAGAGTCATAATTTTTGCCTTTCCCGACACACTATTAGACCTCTGTGCAGAGACGTAGGTCTACGTCAAAATACAAGATATGAAAGAGTGCCATCTGTTGCCGTAGCAATGATGAGGAGGGGAAAAGTAGTACGAAGGGCTACGAGAGTCTTGCCAGGTGGTTCAAACTAAGGAGATAAAAAGAAAAGGGTGCTTCACTGCTGGTCCAAAGGGTCAGTTGATTAACGAAAATCAACGATAGACGCTTCGGGGAAAAACACTTTTACTAAATTGAAAGTATTATAAGTACTTGGACTTGAAAATATTTTTATCCCGAGCAACTCCGGGGATATCAGCTAGTATATATATATATATATATATATAGCTAAACATTTTACAATCAATTAAAACACAAATAACATTTTTAGTATATACACATATTAAAACAATAATTAAAAATTAAAATAATGATACCTAATTAATAATCATACAATTAAATACAGAAAGATAATTAGATTATAAACTATTACTACGAAAAAAGAAAACCCAGAATTGGGATGCCAACAATCAAATTCCAATCAATCTTAGGAATCGATTAGGTCGCATTAAATTCGAATTTTAAAGGCCCGACCTTCTGCGAAAGCCAATTGTTGGGAAAAAAAGCAAAAAGTATAGGAGTAAATCTCCAAAATATTTCAAGATAAGAAAGAAAAAAATAACTAAATGCTTACCAATTCAATGTCATAGCAATTATGATGCCAAGAGCTATATACGAAATACAGTTCCGCATTTAAAGTGAAAATATTATAACTAAATTAGGTTATATATACTATACCAAAACATCATTAATAAATCAAACTATAAATTTAATTTTTAAACTCATTATAGTAACTTATTTTAATATGAGTGCATACTATTAATTATATGATGCAATCTTGAAATTAAAAGATGCAATCTTATTCTAAAAGTAGTTGAGCCATCTACCTATGTAGTGATGTACAGTCGGTAGAATTAATAGTCGAGCACCGTGACCCTATCAAAAATTTATCGAAAGAGGAAAACGACGTTCAACGATAACGACGGGGGGAGGGGGGTACTCACAAACCCAATACCCATAGAAAGAAGAGGGGTGTGTGCCAGCTCAGGTGTTGAACTCGTCTTATCATTATTGTGGCGCAAACATATTGAAAGAGGTGTATGCTACGTTTAAGTTAACATTCAAAGAGAACAATATTTTTATCATAACTTTCGCGATGGCAAAAATACCAGAATGAAGGAATTGGTAAAAACGATCGAGGTTTTAAATTTAATTATACTAACAGAAAGCATCGTTACAAATTGCATATGAAATAAATTTGAAATGTTCGTTAAATTAAGAAAAAGAGCGCATAACATTTAATTTGAAATCATCAACATGATGATTTTCTGCTCTTTAAGATGGAGGTATATGCTACGAAATGCAAATCCCGCGTTTCCGTTAACATTCAAAGAAAACAATATTTTTATTACAACTTTCACAATGGCCAAAAAATACCGGAATGAAGGATTTGATAAAAATATTGTTTCCTTTAAATGTTAACAGAAAGCATCGTTACAAATCGGGTATGAAATAAATTTGAAACAGGAGTGGCGGTAGAGTCCGCCCGACGGGGGGGGGCACGACCTGCTGTATAGGGGGAAAGAAGGGTCTAATTATAACCTTCTCAAATTTTCTTCAGATTTTTATTTACCTACTATTTGAATAAACCGCTGCAAAAACGGGATACAAAAATATTGTCAATATCTGTAGAGATTTTTTTATGTATTTAGATTATTAATCTGTTTATACAGATTTCAAAGGAAATAATTACTCACCACCGCTGAAAATAGTCTCAAATCACCTAATTTTAAGGGTTTCCTTTATTAGAACTATTTTAAATTTAACTCAGCTCAAACAAAACAAAGAAATAGGATCCGACGGTCAAATTATAAATACTTGAATTCAATTACGATAACATGCGTTATTGTATATGACACTTTTTAAAACATAATTTTAACATTTTTCTTTCTACATTCATTGCATGTGTTTTGCGTGTAAGCATATTAGAGCATGTGGATATATTAAACCGTGAAAAAAGCATTTAATTTAAATATTTAGCGCAGTTTTGCGTCCATTCCCAAATATCCAATGGTACATTTCACATTACAAAAGAAAAAAATAAGACTTTTAAATCATAATAAATAAATATGATGCAACAAAACAGACATAATCACAAAATTGTTAGGTTTTATTCTAAAATATGATAAATCAGCTCATAGTGATAGTAGGTTTTAATGACATCAGTGCAGCTGAATTCGGCTTTTTGGATATAATGTATCAAACTTTTCTACTATATTATGCAAATCTAATTTCCTTGACCTGCTACTATGCACTCCTAAGATCATGAGGCTTTGAAGCCTATTCTGAACCATGGTCGTGCGCATATAATTTTTTACAATTCGCAATGTGTTAAAACTTCTTTCGCACGCACATGTTGACACTGGTAGAGTGCATGCAATTTTTATCAATCTATTCATTTCGTAAAATGCGTCAGCAACTCAGGAAATGTACTGCTGCAGTTGTAATAATGTTTTCGGCTTAGATGCATCTGGCTTCCTTGCAAAAACACGACGCATATTCTCCAGTTCTATTTTCAGATCTTGTGATTTGCTGCGGTACAATCGACCAAAAGCAACGATATCTTCTGTCTTCAAAAATGTTGTTGACTCTGGTACCAAAGCTTTAATGCCCAACATTATAATTTTATTATCATTGAAAAAACGTCGTTCAATTTCCTTTTTGAGCCTATCAATGACTGAAAACATTTCCCTGAAACAAAATCATAAATTGGTATTAGTCTCCTTGCTTTTGTTTTAAATAGATGTAAATTATATACACGCACAGGGCCGTCTTAAAAAATTTAGAGCCCTGGGCTAGAGTGATTTGGCGCCCTATCAGAACCGTAACTACGAATTTGAAAGTCTTGGGTTTAAAGTAAATACCTACCTAATAAAATAATTGAGGGGAAAAAGTCACATGTTCTCTGTTTAATGCCTTATAATCTCAAAAATCACCACCTTTTCAAAATAGGATTTTGTGTGACAGCTTACATTCATATATATTTAAATGCAAAATATACATATATATATACACTCAAAATTTAGTATTTTTTCGCTGATTTTCTTTATATGAATATTTTTTGAAATGCAAAAGCTGCCTAGATACTAGCCCTAAGAATATTTTTACTTTTTAAATATTTAAAACTATTATTAAATAAACAGTTTATTCAAAATCAAAATTAAACCGTTGTAGTGAACTTTTAAGCGCCTTTGGCTATACATGTTTGTTTTGGGCTACAGCTCATTTAGTTCTTTGTAAAAGACGGCGCTGTATATATAAACATTGAATAAAATTTGGGGAATATATAAATAACATACCTTCTGAAATCTCCTCTGTTCTGGAGTTTCTCCCTTTGCACAGGACAATCCACTATAAACTTTTTCAGATAGCTTGGAAATTGTTTCGCACGCTGTGGGCGTCTCTCGGTTTCTCTCTGCATATCGCAGCTTTCTTCCAAATCATGCATTCCTAAATCGTGACAGACGTTGGCAGCTTGGCTCCAAAGATTTTGCATGGTAGTATCCGTTCTACAATCATTTAGTCTTTCTTGAAGAACTTCTAAAAGTTCCAGAGCATCAGAATAGTCTAATTCTGGGCTCTGGAGAAGATCAGAGGTATTCTTTGTGAACTCAAAAATATGTCGCAGTGCGAACAACGTTTTAATGAAATCTGGGGAAAATTGATAAAGTAGTCCCCGAGCTTCTGTGACCCTGTCAGAGTTGCTGTCATTTTCAATCACATCTGACAACAGTTCATACAAAATCATAAATCTTTTACAAACAGTCCGTAGCATTGATGCTTGACATTCCCACCGAGTATTTGAGATTTGTTTTAATTCCATGACTATTAAACCTCTGTCAGTTTGCAATTTGATCCATTTGGTGTGTATGTTACTGCAACTTACAAATACATAAAGTTTTTGCAATAATGATAAGCAATCCCTTACGCATTGAATTGACGTAGCAACGTCAACTAGAACCAAGTTAAGTCTATGATTAAAACAATGGATATAATTTGCTAGTGGAGCCATACGGTCTTTTATTATCGAATTAACTCTTGCATGCTTGCCGGATACTACAGAGGCACCATCATAAGCCTGTCCGATACAATTCTGAAAATTTACTCTATCTTTCATAACATTTATAATTTTTGATGACAGACCTTCGGCGTCCAGTGTTTCTAATTCTTCAATGCATAAAAATTCTTCATGAATGTTTCCATCATAGAGATAACGCACAGCTATAGATAGCTGTTCTTTCTTGCTTAAATATTTTGTCTCGTCAGCAAGAATAGCAAAATAATCAGCTGCCTGCATCTCTTCAAATATTTTATTTTTTACTTCATCAGCCATAATATCTAGCAGGGCATTTTGCACAGAATGGTGTGTGTATTTTGCGTTTCCAGGTCCGTGTCTAATTCTTCGAGCAATAACTTCGTCGTGATTTCCTACTACGGCCAGAAGAGATAAAAAGTTACCACTATGCGGTCCGTAATCAATACTTTCACTTTCGATATCTATGGCAGATGCACGAAACCGTGAGCCACTTTCTCTAACACCAATCTTTTGCTGAGCTATTGTTAATAAGATTTCGCATAATGTAACCAAGTAGTGTCGATTTTCTTTAATTAGCATTGCATGCTCCTTACTTATTTGCGAAATAACGGAGCCCTTTTCGAGGGTTGAGTTGTATGCTTCATAATTTGCTACTGCTTTACAGTGAGAAAAGCTCAATTTTTGCTTCAAAAGACGATTCTCTTTTTCACTTTTACCGTAGCATTTTTTCCACTGTCTGTATCCTGTAACTATAAAGGTATCACATTTATAATCTGAAATGCTACCATTTTCTGAAAAATGACGACAATAGTGGCAGAAAACAGAGTCTTGTTAAATGGAATATTCTAACCACTTGAAATGATATAGTTTGCTGTTAAAAGAACGAAATCTATCTCCATCTTTGTGTTTTGGGAAGCGTTCTAATATCGGTTGAACTGGTTTGCAGTTCCGTGAGCGTGAGATATCTTCTGGACCGGAAGGGATTGATATACATGCATTGTTTGTAGCATTTGTGAAATTGACATCAGTCTTATTTCCTAGGATGTTTTCTAATTCCATGTCATCATCAACGTAATCATCATCACAGTCATCAGTATCACCATCATAATTTTCATCATTGTCAATATTTACATTTTCACTCTCAACAGATGATCTGCTTGAATCGCAAAAATCAGCGCAGAAATCAGTTCGTTTTGATTTCGAAGAACAAGCAGTCCATGGATTTTTTCTTTTTAACTCTCCTGGCAATATCACAGGTGCCAAACGGCTTTGTTTTTGAAGCTCCGGATGTTTTGAGACGGTATGCTTTTTAACATAATCACACTCAAATATATCATTACATAAACTACACTATACTTTGTATCGCTTACATTTAGCACCGCCAGTGTTCTGTTTTCCTGACATATCGCTTTTGTGACAGACAACTCTCTTTCTTCAACGCAAAGACTCCAGAGGCTGGCTTTACACTGCAAACAGAATTTAGTCAATGGTCGGAGAATTCGACCCCCAATTGTCAGAACACCAAGATAATTCCCCGAATCTTCTCCGCGTTATCACCCGTCACTATTCAAGATCGGACAAAAATATGAGTCATCAAAAAGGTGTATCCGGTCGAATTTCGACAGGCAATAAACCCCCTACGATGCGAGTGGATTGGAAAACTGACCGTAAGTCTCATTCCGAAACACCGATATCCCTATTCTCTGAATCGACAGGTCATTTTCGCCCATGAGCAGAAGCGTCTAGGGCTCAGCTATCCGTTTGCACCATTAAATCTTATAACGTCTCTAGCGAAATAAAGAAAAATTGCCAATAGCAGGAATAATCGCAAAAATTTCTTCTGGAAGAAAATTTCCCCGACAAAATATATTTTTTGCCCCGACGGGGGGGCAAGGGTCCCCCCGGTCCCCCCGCTGGCGCCACCCCGATTTGAAATGTTCATTCAATTAAGAAAAAGAGCGCATAACATTTAATTTGAAATCATTAACTCTTTCGAGGGCGGTGGTTTGCCGTTGGAACCACTTTTTATGATCTTTTTTTCTTTGATAATTTATTAGAAAGAATGCGTTTTAGTGCCTAATAAAGACAATAGATGGCAGCACCAATTCTTTTTTCCCCCAATGGATTTAAACACTAACACTTTAACTTTAACTTTAGTGAACATTATTTTCACTAAAAAAAAATAAATTGCTTGTGCTCATGAAAGGGTTAAAAAGATGATTTTCTGCTCTTTAAGATGGAGGGGTATGCAACGAAATAAAAGCTAAATAACAATTCTGTGTTTCCGTTAACATTCAAAGAAAACAATATTTTTAACCCTTTCACGATGGCAAAGATACATGAATGAAGGATTCGATAAAACGACCGAGGGTTTAAATTTAATCACGACAACAGAAAGCATTTCGTTCGATGCAGAACGTCAAATATTATTCACTCAAAATAACATCGAAATCCTCCTGCGATCATGGGACGGTGTAAAGTTCGAGCAAACATTTCAATTTTCGAGGTTTCGGAGCCTGTATCTCGGGAAACAGTGGGGGTAGCGATACGAAATTTTGACCAACGAGCAGAGTCTGCCGAATACTTTCGAAAGATACCACTCGTTTCCCATCTCAAGCATTTTGAAGTTTTCGATACCCGGTTTCGAAATTTTCAATCTCCTCTCCTAATCGGGGCAGCCACTCGAGTGAGGTATCGTTCGATTCAGAAGGTCAAATAGGATTCACCTAAACAGACATCGAAATCCTCCCGCAATCATGGGATGGTGTAAAGTTCGAGCAAATGTTTCGAACTTTCGGAGCCCATACCTCGGGAACCACTTTGGCTAGCGACATGAAACTTTGACCAACGAGCAGAATGGGTGAAATACATTTCATTAATACTTTCGAGATATGTCGAAAAAGTACTGCGCATGCGCAAACGAATGGCTAAAATATGGGTGGCTTCGATGATTCTAACAACCAAGTTTCTATCGTTAATACTTATGATAATACAAGATATGACGAGAAACGTACTGCGCATGCGCAAACATGTAACTACTACAGAATGCTTTAAAATACTACGGACCGTCCATCTGTCCAAGAACCAAGTCTCTACCCTCAATGGTTCTCGAGATGTAATGAAAAACGCACTGTGCATGCGCGAACGCATGGCTAAAATATGGGGGCTTCGATGATCCCATGAACCGTCCATCTGTCCAAGAACCAAGTCCCTATCTTTAATACTTTTCGAGATTTGACGAGAAAGGTGTTGGAAATTTAAATGAAGTTGTTCAGTCACTGAATGAAACGAATCTCATAACGTAGCCGAATTTACGGCTCTAGTCGAAGTTGATTGGTTGTTACAATCTATATGTATTTTGTTAACTTGTGTTTTAGTACATGCAGTCGGATGATTTAGTTTAGTTATATTAACGTCCCGTTTTGAAGCAACACGAGGGCTATTTTGGGACGGACCTCGTAAATTTGAACCTCGGTCAGATGACGAGGACGACACCTGAGTTGGCACCCCCCTCTCCAAGCTTCCACGCCACACCAACCGGAGGACGTTTGACCACTACGTATGATTTTACGTGCAACAGGCCCCATACACGGTGGATCTTCAGTGGAATCGGGTTTCGAACCTGGGACTCTCCGGCCCCACAGCCGAGACCTTACCACTAGGCCACCGCGGCCTTATGCAGTCGGATGAATGGCTGTCCGTGAGTGTGTAAGCTGCAAGAAAGCAGCATGTTTCTTTTAAGTAACTGTAATAAAGCTATTTTTTATTTTAAACTAACTGCCTGGTATCTGCGTTAACTCTGCAATATTACACTCCCGACATGCCAACAGTGGTTATGGGCCGTGCGATCCCGTATCCTTTTCACCAGATGCAGTAAAAGCCGTGTTGTTTAAATTAAACCGGAAGAATTGTGCCTGTTTGTTGTGAAGTCTATAGATCGGAAGATGAATATGCCGGAGGAATCTTCGCCATTCGCATTCCCGAAGTTGGATGGTTCTAATTATAACTCATGGAAGGAAGATATGAAGGTCGTGCTGATTGGTCGTGATTGTTGGAGATTCATAATTGGGGAAAATAAGCCATGTCCAGAACAAGCTACTGAGAAAGAAAAATTCGAGTATGACTGGAGAAAGCAGAGATGTTACACCACAATTTACCAAGGCATAGAAAGAAAGTTTCTTCCGTTAATCCGACACACAAGAGATGGTAAAGAAGCATGGAACATTTTGAAATCTAATTTCGAACCAACTTCCAAAGCCCGATTGGCAGTTCTTATCGATGAATTTTTCGAGTTCAAGTTTAATCCAGAAGACGAGACCATAGGAATTTTTTGCAAGCGAGTCGACGAGAAGAAAACTCAAGATAAAGAAGCAGGTTTTGAAATTCCTGAACTTTTAATCGCATTACAACTTATTAGAAGATTGCCAGCTGAGTATGATAATTTAGTTCAAACCCTCTACATATTGAAGGATTTAACCATCGGGAAATTAAAAAACAACTTGTAAACGAAGCTGGACGAATTCAACTGAATCAGAAGGATTTGAATCTAGATTATACAGAGAATGCATACACCGTTGGATCATTTCGTCAGCAGGAAACTCGCAAGAAATCTTTTGAACGCAATGGAGCAGTGTTGGACACTCCAAGAAACCCTGGTCAATACAGGAAAATCAGTTATCCTAAAGGAATGGCGCCGTTTTGTAATTTTTGTTTCCGCAAAGGACACACTGCATCTAAATGTTATAAGAAGCGGAATAAAGAAAAGAAGCAAGCTTTCGCATCGGAAACTTCGTTCTGTGGAACTAATCAAGCTTTTGGAGAATCGAAGGACTGGGATCAGTTCCTGATAGATACCGCAGCTACTTCCCATTTTTGTTATGAACGTGACTGGTTCAAGAACTTTAAGAAACTAACAACGACAAAAGCACTCCTTGCCGATAAGACATCTACTTGTGAAGTTAAAGGAATAGGTGATATCGATTTCATCGTTAAAGACATTAAAGGAAATGTTAAAATCACTTTAAAAGATGTATTTTATACTCCAAACATGGGAAGGAATGTAATTAGTGGAGCAAAAATGGGCATAGCAGGACTAAAAATAACTTGGTCAAATAATGTTATGCGTATATATCATTCTAATAACGAATATTTGTTTTCAGCTTTTCGGCAAGATATTCTTTTTATAGTATCTGGTTATCCTTTATTAGACAGTGTAATGTATGCAAGTGTAGATTTAAATTTAATCCATAAGAGATTATGCCATGTCAATATTCCTATTATTAAGGATATGTGCAAAAATAAATCGGTTGAAGGGTTGGAGAAAGTAAATATTAAAATGGATAATGAATCTTGTATAGCTTGTAAAGTAGGTAAAGCAACAAGAACGTCTCTGAAAAAGAATTATGTGTACAAACGAGTAACGAAGTCTGTTTTGAACAAAGTCCGCATGGATTTATGGGTACCTACACCTGTTAATTCTTTGGAGGGAAGTAAATATTCTTTGTCCATAATTGATGATTTTTCTAGAAAAATAGATGTATTTACTCTTAAAAGTAAAAGTGAAGTATTTTCAATTTTTAAAGATTACTTATCTAGGATACAACGCGAATTAGGAAGGAAACTTTAAAGTGTCAGGACCGACAACGGAATGGAATTTTGTCACAAAGATTTTAAGACATTTTAAAGAGATTTGGGTATTAGAATTGAGAGAAAATATTTCTAAACACCGGAATTAAATGGTACAGCTGAAAGATTCTATAGATTCAATCAATCAATTCAAAAGATTCAATAAATAGATCCAATAGTACAAAAAGATTCAATATAGTATGGAAGCGGTTAGAACTATGCTGCAAGATAGTGGCTTACAACCAAGGTTTTAGGCGGAAGCACTTCATGCCTATGTTCATAATAAAATTGGGAGAAGTCATAAATTAACAGAGGGAAAAACGCCGATGGAAATATGGTCGGGACATAAACCCTCCATTAGACATTGTCGTTTTTAACAAATCGCAAAGTGATCTTGAAAATTCAATTCTTAATATAAAAATTAAATTGGAAATAACAGAGTTGGGACCAGTTAGATACCTACTTGGTGTAAATTTTGAGCGAATCAGGGATTCTGTGTATTTGCATCAGAATACATATATAAATAAACTTAAGACTAGATTCAAATATTTGCCAAAAAGGCGAATTGCGTTACCTTTGAAAGTAGGTTGTATCTTACCTGATAGAGTAAAATGAAATGAGATATTAGAAACGGAACTTATGAGACAGATTCCGTATAAAGCATTAATTGGATGCATATCGTTTATTGCTAATAGGTCCAGGCCAGATATTGCATTTGCTGTAAACACAATGTCACAATTTTATAATGGATATACGTATCATCATTGGACTGTTGTTGTTGATATTTTAAATTATATGTTTAATACAATATATTATAAAATCTTTCGGATACTCATAATACTAGGTTAACTATGTATTCAGTTTCTAGCTGGGGATGTAAGTTAACCCTATGAGCCCTAACACGCCTCAAACCGCCTGTTCGACAGAAGCCGGATTCAGGCGGTTTTGGGCACCTCGGTGAATTTTTTGTTGAAAAATGTAGTTCCTTTTTCTGTAGACAATTGATCGGGAAACCAGAGGTGACGACCTCCTGGAATTTCTCTAAAGAACATATTGATTCCATTCTATTTTTGTGAGCGAAAATTCACTCCAGGTTTTAAGGCAATGGAATTCTCACTCTAGCCGGGTTCAGAGAGTTAAATGATAGACATCCTACAAGTGGATATATTACGTTATTTGAAAATGTACAAATAACATGGAAATCTCAGAAGCAAAAATGTATTTCTTTAAGCTCAATGGAAGCTGAATTTATAGAACTAACGGAAAGTGTAAAATATATTATTTGGTATTCTAAAATTTTAAAAGAACTTAATTTAATTGATTTCAGAATGCCGGAATTGTATTGTGACAACCAATAACTCATTTTTCGAAAAATAATATTGAGAATAGTAAAAGAAAACATATTGATATCAAATATAAATTTGTTCGAAAATTATTATATGATAAAGAATTTCAACTAAATTATCTAAATTCTAAGAAAAATTTGGTCGATTTCTTAACAAAACCTCTTGTAAAAAAAATTCTTTCGGTAATAAAGGCTATATTTCAAAAGGATTCAGTGACTGATTAGGCCGAATGTTGGAAATTCAAATGAAATTGTTCAGTCACTGAATGAAACGAATCTCATTGGTTTATTTCATAACGTAGCCGAAGTTACGGCTCTAGTCGAAGTTGATTGGTTGTTACAATCTATATGTATTTTGTTAACTTGTGTTTTAGTACATGCAGTCGGATGAATGGCTGTCCGTGAGTGTGTAAGCTGCAAGAAAGCAGCATGTTTCTTTTAAGTAACTGTAATAAAGCTATTTTTTATTTTAAACTAACTGCCTCGTATCTGCGTTAACTCTGCAACATTACACTCCCGACATGCCAACCAAAGGTACTGCGCATGCGCAAGTACTATGGGCCATATATGCGGCCAAGAACCACTGCGCATGCGCAAACATGTAACCACTATAGGTTGTTTTAAAATACTATGGGCCATCTCTTAAGGAGCAAAATGCTGTCTTCGATTATTATCATTTATTAAATATATTATATATATATATATATCTAATATTATTATTTTAATTTTTTTTTCTTACCCCCAAGGCTCCCCTCTGAGTTCTCGAATTTCTGTGTTGCTATTTTTAGAACATGGTAGAGGTAGTTTATTAACATGTCATATGACGTCCTATTATGCTCCATGTCTCTAATTAACATGTATGCATGACCCTACGAATGCTAATACGGCACTCTGACCACTATGCAGTTTCGGCACTCCAGGAAGAAAATAAAATTAACCTTAATAAATATAATGTATGTAAGTATGTATGTATGTGTATTTATGTGTGTGTATGTATGTATGACTAAAATACAGAAAACTCTGACGACGAGTTGCTCGTGGCGCCATCTGTCGTCAACAAATGATGCTAAAATTTATATTCGAATTAACCTTTATAAATATAATGTATGAAATGACGTGCATGTATGTATGTAAGACTAGAATACAGAAAACTCTGACGACGAGAGGCTCGTGGCTCGTCGTCAACAGATCACGCTAAAATCTCGCCGCATTTTAATTCCGAATAATATTCAGAATTCAACTGCAAGAAAAAAGCTTCATGGCATGTAAAGTCAATTTTCCGAATGCATCGCCAGGCACAGTGAAGACATTGCATTTTTGTTAAATATCCGCATTTAATCTATCCCGAACAAATGAACAGCTCGCACGGAACGGAGTGAAGCAATCCGGGATAACCGAACGCAGCTTCAAAACATAAAAATAGGTGCATTGTTGTAAATTTCGCATCCGGGTACCCGAACATCCCATATGCCCAAAAACCAAGTCCCCAGCCTCAATAATCGTCGATATGTAACATAAAACGTACTGCGCACGCGCAAGCATGTAACCACTATAGGATGCTTTAAAATACTATGATTCA
>BGPR01001472.1:41109-89020 GCA_013235015.1 Araneus ventricosus | reverse complement strand
CTCTTTTTATACACAAAATGACGGCTCTTTTTATACACAAAATGACGAAAATCTTTCTATCTATTAATGGTATATTAACCAAAATTAATATCTTAGGGCATTTTGTGACGAAGAATTTATTTATGTCATCAAAATGGGTGTTGCCTTTAAAAAGTTTGAAATTAGTGTCATATATTATAAGTATGTTTATGAACCCTTATGCAATTTTTAAACGTAAGATCTATTAGAATACCTTATTTCCTGTGAAATGATACCATTTGTTTTAATATACGCTGAACGACGACAGAATAAGGCTGGGTGGTTTCTTTTTTCCCGGGACTGTACACTTATGAATTGAGTACATAATTTAAATTGTAGTAAATTAGGTATTATAAATAAGAAAAATATCAAATTGTAGAAAGGCCCTCATCATTTATCTTAAATAATAATATTAAGCGATTAAAATTCACCTCGCAGAAATGCCGATATCTTACTGAATCTTAACGGCATTCAACTGGAACCTTTATATTAGCTGCCCTATATCTGGATTTGAAATTTTGCAACAGAAATTATGCTGCGTATCGCACATTCATAGTTAAAAAATTATTAACTACGAATTTCAAAGTATTTAAATTAATTTTAATATTAGGCTTCGATGGCATATTGTCACGGATTCTGACTGTTTCGTATAATTTTTTGAAAACTCTGTATGTTATGGGGGGAAAACATACTGGAAAAAATTTCAGATTTTTTGAAGAAACCACTATATTTTCCCGAATATACAAGTTATTCTTACGAAAATGCATGTAAATAACTTGAATAGTGAACAAAACCATTAATGAAAGTTTCAAATCATTATCAGATTTTTGTGAAATGGCGTCAAACGAAATCGTTTTTTGTCTTTATCAATTTCTGTTTGATCCCTTAAATGCACTCTTGACCAAATCCCCAGTATAAATTGTGAGTTACCTTTACTATATGTTACACAGGTCTCCACAACTGGTTTTGATCCATTTTTTCCGCATGAACTCAGAATTTTTGCATTTTAAGAAATGGCGCTTAATTTTTGCGCAACATTGTAGTATACATGTAAACTCATCCAACAGGGTGGAGGAATTAGACTTGAACATAAAAGCATCTACAAAGAAAAATCAAAATGCGTAATACGCATCCGGTGTTTGCACATTTTTAAAACAATTTTGATGGTATTTTAATAACTATTTCACATATTTTTTATGTTTCAGATGTTCTGTTTGATAGCTCATGTTTCTAACTATCATTGAACATCGTAATTTCCATGAAAATAGAGATTGATTTTTGTGGCATCGGAGGAGGTATTTTGTCCCATTTCTCTTGAAAAGCTTTCCAAAGTGCAGAAAAGGTTGTAGGTCGACGTTTGGATAATGCGGTTTTTAAAAGAGTAAAATCTCATGAGTGGTACAGAACTATTTACCAAGAATATCAGTGAAGGTTATGGTCTTAATACCCACTTCTTGTTCTACTTTTTCCAGGAAATTAATAGTGGATTGTGATGTGCGGCTTACTTGATTTGTTTTAGAGCAGTTCTACAGATTAATGACATTTGGGTAAAGAGATGTTATTTAATATTTGAATATCGTGGATAAAATATGCTCCAGATATTATGTGCAAATAATCTTAACGTTCTTATCCACTCTCTTTACTTTTATTTTGTCATTATGTCAAATTCAGCAACAGTCATAATTTCCTTATGAAAACTTTCTTTAGATTTTTTGAACCATGTTTTAAGATTTTTTCTGCTCTTTGATGATAATAAATTGAATTTTTTTTCTTGCAGTCATTTAAATAGACCCAAGCTTCATCTATTTTTACAACATTTTTTCCATTTTTATTCGAATAAATGCTTTTCATAACGAATTCTGTGGCGTGTGCTGAGTTCAGCGATATGACATAGAAAAAGACAATGGAAATCATATTTTTTTGCCTTTTTGGAATTCAAATCAGTGTTAATAATTTTGTTTACAGTTGAAACTGAGCATTTTAATGATTTTACAACAAATCTTTTACTTGGAGGATTTTCTTTTAACATTAGAGATATCACCTTTGCAATATTCGAAGAACTACGTTTTTTTCCAATTTTGAAAAAATTTTCCCACTTGCAACCAAAATTGGACGATTTTTTCCTTTCTTATTAACAATATTACATATTGCCGCTTTAGATATTAAAAAAGCATGGCTTTCACAGCGTCTTTTATGAACTGAATAAGATTATCTCTCTTTGGAAAGAGCAAAAAAGTAGCTTTCCATCCTTCGCTTCTTTAAAAGCACCATTTTGCATGTAAACAAAAATTTTATGTTGTGATTGAAAAATGGTAGCTTCTAAAATGTAATTTTTGTGAGAATAAATTTTTTACAAGGAAACGAATTTTCCCTACTGCGGAACGAAATCGTTCTAAAAATGTGCAAACGCCCTCTGTACAATTTCGAAATGTGAAAAATGCAAGTTATGTGTGTTAATAACAAGGGCGTGTGAACCATTTGCGTGTGAAATAATTGATTTAGGAAAATATTCTATATGTATATAAATGTATTGATTTAGGAATATATAAATTAGGTATTTTTATTATATAATAAAATTTTGAATCTCTCTCTTTTGAAACTATCTTCAGATTATCAAAATGAAATATTTCCATACACATGCAGTCAGAACCATAATTATCTACATTCCTTATTTTTCTGTAGATACATATTAGTGAATAAAGGATTTAAAAACGTGTAAGATAATAAGAGAATGGCCCATTACAAGTTAAGTAGTAGTAAAAGCCATACTGGATTAAAAGTTTTGCATTAACATGCTCAACGAATCTTCTAATACAGGGTGGAAATAAATTATTGGACCCATTTCAGAAATTAATAAAAAAAAACTAACCATGTTACAACTACGGTTTTTCTAATGAGAGCGCATCTTAATTTTTTTTTGCAAATAGTTAACGCGCCTTTGCGGTGGTGTAGATATTTGTAAATTATTGGACACCTCCCATTTTGAGAGCCATTATCGAGCCAGTTGCGAAAAATCTTAATTATTCTATACGCCCATGCAAAGAAAAGAAGATTTATTATATCTATTAACTTTAATTTAATCATAAGTGCAGAAATCGGCTACGGTGAATTAGAGGCCCGTTAAAAAATTCCAAGGTATTCAGAAAATTGTTTTCGAGGAGAAAAGTTAATTATTAAGTGTTGAGTGAAGCTAAACAAGAAAAAAACATTCTTTCAAGTAACTTCAAACCAAAATTATGCTTATTATTTAAAATTAATTGTGACACCTGCTTATGTATCTGAATTTTAACCCAAATGAATGCATGCAATGAATCATATGATTGTATTTCATAATTTTGTTCGATGTGAGAAATAAACAGTTTCTAAAAAGTTATGTTTTATTGTTATATGTTGAAATCAATTACCATTAGTATAATAATTTTTTGATGTTGAGTATCATTATAAAATGGCACGAAATTTAAATTCATTTCTTCTCATTGCTTTGTGTCGTTCTTATCATAGACTTTACAGAAATGTTTGCACCTGAAATTCTAATGAAATCTTCTATTCTCTCATAGGCAAGGAACATGATGCTGTTGATCCTAGGGCTCTTTGCTTTTTGCTGGTGTCCACTTCAGATAATTAACTTTATTGAAGGAATTTTCCCAAGGTAAGCATTATTTTAATTTAAAAAATAAATGAGCTGAACGTCATATTCTGCAGTTTTTACAGCTAACTAAGCAATAATTTTAAGGCACTTTAAAAGGAAATTTATTATTAGAAATCATTAATAATTGTGGTGATTTGCCGAATGAAAATAAAAGTGGTGTATTGAATACCTACTTTTAAGTCAAACGAAAATGTAAAGACTATATTTTTCTTTTCATATCTGCAGCATGTGGACCAGTTATTTAATTTGTAAATTAAGAAAAACAGCGCCTACACACGCACTACATACCACAAATTTTTATTAAATTCACCTATAATACCAATATTCTCTTTCGAAAGAAAAAAATAGAGTGAAGTGAAATAAAATATGATTTGAATTTTTTTTATTTGCTAGATTGTTAGTGTATGGCAGTATGGCATCAAAGCAGTTTTTGTGAAAATTCACAAAAAATTATAACAAGCGCAGAATTGTTTCATCATTCGCATTCATAGTAAGTATTTATGAAGCAACTGCTTTTCGGGATTATAAAAAAGTTTTATTTTTTTCACATCATAGCGCAGATAACGACATCACGAAAAACTATGCATTCAAAAAAGCTTATCCAATGAAAAGGAAATTTATATAATTGGAATGTCTATCTTGCTTTTGTCAAACTATTCCCAAAAATAAAATTAACGGATTTTAGAAAGAAATATCTGTGAAGAAAGATAATCTTCAACAGCTGATTTCAAAGTAAAATAACTCGAAGCTCTCTCTGTCAATTACAAATGCCTACATTCAGCCAAAGACCTCAAATTCTTTCCTTGTATTTTGCAGCCAAAAACATTTCTATTCTAAATGAAGAAAATTAAAAGTGTTTTCTTGCCATTTACAGCTACTACTTTGGGGCTTTGATTAATCTGAATTATGAGTTGAAGTTATCAAGAAGGTTATCAATTGTCAGAAATTTCATTTTCTTCGAAGGATCAAACCAAATTAAGCACGACATTTTGCAAACAGTAAGATTAACGTTATGTTTTATAAAAGGGCTTCAAGCAAAATTCCTATGAGACCGAGCAATTACCAGTGGAAGGTGGTAGCAGTAATGTTGGGCAATTAATGTTTATACACATAATGATTTATCGTTCATTACAGTACAGAGGACTAATGGTACGACCGTAGCATAGGATTGGTTTGATTTTGTTATATTAACCTATATTGACCTCGTAATTTTGAACCGCGGTCAGATGACGAGGACGACACCTGAGCTGGCACCCCCTCTCCAAACTTCCACGCCACACCAACGGGAAGGCGTTTGGCTACTACGTATGATTTAAAGTACAACAGTCCCCATACACGGCGGATCTTCAGTGGAATAGGGTTTCGAACCTGGAACCCTCCGACACCCAAAGCAACACGAGAGTAGATAGAAAATGGGGGTTCAGCCGCATCAAGGTATTCAGGAGGCTCTTGAGGCTCTCCCCTCCCCCTCCCTTCCCTATCACTTCTCAGATAAGGGATTTTCAAGATGAGGAATTTTCAAGATAACGATTCAAGATTAGGACTTGAGATAAGGAAATTAATTATTTTTTCGGACTTTGAAAATTTTTCGAGTGTTTTTAGGGACTTGGAGTTTTTTTCACAACATTCCTTCTCACGCAGATTTGCAATTTAAATATTTCTATTAGAAAACGCAACATTGGTATATAAAGATGGTTTTCTGAACATTTTATTCGCAGATGACCAACGTCTGTTTTATTACCTGCAGCATTAATTATTAACATCTCTCATCTTAGAAAAGATGGAATACACGAAAAGATATATTTTGTTCCTAATGATGAAATCTCTAAACTATGCACCACGTAGACACTCTCTCTGAACTCGATCGAGAAATGAGTGCCATTTTAAGAATAGTGGGTATTAGATAGACAAAAGTCAAATTATATATGCAAGTTCTACGAAGAGATTAAACATTCAAGATCATAATATGGAGTTCAAGAAACTATACCCGGACATATCAGCTCAACATACGGAAGGAAAGAAATAAATTTAGTTGAAAAGCAGATTTGTTGAAAAGAAAGATTTAATTGAAAATCTGATTTAGAATCAACCTAAAGCTTGAAATTCGACGAAATATATTGAATTATTTAAAAAATTCTCAAGAGATGATGCATTGGACTTCTAACGGAAAATTGATATTCAAGGGACACAAGTAAAGAACTCAAACGTTCTGGACTTGATGAAAACTTTGCAGACAGTTTCCAACAAACCTCATTCACAGGTTTTGACATGTTTCTTCAAGGATTATCAGAAATGAATTTTCCAATAAGTTTTATAGAATTCTCGCTTAAATTTGAATCTGGAATAAAAATGTAAATAAAGAAGCCCCTCCCAAGAGAAAACATGACATTGTAAAACCAAAAGGGTGGATTTCCTGAACACATTCAAAAAAAAAAGAAAAAAAGAAAAGGAAAACAAATTTGTATACATTTTGCCTTTAGGCTGTTAAAATTTAATCAGCAAGACACTCAGCATTGAATTAATGAGCTTTTCAGAATGTAATCGATTCTTCGGAATGTGAAATGATCGTCAAAAGTGGTTATCTTTTAAATAAACAGATAACGCATCGTGATTCAAAGATAGCATGTGAGTGTTTGTGAAGCGATGTTTCATTATAATCGATCGCTCAAGTCGACAAGTTGTTTGCAATGTCTTCACCAATATAACTTATATTCCTAATTTCTACTAAAATTTTTCGAGTGTTTTAGGACTTGAGTTTTTTTCACAACATTCCTTCTCACAGAGATTTGCATCAATTATAACTTATAATTAAAATAAAGTCATTAAAAATAAAATAAACATAATAATTTGATACTTATAAATTAATCTAATATCAAGATTAGCCAAGACACCAACCACTTCCTGATATGAATTAATTATTTTTTTCTATCTTTCTCTTTCGTTGAAAAATTTTGGAAATGTTTTAGGGACTTAGATTTTCAACATCCTTTTACAATTAATCTCTCTATGATTTGTGTCAATCATTATTTATCGTTAATTAAAATAAAACAATTAAAACTTAAAATTAAAATACACATTTAAGCATAAGAATTTAAAATTAAACAATTTTCAGTCGTTATTTAACTAATTAAAATAAACATTTAAACATGAGAATTGAAAAAAATTAATTAGCAGGATCACGCCAATATCACCGTGCATCTTAAGGACACATCGCCTCAATCCAGTTTTCTCAGCGATAATTAAACAATTTTCAATCACTTACTTAACACTATTAAAATTTATGTTAATTATATGCTAATATTAATTAATCCATTTAAACATATTTCTTTCGGACTTTGAAAATATTTCAAAAGATTTTCCTCCATTGAGACTTAGAATTTTCTTGCTGTTTGAACAAAAATTTCTCATGATCTACAATCTTATTTTATTTTCATTTTTTCGTCTGTGAATTTTTAATTTGTTTTCAGGAAAATTTCAAAATCTTACTATTTTTTTCTCTTCTTAAATATAAAAAAGCTTACTTAGATGCTAATTCTCATAAAATCTTTTTCTTAATTAAATCAGTTTATAAGAATTTCTTCTAACCCAGACTTCTGATTTATTTTTCTTTCATAATTCAAGTTCACTTTTTCAGTTGTTTGAGCTCATTTTTCCTTTAACAAACACGATTATTGAATATTCTGTAAAATACAAGAGCTCTAGGTTTGAATAAGTTAGCTAAATGAAAGTTATAAATCCGTTTTTAACTTTTTGAAATAAAAAACGTTAAGCTCTTTATAAGTTCAATTATTTTCTTAAACTTGAAAGTGTTGGCATTATTCTTAAACTCATGTCTTTCCACGTTTCAATTCCTTTAACAAAGATAAAATAAATTTAACTTCAATAACAGCAATATTCAACTTCTCTTCGTTCTGAACTTATTTTTCTCATTAACAAAAATGATTTTAGAATATTCTATCAATAAAATACAAGAGCACTAAAAATCTTTAGGTTTGAATAAGTTAACGAATGAAACTTGTGATTTGTGACTGTTGGAAGAGAGAGAACGTCAAACACTTTAAGTTCAATTATTTTCTTAAACTTGAAAGTGTTGGCATTATTCTTACAATTTCATATTTCTCACATTTTAATTCCTTACATAGATTAATTTAATTTTCTTCAGTTCTAATTTAGCATCAACCATTCAAGTTCGCTTTTTCTATTATTTGAGCTTATTTTTCCATTAACAAACAGTTTATATAATATTCTACCAATAAAATACAGGCACTAAAATCTCTTCGGTTTTAATAAGTTAGTAAAACTTAGAATTCGATTTGTGACTGTTTCGGGAATACAAACGATAAACTCTTTGAAAGTTATGTGGAAATTCAATTATTTTCTCTCAAACTGGCATTATTCTTAAAAACTCACTTTTCCATGTTTTAATTCCTTTAACATTGATCAAATAATTTGCTTCAATATTATCTACCAGCAAAGAACGTTTAATCTCTATTTTATCTATAAAGACTTTGTGATTTCATTCGAATATCGATAGAAAGATTGCATTATACCTCATGTCCCACTGGTTATCTTATCTTGAAAGTTTAGAGAATATCAACATAGATAATTCTTATCGAATTCTTTTCCATTAATCGACCATTGTCATTTATTATCACACTTAGATTGGATCTTAAGAAAAACTGTCTAATTCTGTCTGATTAAACATATCTTTCTTTCGATACATAAAAAAAAATCAGTGATTTCTGCTTTTAAGGATTTAGATTTATTTCCTCTTTTTAATTTCTTATTTCTTTCAATCTTATTTTATTTTACACTTTTTTCCTTCTAATTAGGTTACTCTTAATTTTCCTTTCATGATTGAAATTCACTTTGATTTTGGTTTATTCTTCCAATGTCGGAAACATTTTTTTCTTGCATACAGAAATTCATTGAACTTAAAATTTCGATTTTCTATGAGTTCCAAGAAACGTAGAAATTATTTTAAATTTAGTTGCCTTTGATTATAAAAAAATTGCTTCAGGTTAAAGGAATAGACTTCATTTTAACATTTCAGGGTTTAATAGTTTTCTAAGCTTAAAAGTGTCGACTTTATTTTAACAAACAAATGTCTCAATTGAATCTTTTCTCATCCAGTCTTTATACATTGAAAATAGATTCTAATGAATATAAAATTTATTTTATCAAAACATTCATTAAGTTTATCTTACTAAGCTTTGGAAGATTACAGAAGAAAAAATTTTATGAATTTTCAAAGATAAATTTTACTAAGAAAATTAATCGTTTCGATGTAAAATTAACCTTACAAATTACTTAAGATATCTTCGCACATTCACGAAGCTTCAAATTTCATTTCCTATCAATTTCGAAAATATCAAAGATGAAACTATTTTAAAGTTGACTCTTTATGTTAAAATTGTTGCAAGTTGAGAAATAGATCTTTATATCACGTTTCAAGATTTAATCATTTTCTTAAACTCAAAAGTACAGCATTATTTGAACAAACGAATCTTGAAAATTCATCCTCCTATCCATAATTTTAATTCCTTTACCATAGTTCGAGGTTCTATCAAATATAATTCTTTCAATAATATTATCAACCAATGTACATTTTTTTGCTAAATGTCTGTTTTATCCATAAAGAGTTGCAAAACTGTGTTTTGCTTCAAATATAAGATTAACGATAAAAGTGTTATACTGTGATGATGCTTACTTGTACTCCTTTATGTCTCTATTATCTTAAAAAATTTAGATGATATTTGACTGTATATCATATATAATTCTAATCACGGTTATTTCATTTTTCTTGCTTATAATTTACTTTGTCGTTACTCATGAGTGTTTTCATATCTATAGGTATCATCGATTCATAAGCTAGTCGTGTTCTAAGCACTTATATCACTGATTTGTTACTCGTCAACAACATCTTCGCGTCCTTAATATTTATTAAATACCATAAATCTTCTAAAAGTTTCTATATATGTTGAGAGAGTCTGAACTTAGCGCATTTTGTACTATTAAAATTTTATTTTTTATTCAACTTGTGATGAAATAAATAAAATTTTTTTAATCATCTTATACTACTTACTACTACTACTATAATAATAAATGAAAAATAACAATAACAGCATTTTATCATGAAAAAATATCTATATATATTTTTTTTTACACTGATGATGATAATAATATATACTCTCGACGTAAACGCTTACATGGTGGAATCGAATGTTATTTCCATCTCATCCAAGCTTTGCGCAAAGAAGACCAAACTCGGCGAAAGGTAAGACTTATGCAGGTTCTTTCAAGGTTGAGGGGGATAGCATGAGTCCATTCTTTTGATCGCGCATTAGCAAGAGGGATCTTGATTCCAATGCTTGTCGCACTGATTATCCCTTTTGGAGAAGATCATGTCACGGCAGGCTCCAAAGCTGAGGGTGTTGCGATGTCCACAGATGGGTCCAGGGAGGGTTTATCGTCTTTGTGCGCCGATCTTTGCATGGCCACTTTCGTAGAAATTGAGTAGGTATAAATATACTCAAATCCAGTTTCTTCTCCACGTCAGATTTTATTTTCACATAGTCCGGTTCCAGGGCAGTGGTAGTTCATAGTGACCAGAATGTTCATACTCGAGGCTCATGTCGCCGTAACTGCATTTCCTTGGGCCGATAAATTTGCCCAGACTTTGATGATTGGTTGTTTGAAGGGACACTTTGATAGTTTGTGAACATTTCAATACTGAGTAGAAATTAGGTATATAGATATTGGGTGAAGACATTGCAAACAACTTGTCGACTTGAGCGATCGATTTATAATGAAACATCGCTCACAAACACTCACATGCTGTTGCTATCTTTGAATCACGATGCGTTATCTGTTTATTTAAAGATAACCACTTTTGACGTCATTTCACATTCGAAGAATCGATTACATTCTGAAAAGCTCATTAATTCCACTAATGCGAGTGTCTTGCTGATTAAATTGTTAAACAGCCTCAAAAGAAAATGTAATACATTGTTTTCCTTTTTTCTTTTTTTTTTTTTTTTTGAATGTGTTCAAGGAAATCCACCCTTTGGTTTTACAATGCATGTTTTCTTCTCTTGGAGGGCTCTTTTTTACATTTTTATTCAGATTCAAATTTAAGCGAGGAATTCTTTATAAAACTTATTGGAAAATTCATTTCTGATAATCCTTGAAGAAACATGTCAAAACCCTGTGAATGAGGTTTGTTGGAAACTGTCTGCAAAGTTTTCATCAAGTCCAGAACGTTTGAGTTCTTTACGTTGTGTCCCTTGAATATCAATTTTCCGTTAGAAGTTGTCATCATCTCTTGGGAATTTTTAAATAATTCAATATATTTCAGTGTCGAATTTCAGCTTTAGGGGTTGATTCTAAAATCAGATTTTCAATTAAATCTTTCTTTCAACTAAATCTGCTTTTCAACTAATTTTGTATTCTTCTTCCGTATGTTGAGCTGATACAGGTCATAGTTTCTTGAACTCCATTTATGATCTTGAATGTTTACTCTTCTGTAGAACTTGCATATATACTTGACTTTTCGTATCTAATACCCACCTATTCTTTAAAAGCACTCATTTCTCAGTCGAGTTCAGAGAGTGTCTGTTGGTACATTTTATGTTTAGAATTTCATCATTAGGAACCAAAATATATTCTTTCGTGTATTCCATCTTTTCTAATGAGTGAGAGATGTTAATACACTTAATGCTGAGTATAATAAAACAGACGTTGGTCATCTGAATAAAATGTTCAGAAACCATCTTTATATACCAACACTTTGCGTTTCTTTTTAATAGAAATATTTAAGAATTGCAAATCTCGTGAGAAGGAATGTTGTGAAAAAAACTCCAAGTCCCTAAAAACACTCGAGAAATTTTCAAAGTCCGAAAAAATAATTAATTCCTTATCTCAAGTCCTAATCTTGAATCGTTGTCTTGAAAATTCCTTATCTTGAAAATCCCTTATCTGAAAAGTGATAGGGAAGGGGAGAGCCTCAAGAGCCTCCTGAGTCCCTTGATGCGGCTGAACCATGGAGAATAATTGATAAATTGTTTTCCATAAAAGCTGGTTCATTATGAAACAACTTGGTAATTGTAGTTTACGTTAAAACATTTTGCGAATAAATTATCTAGAATTATCATTACCTAGCTAACTTAACTATTTTGTTGATAAATCCTAGATCAAAATATGAATCCTCATCTCTACAAATAATGAAAGCGAGTGTGTGCATGTATCTGCAGAGGCGGCCCGATACTCAGGCAAACTGTTCGTTTGGGTGGATCGAAAAGTATAGGAAAAAATTTTTTTTGAAATTATTTTTGGCATGGGGCAGGAAAGTTGTGTCTTAGGTATATTAGTTTATATATATTTTTTTATTGAAATCTATTCATATCTTCCTATGCCCCAAGTGCCCTAAAAATAGTTAAAAATGACATTTTCTTTTTGAAATTTATAAAAAAATGTTTTCAAAATTTCCTTTAGCGCCGGCTAAGTAAGTTTTGTTTTGGGTATAATAGTTTACGTTTTTTTCATTATTATTAAAATTCATTCATATCTTCTGGTGGCCCAAACGTCCTCCAAAAAGTTAAAAATTGACATTTTTACAAATATCTATTAAAAATTGTGAATTAATTAAAAATATTTGAAAAATTGGCAGACTATTCAAGTATTCAAGGACAAACTTATGAATAATTATAACTTTATAATAATACAAGAAGTATAAATTTAATAGTCAAAGCAATAAATCACAAAACTTATAAAAAGTGAACTTACATTATAGATTTTTTAATTCTATTACTTTGAAGATTTACATATTTTTAAGCGATATAATCCTTTTTGGTATTATAATGCTTGATAAGACTTCTTGATTGTATTCTATTAAATATGAAGACGTGTCTCTTTTCTTCATATACACTTTCAAACTCTTCAGACACTAAGCGAAAACATCCTTCGACAGCTTGGGTATGGCATGGATATTTCCTCCGTTTTTCTAAATTTTACCATGGCTTCAATTTCTTTAAATGGAAAATTCATCAAAAGAGGTGGTATTGCCATTTAATAAGTGCACAATAATCCTTTGCTTTAAAGTCTATTTTTGGTACTTGAAAAATTCTTATTCTGATGGTACTCTGTTTTCATTTCTAGCACAAATTAGTTTTCGTAGTGCTAAAGATCTTATATTCTGTCTGTTATCTGTGAGCTTTGGCAATAGCAAATTTTCAGGATGGCAAAAGAAGCTATTTCATTGAATAAAAGTGTCTACTATATTTATTAAATTGGGTTCCAAATATCTAGAAAATGAGATAAGTCTCCAAATATGCCGCTCTGATTCTGTTATGGAGGGCTTTGTCTTGACTTGGAACCACACAGGTTGCATATACCTTCATAATATATGTTGCAAGAATAATAAGATTGACAGATGGTTTTTCTGTAATGATATATAACCTTAAATTTCTACCTGCAATTGTTAGCCACCTTGAGTGAGAAACTGGACCAGACTTTTTTAATGCCATGTCAGAATAACATTCACCACGTGATATCGCTAAGCAAATATCATATAGATATTGCTGAGAACCATTCTATCTATATTATCTGACATATTATCCACACTTATTGAAGGAAAAGGAGCTATAGTTAGCTCCTCGCAGGTTTTTATTGCTTTACCAATTGGTGGACAAAATTGTTTAGGACCAGTTGTTGCACCATCTAAAGAATTTAGTAGATGACGAAGAGGTAAAACATTTGTTTGAAGCAAAAAAATGCACCATTGTAATGATCTATTGAGGCCAGTTCCATCAAGCGAATAATACCTCTCTTGTGCCTAGTATTAACATTTGTTCCATCGCATCCAATTACTGTTAGCCCATTTAACTGCATATTATTAGATACAAAAAAATGAGTATTGCTTCTTTTATGGCTTTAGCTCCTCCTGTTGCAGCAGTAACATGTCCGATATACGTAGAGTTAGGTTCGTTTACAAGAGTATAATGCTCATCCTTCGTGGTCTTTGGGTCCTTCTTAATTAGCACTTTTGTGTTGTCTTTTCTCCCATCTAAATATAATCCGGTTAAAAAAAACCAAGACATTGTTAACTTAGTAGAATCTGCAACTGCATTTTAAAGCTTTTTACGCTGTCTACGAATTTTATTGCGATCTACCACATGCGAAGCCTCTCCTTCGTATACAATTCCAATGTCCTGTGAAACAGAACTGGCAAATGAAGCAGCTGCTCTATCTGAAATTCCGTATCGATCACATTCCCTTGCTAAGATAGGAAAATCTAAACGATTTTGTTATTGATATTCCTTGATAATTACATCCGTAGCTGTATACGAGGACGAAGACATAGCGTTGAACTGAAGTATCCCCATTGATTGAGCAAGAGCAGCATCAGTTTTAACCATTTTACGTTTTTCTTCTGTTTTCGTTTACCCTTTTCTCCTTCTTTTTGGTCGCAATTACGTCCACTCCTCCAATAACCATTTTACTTTCTAATCTTTGATCTTTCATAAAAAATCTCTCAGCAAGTGGAATTTTCATGTCTTTTTAGCATTTACATGTATCAAAATTTGCACACTTACAAAATGTGATATCGAACAAACACGATATTTTTTCATTACGATAATTTTCCAATTTTTGTTGGTGTTCTTATCATTCCTTCGCCCTCTCCTTTACGTTTCTCCCTGTAAAATCGTTTCTTTAACACATTTTTTATTTTTAATTCGACATTTGCATAAAAATCGGGTTTTTTTGCAAATATTTAAGTGTCTTGGGGCATCGGAAGATATTAAACAAAGTTGAAAACATTTTGGATGTATGCTAGTACATTAAAAGACAACTTTTGCACCCTGTACCGATTATTTTATCCACACTTTGATTTTTCGATCCACCCTATTGTTCGTGGCACCAAAGTAAAAAATAATGGTTTAATGGACATGGGAGATTCTGAGAAACGATAAATAATTTCCATTTCGTATTGCTGCCTTATTCTGAATACTATCATTAAGACCAGTGGAGCCAAGAATATTTCTGACTTCCTCTGCATCTGTCGCTGCTGACTAGACTAGAGAAGCTTTTCTAAACTGAAACCTATGAAAACGTATCTGAGAACCACTACATCGCTGGAGCTACTATTTGGCTTAACAACCAAGCCAATTTAACAGTATTTGCTGAATACTGAAAATGGGGAGATAATGAAAGATTTTATTGATGAAAAGGCAAGAAAAATGAATTTTTGAATAGAATTTATAATATTGTGTTAAAATAAAGTCACATATTTTAAAATTAAATTTGTCTAACATATTATTTTAGTTCAATCAGGCCACCAGATAATCTTAAATATGTCTGAAGTTTAAAAATTATCACAATAATATTAAGTCATATTTGCAGGTAAAACACGCATATTTTTAGTAATAGTGCGTTTCACATTTAGAATGCAGACATTATATATAGAATTTAAAAAAAATACTTTGATTAGAGGATAGGTAGGGGGCGCCGTATTATTGCCTTGCCGGTTGGTAAAGTTACAGAGGGCCGCCTCTGTGTGTTTGTGTTTATGCGTTGTTGCTGCACAGGACAGACTTTTGTAATTAGATATACCGAATTCGTCATAAATATACCTCGGAGGACTAGAATGTAAAGTAAGAATGATTTTTTTAAAGAGAATTAGTTAAAAATAACGTCAAACGTTGGTTTTTAATTGACTATTATTTCCGATTTACATGGAAACAAATTATCAAAAGATTTAAGGAACATATGAAAAAATATATTTTAAAAATTCACTTCCTTAGGATTTTTTTCCTTTTGAAAACGAATATGAAATTTTTAAACTTAGATATATGGTTACCAACGCGTGCTCGTACATGCTGCATTGCCTTGTAGACGTTTTTGAATAAAAGTGAGGTCATTTGAAGGTTAGCTCCAAACACTCCTTTCCATATCCGTAATGCTGTCCGAATTGTAATCTTTGACCTCCAAGTAAAGTGTTTCAGATGAGACTACTAAATCAAACAAACCGGATTTTGGGACATTTGCAACTTGAATGATCAATTTTTGTTTAATTGCCAGCTTATGAAATATTTATCATTATTAATATTATTTCTTTGAATTAATTAGGCATTTGAAGTTTATGTAAAAGATGCAGCTTTTAAACGAATTTTGATTTTTCTCTTTCTTTCTCATTTTTATGACCTTCAATGCATTGCGTTCATTTGTATTTGAAAGCGATGTGTGAAGCTTAAAATTGTTCATAAACTGATATGTTTGATAGTATTCATGCATATTGTTTCTATTGCAGCTTTTAAGTTTCAATTCTTCTGTTATGGGAATATTATAGCATTTTAAGAAATCAATATTTAAAAACCATGTGTCACAAATATTAAATAAATTTATTTATATATGCTAGAGAAAAATGTACTATAGAACAGTCAACCCATAAGCCGCGGCCCACTTGTGGGCCTCGGAAAGTGTATTAAAGGGCCGCGCAATGCTCGAAGTCAGGGGAGCTTCAAGATTCTTCACTTGTATTTTAACTTTATAAAACAATATATATTTATTCCTTTTACAGTAAGCTTCAGTAATTACTAGCATATAAGGGCATCAAATATATACAGGATGTACACAAATGAAGTGACTCATTTCAAAAGTTAATAAAAAAATCTAAAAATGTTGGAACTAGGCTTTTTTTAAATAAGAGCGCACCTCAAAAATTTTTTTCAGATAGGTAACATGCCATTTCGGTGGTCTAAGGCGTCGTAAATTATTGAAAATCAAAACTTAGTTTAGAGCCATTACATGAGGAAATATTAAAACTGGAAGAAAAAGCATGTATTTGTAGGAAATTTTACGCTCTTTAATTTGTTAATTTACATGTAGTGTGGAAACTGAAGAGATTTCGTGATATTCAGGAAAAACTAAACAAATAAACCAGAAAACACGCATCGGCTTCTGGTGATCGGTAGCCATTGCGTACGGAATTTTCTCTCTGTAACAAATTTAGAACGGCATAACTCGGCGTTACCTATCTTTAAAAAAACCTTTTTGGATGCGCTCTTATTTTTAAAAAAATCGTAGTTCCAACAGTTTTAGGGTTTTTTTATTATTAATTTTTGAAATGAGTCACCTCATTTGTGTACACCATGTATATTATAAATATATGTGATTTTATATTTTTTATTTGTATATTTAGTTAGTGGGCCTCAAAATATTTTTTATACAGAACAGGTGGTCCACACAGCCAAAACGTTTGGGAACCACTGCTATAGAATGTTCATATCGTGCTTATTATTGAAAGAAGATGTTCATATATTTATTTTCAGTTTGAAGGACATCGACGTAGCATGGGTTTTCTGTCATTTAATAGCGACAACCAGTGCTTCTTGCTATGCTTTCATCTATACCATATGCAATGTGAGTATAGTTCTGATCCTCTTTTCATACAATCTAACTCTAAATTTAAAGCAAATCCTCGTACTCCTGTTCAAACAAAGCACTGTTGGTGACTTAAGAGGAGCCTCTATTTTCCACGAGTATGATTGGAAAACATGCGTGTGTTTTAACACTTTCATGAATAACCGGAAATTATTAGAATGATATCTCACAAACCTCTTTCTTTGTACCTGTTAACCGTTAGCTCACTAGTTGATATCCATTTCTGAATATGAACTTCCAACTACGACCGATTAAACTCACATAAAATACTTTTGAAAAGGATATTCTGAGAGAAACATATCCCCTTTTTCCAAGTTATTATAAGTTGGCTTTACCCTTGCTTCGAAGTTATTTTTATGTTTGTCTTTTCTCATTTGCTGTAATTTTTTTTCCGCATTAGGATAAGAGAGTGGAAATACATAGTAATCACAAGGCAATCAGATTTCAACCTGGTAGCAGTGAAATCCTAGCCTCTTGAAATGCCATGCTAATTTATAGATAAGATTCAAAGAGTTTATAATAAGAGAGGATTTCGCTCGATTTCTCATTTTTGATTGTTTTCTGTCTCGGCTACTACAAACCAAGTTGCTCCTTTGAAATATCTGAAAGGGGGTTGTAGTTTAATAATTACATTCGTGCTGTATAATATTAATTCTTCTAATGGTACATTTTACAATTAAAGAAAACACTTATTTGTCTATTGTCATTAATAATCCTGAAAATTTTATTTGACTTTCCACTTTATGTAATATGTCACATAAAGTTTTTAATATTAGAATTTCATTCTTGTTCGTATTTGAGAGTCGTCTTTTTCTAATGGTAATAGGAAATGGGGGCTCTGTTACATTCAAAATAATATCTTGGTTTTTCAGTCACTCTGTTTGCAAAATTTTTGCTTTTGTAAAGCACAGTGCTTCCAAAACATACAAATTTTCGGGAGAAAATGCATTTTATTATTCATATATCAAATGCTTTCATCTGCATCAGTTCTATTCAAGTATCAATACAGCTAAATACAGGCCAAGCATATCATTCATAAATCGTTGTCGTAACAGTAATCTAACATAACAATCGAACATATAATAGTTCAAGACTCTTAGATGCGATATATCAACATCAATGAATATGAATATGAATGAACTTCCAGTTATTTGTTTAAAACATTTTAGTCAACTTTAAAAAAATTAACTTCAATAGACTATGTTCTCGCGTGTATATAAGACCGATATTATGGATTTGATAATTTTTATGTTAAGATTATATTAAAGATGACCGAACAATCTTGCAATACTTTAGATTATCTTTTATTAAAAGTGGGTGTATAAACCATTTCGAAAAAGTAAATTTTTATACAAAAAAAATGTTATAATTGGTAGAAATTTTTACTTCTTTAATCTTAACAAAAACAAATTAATTCATTGATATCCACCACAATTTATTTTTATTAATTATTTATCGAAGTGGGTGTATAAATTGTACATAAATCATTCTTTTTTTGTAGCAGATTTTTTTTTCAATCGGCTTTCCTTTCATTTTCTTATAATCTATAATTATGGATTTCAGTGACAATTAACTTAAAAAAGAAATACATTTGACCTTAACTTGAAAATTAATAACTTCATATCGAAACGAAGTTTTGAATAAAGATTCATTTCAAGGTTACGAGTATAATTTGAAGAATCAAGTTAATTCAATTTGAAAATAATCAGTTCTTCATTTTCCCCAACATGTCTGTTTAAGAGCCACATGGAGACGCAAAGCACTTCAAGACGATTATTTTTTGCCGACTGTTTTTGTCTCTTGTTAAAAGAGACAACGTTCTTCTGCTTGGTATCACCGATATAAGATTAGTGTCGCTGTAAAGCAAAACAATAAACACTGTGGCCTTGTTTACAAATTTGCAAAATATTTTCCGTAAATGTATTTAATATCATGCTTTAAGCAATTCACTCTTTAATATTTGTTTGATAGAGCGTAACATTTCAGATTAGAACGACCAGAAAATTCGTATTTTAAGAATTTAGTTTTGTTACGACAATGAACAGCTCTTGATTTTGGAATTACTATAACACATTGCGCTTACTGACTCATTTTCTTTAAAGCTTATTTGCAGCAATTATAATGTAAAGACTGAGACATACTGAATTGATGAGTGATTTAGGTGCAAGAATAACTTAATATTGATAGGCATTTTTAAAAAGGCAGCAATAATAAATAAAAGATAACTTTTAGAAATGAAATCAAGCAGAGGTAATATTTAAAATCATCTATCGATATTAGCGAATCTAGTAAAAATAAAAGAAGTCTAAACTTTTCTTCATAGATTTTTATTCATAGTCTAAAAGAAGTTTAAGACAGAAGTCTGTTTTTCATAGACTTTTTACTGCAGAGCCACCAAAAACACAAAATTAAAACAGCTGTGGTTAACAATTAAGGTCACGAAGTTTACCCCTTCAATAAAGGTTTCAAAACCGTGAGTGGAATTTGGCAAAACTATAGTCTCGAAAGGAAAGAAAAAGTATGATATCTCAGAAAAAGTAGTTACTCGGTTTCGTCTGACGAGCGTGAACCTGGTTTCCCTTTGTGTTTCTAAGGGCCACCGGTTATCGGATATCTTCCGTTGGATATTGAAACCCCAACCCCAAAATACGTTACAGAATAGGTCTACAAATGCCTTTTTCGGCCACTCACACTTTACGTAAAAACGCCGCATTGAGGGGAACGCAGTATGTTATCACGTGTGTAGTGGGTCGTATGAAATTGTAATTCTCGAGATAATAATCTGAATTTTCTGTAGATGTACGGATCTTCTTGGTTTATATGGTAAGATATTTATTGGCTAAAGGTATGCTGAATTTTCCTGATCTGCTTTTCCAATAAATGTATGGATCTTCTCGGTATCATGCTTGAGATAATTTATTGGCTAAAGGTATACTGAAGTCCTCAAGCGAAACATGGATGATATTGTTCGTGGTTGCATGAATTCATAATGCTGTTCAATGCCGGTTTTAAGAAAAACTTATCAATATCATTGGTTGTCAAAATTATTTGAACATTGCTGAAAATTTTTAAAGAGGTAATGCTATAAATTTACAGTTGTTTTCAGTTTAAATCTGAATATCAACCGTTGCATATGCACCTGCCTTAGCGCCATCTAGTGGTGTGAAAATCAACTATAGATTGAGCACGTAATGTGTTATAAAGTTAGCCTATATGAGTGACAACAGGTTACTGCTACATGTCTAAACAATTAGACCATGCATGGACAAGCGATAGAAAATTATTTCCGAAAAGTTTCTTTCTTTCTTTAATATTTTTATAATGCTTAATATGTTTTAAATATTTTTTTATAATGCTTAATATGATATTTCACACATAAATATTTTTTTTCGTTTATTTCTTTATTTTAAACAAAAAGGTTTTTTGATTTGTCAGTTTTCCTACGAAACGATATATATATAGTCAAATCCCGTTACAACGAACCCTCAACGGACAGACTCAGAAGTTCATTTTAACCGAGGTTCGCTGTATCCGTATTTTCAAAAAAATGCCCTAAAATGCTAAGATACTACTTTTATAATAAACTTTTTAATAACATAATATTTTCATTAGTAATTAGGGACAAACCAAGTATTAAATAATATACTCAATAATAAACAAACTAAACATTTACCTTTTTAACTCATTTGCTAATCCACTACATTGAAAATGATGTTATTTTCGGTTGAAAAGAATTCGATTTTATATACAACTCGTCAATTTTTTTATCCACTATTTTAAACAGGTCCACAACATGCTCATCGATGTTTTCTGTGGCAAATAAATTGTTTGAAACGTTTTTGCCTCTGCAATTGAAGGCCATGTTTCGTCTTGTTCTTCCTCCATATCTGAAGACTAATCTAAAATAGAGTTCTTTTTTTCATTTACTAGTGCCACGATATATTCCTCACTCATTTCTCCAGATGTAACGACATCGTCGTTACAACATTCGAAATGTTCGATTTTTTTGGCGAAAAAGCATTCACTCCATGCTTTTCTGCTCCGATAGAAAAAGCTTTTCGCTTGCCAACGTTAGCCATGATCACTGCAAAGTTCACAAAATGATAAGCTAAGCAATTAAACAAAAATGTTAGAGAAAACACGTGATTGCTTCTGGGTCGTCTGACCAGAAAGTCCTCCCCTCCCTGGTTGACACTATGCCAAGTGTCCACCGGGAGGAGGAGAAGGGGAGATAGAAAGTTGTTGCCTGTTGTTCTTTTGTCCCACTTATGGGGTTAGCAGCGACTCTAACAAAGGTGCAATAGGTCAGGAATGTGGTCTCTGAACCAGAGTATTTTATGCAAAAGAGGTAACTCTTGTAGAAGTTGGGTTGAATTGAGCATAATTAGTGAAGTACACTATATGCCCAAAAGAATCCGGACACTTGCAGATTTTCACATTTTTTAGAATTTCTCAGGAATGGTTTAACTGACTGATTTTAAACTTCGGACATGTAAAGAATACACAATAACTCACATTTTACATTGAAGATTCGATCCTGAGGGCAATTAGGGGGCCGTCTACAAACTGATGAAGACAAAAAGGTTTTTGTCCCACCCAGCTTCACAGAATACTGATAACAATATGAAACTTTCAGAAATGGTAATGTTTAATGTGCATAATATTTAGAGGAATTTTTGTAAACGAAGCGCAAATATTTGAGAAGATATAAAGGTTTTCTTAAAAACTCTCAAATTTTCCCACCTGTTTTTTGCTTATAACATGCAGAGTTTTCGTTATAATATACGAAACTTACAGAACAAATGACAATATGTTAGAGAAGCATGTTGTAAAAAGTTGGAAAAGAATTGTTGAATATTACAGGAATTATAAGCATTTTTAATAAATAATGTTTTACTGCGCATGCGCGAAACGTAGTGTAATTTTTCTTTTACAACTTTAAAGCCAGATATATAGGGCAACTTATATAAAAAAATTCAGTTAAATATCATTAGTATTCAGAAAGATATCGGCATCACAACGAGCAGAATTTTAGGCCCTGTCGAAGAGACGCTAAAAGATAAGGGGTTGTACACAAATTGATATTTTTTTAACTTGCATCTTTAAATAGTTACATTGAATTGTATAGTGGTTTGAATTTGCAGCATATCCATGAACACTTATCAATTACGAGCATAACTTAAATTCCAACTAATTAGGCAGTATAAATAACAAAAATTTTATTACTTATATTATTTACATGATTATTAACAAGTTACATATTACAATTTTACGACCAAACCATATTTTCAAATATATTTATTTTATTTCGAAACGCTTTTATATATAATTAATTTCTTTTCTTAAAATATTTTAATAATTCTACATATATATTTTTTATTCGTTGCAAATATTTGATGTGTTCATGGGTATGCAGCAAATTCTAACTACTATACAATTCAATATAACTATTTAAAGATAGAAGTTAAAAAAATATCAATTTGTGTACAACCTCTCATCTTTTAGCTTCTCTTCGACAGGAGCTAAAATCCTGCTCGTTGTAATGCCGATATCTTTCTAAATACTAATGATATTGAACTGAATTTTTTATATAAGTTGTCCTATATATCTGGCTTTAAAGTTGTGAAAGAAGAATTACACTATATTTCGCGCATGCGCAGTAAAACATTATTTACTAAAAATGCTCATAATTCCTGTAATATTCAACAATTCTTTTCCAGATTTCTATAAAATGCTTCTATTACATATTTCCATCTGTTCTGTAAGTTTCGTATATTATAGCAGAAAACTCTGCATGTTATAAGCAAAAAACAGGCGGAAAAATTTGAGAGTTTTTAAGAAAACCTTTATATCTTCCCACATATTTGAGCTAAGTTTACGCAAATTCCTGTAAATATTATGCACATTAAACATTACTATTTCTGAAAGTTTCATATTGTTATCTGTAATCTGTGAAGCGGGGTGGGCCAAAAACTTTTTTGTCTTTATCAGTTTGTAGACGGTCTCCTAATTGCCTTCAGGACCGAATCTTCAATGTAAAATGTGAGTTATTGTCTATTCTTTACATGTCCGAAGTTTAAAGGCAGTCAGTTAAACCATTCCGGAGAAATTCTAAAAAATGTGAAAATCTGCAAGTGTCCGGATACTTTTGGGCATATAGTGTATGTCCCTTTGGGCAAGTGAAAAGTTTGAAATTTTAGAAATTTTCAGTTCGCTATAACCGAGTCTCTAGTGTTTGCTGTTCGTTGTAACCGAGGGATCGTTATATCCCTGGTTCGCTATATCGCGGTTCGACTGTATATTTATATGACTTTAAAAATAATCTTTCTTAAATATTTTTTCTATTTAAAAGTAAATCAAGATTTGCATTCCATTGAAAAGAAGAATTTATTATGTTTATTACAGATTAAAATTTCTTATCTTTGTGTTTCATATGGAAAATGCTTAAGTCTGAATGGCATGAAATTAATTTTTTTTCAAAAAATTTTAAAAGTTACAATATTTTTTAAAATATATCTTTTTCATATATTAAACCCTAATTCTCTCCCCTTACCTCTATCCAGTCCTACTTCAAGCTGTTTGAATCCGAGTTAGATACCATATTATATAAAACTGTATGAAACCCAAATAAAATTTAAAAAAACATTTATATGTCATGCATCAAAAGCAATTTTCATTTTTCTTCAAAATACCTGAAGTAAAGTCTGCTTTAAAAAAATCTGCTAAATCATTGAAGGTAAAATGAAGTCTATAAACTTGTTGAAAAAAGCCTGTATAAAACCTTCAAAAAAATCTGTACATTTCTCGAAGGAAACCTGCTGCTTTCATTTTCCTTTAAAATACCTGTATAGATCAATAAAATTCCTTGATGGTAATTTAGAAGTCTTAAAAAGCCTGTATGAAACCTTTAATAAACTGTACATTTCCTGAAGGAAACCTGCAGTTTTCAATTTCCTTCAAAGTCCCTGTAGAAACCTTCAAAATACCTGTAAAATCTCATTTTTTAAAAGGTTTTTTGCTGATTGTTTTACTTGGGGAGTCATTGCAAGTTATGAAATTAGCATTTTATCTATTAAGATCACATGAAGTGATAGAATTCAGAATGAAGTTCCAGCTTACATTCCCCTGTCAGTTTCAATTAAAGTGTATTTACATTACATTACATTACACCACCTGCATTCCCGTGTTTAGAGCCATTTGGCTCCTTTCCAGTTTGGATGGATGGAGGTGAATTTTATTTTTATAGAAAGGACAAAAACAAATAACAGGTACAAAAACAAATAATAATGAAAAAGAAGGATACACTGGACAGAACATACTGGGACTGGGTCCTGTAACGAACACTAGCTCTTCTTTATTCCATCCTACTGGCTTGCTTGAGACCTGTTTCTCCGTTATCCCAGTTGTCTTGCCAAATGCTTAAAGCAGCTGACCTAATCTCAGCTTTCAGGTATTAAAGTGGTTTAGGTAGAAAGAAAGGGTCGCCTTTTGTGATGGCTTCTTTGATTAATTGGTCTGCGCATTCATTGCCTAAATAACCGACGTTGGCTTTAAGCCATCTCAGGTGAATTTGTTTATGGGAGAGCAGAAGGGTTTGAATCCCATGGACCATACTATGCTGGGATTTAGGATTAAGTATAGCCATCAAACGTGACAAACTGTCTGTCCAACTTTTGATTCGTCAATGAAGGGAAGAAGCTACTTCAATTGCCATTTTAATTGCAAGGATTTCAGCTTGGAAAACCGAATTGCTGTGATAAAGTTTACCTTGCCATGAGGCTATTATTCCATAGTTTTCGAGAATGGAATATGCGCTACCAGTGCCTTCGTCCGTTTTAGATCCATCAGTATATATAGCCTTGGCTCCTGAGTCTCTGTGATTTTCTGCAAATGAAATTTGATTGTGGAGAAGAAAATTATGGGAGTGAATATGAATTCCACTCCTTTTTCTCTCGTAATCTGTTGGGCTGAATATAACGGTGAAAAAGATGGATGAAGATCTTGCTCGAGCAACTCAGGCATAAGTTGCTTTTGTTGGATTTGTAGGTGGAGGGGTTGAAGACCGGTGTGACGTCTCTCCTACCTCTTTCCCTCGACAGAGGACAACGGGGGTCCCCGGAGCAACGCGGAGAGGAAACGTAAGAGTCATAATACGGAGTCGGAGTACCTGACCTCTGAGGGAAAGTGTTTAAGAAGGGAGGTAAGGAAAAGGCAAGGCGGCGATCAGATAGAGACAACTGAGATGAACACACGCGGAGAGCTAACTCCGTGGTGTTAATTTTCGAGATCTAAAATTAGATGAAACAGGCGTATTTTTCACCCCGTTATTTAGCCAAACTTTTGGCTGGACTAGCTCCTGTGGTGAGCTGTCGAATTTAATAAAAGCGTCCCTTTGGTGGATTGTGTGAATTTAACGAGCGTTCGTATAACCTAGTAGTCACATACCGACCCTCGGTATTTTTCTTACTCAACCTGAGTATTCACTAGTCAAGTCTGGCTAGAAGCATCCCTATGGTGGATTGCTGCAATTTATTGAGCGTTCTGATAACCTGAATTTCATATGCCGATCCTTGGTGTTTCCATAACTCGCCCTGAACAGTTTGCTGAACTCTCATAGTTCCTGAACTTATTATAAGTTGCTTCACGACTTGGTAACTTCGATTAAGTCAAGTTACGTTCATTATTGACTCTCGCGATGCAAATCCTGGACTTGTTATTCTTTATTCTTGAATGCAAATATCACCTGTAAACTGACCTGTAAAATAGTCATTTATGCAAGAATTTTATTAAATTTTGATATGCTGAAATTCTGTGACTTCTCTAAGTCCGTTGATCTTTGATCAGACCCCGGGCAACGATATCACATCGGTGGCCACTTGGAGAACAGCGGTTGGGGTTGTCCTGTATGCACCAGTAATATAAAGACGTAACAGACGTTGAATGGACTTCAGCTTTTATTGGAGTCGGGATGTCATATTAGTTTATTGGAAAACTCAGATATATTTCTCGCTGATTAATAGTAATTATTGCAAAATGGAAAATCTCATACATTGCAATTATTATTATTTTTGCTATCAAATGAATTAATTAATTTAGATTTTCAGATTTCTATTGCAAAATCATTAAAGAGCCAATCAAATCTGACGTTCTTTTCATAACACGCCGTAATTCTAAATGTCTGTCCTACGACACTTTTTTATAATTGTAAGAAAGTGGCTTGTTTCAAATAGATTTATGCATTTCATTGACAAAATACATGAAATCAATTAATTTTACTGTCTAAAATTTGAAATAAGCTTGTGAAAAAAAAGAACTTTAAGCTATTTGAATATTTCATAAATTACATCTCTTCGTAATTCTTTCGAATTATAAATATTCAAAAAAAGCTAAAAAGAATTTTTATATTACAATGCTACAATGAAATAACTTCATCTGCATTTGAAATATAATTTAACAATAAATCACATTTGCATTTTATAACCCAGCTTGCTCAGCTATCTTACATATTTTACTACAGCGTTTGATTAAATAATCAAATTTTAACTTTTGCCTTGTTTTTTAAGCCTTTTTCGTGAATAAATGAAACGCTCTCTTCTAATATCTTGAATCTGTGTCATGAATATTCCTTAACAATTTCTTAACGGGTGATAAAAATGCTGTTTAGCTTAGTTTAGTTTTATAAACTTCCCGTTTTGAAGCATCACGAGGGATTATTGGGAAGGAACTCGAGATTTTCAACCGTGGTCAGAAGACTAGGATGATACCTAGCACATCTCTTTACACTTCCCCACCACACTAACTGAGTGGTAAAGTTGCTGTACTAATTCAGATTATCTGTAGAAATGAGCTGAACCATGTGCATTTTTGTTACAACATGAGCTGATACACATGGTAATATTTTTGTTACAACATTTTTGCCAACCTGTAAGCTAAGCAAAGAAATTTTCTGATAGAGCCATAGTCACATGTCTAATTAAGTAATTAATTTACAGTAAGTCAAAAAGTATCCGAACGTTGCTCTTTATTCCGAAACCAACTGGTGAACAATAAAAAAGTAAATGTCTGTCGCCGTAGATAGTTGTTACTTTCCCACTCTGAGAATTTAATGGTCAACGACAAGGAAAAGTAATTAAAACGAGAAAAGAAGACACAGGAAACAAGAATTAAGAAAAACATTGGGCTGGCCTGCACACCAAATAGTTTTGGAAAGTACCGAAAGTAACTCATTGAGCAAAATTAAGTGGTATGTACGACGAAGGCGACGCTTTCTGTCTTTGAAGATAGACAGAACTGGATTTTCGAATGCTCCTGTTTCGTGCTCAGCCAACAAATGTTCATTTTTTTCCCTTTCTGTTTCTCCCTCCCTCAATTTCACCATTTGTTCGTTTTGCACTCTTGATTCGTTGTTCTTTGATTTCTCTCTCAATGGAGGTTTCGGATCGAACCTTTATTTTGTTTCAACGGGAACTTAGTTGTTTACTACGTATTCTTTTTGGTTTGTTAGAATTCACTCATCGAAGAAAAAAGATATGATGGTAATTTTCTAAAATACAAATCCTACAATTACAATTACAAATTTGGGTGTATTTAATATCAATTATATACTTTTAATATTTTTCATCACTGGTCTTATTTATATATATATATATTTGACGAGATGAGATTCTACTTTTTTGGATACTTATCGAATGTTCATCAGTTGAGCTATTTTTGTAAATACTTTAATTAATATATTATTTGACCATTTTTAAATTCTAATAAGATTTAATAATTGCATTTTTTATTTCATCGTTTTAATAACTTTTTGAACCTTGAATCACACATGAAATTACTCGATGAAACAGAAGTTAGAGTGTCAATAACATTTTTGTATAATATCTCTGTAAATTTTGCAGATAGGAGCGTGGAAATTGTTTTTTACACAGATGAGTGTAATCGAAACATTTTATACCTCGACAAATTTCCTCTATGTGTGCCGTGTAAAAATTTCTTTTTTAAACATTTCATTAACAACCTCCACAAAAGCGAAAGTGTTTTTATATGAATTCCTACCTAATGTAATGAAACTTTGTATTTGGTAGTATATGTCTAAGTGTAATATTTATGGAATTAAATGCTTGTTCCACTTTTTGGGGATACCCTGTATTTGTATGTATTTGCAGTGGAGAATATGATTACTTATGGATTCTTATTTATTATTCCAGAAAAAATTGCAAAGAGAAACATCAGAAAAGTACGACTTCGTGACGAAATGTTTACCGTGTCTGTTCGAGGAGGAGAGTGAGAGATCAATTCCTATGCCCATCAGACGCTGATTCTCTTATGAGGTTCAACACGTTTCTGCAGGAAAACATCGATATAGTAACGACAGGTATCTTTCTGTCGCATTTCATACTAAATTTCCGCCTGGAAAAGAGTTGCAATGAAAACATTTTGAGAATTTTGTTTAATCCGCTGCATTAGTAAAAGCTTATGGATTCTTACAGTTTCTGTCACTTCATCAGGATAAGAACTTATCTCACAAACAAACAAAGAAAGGTGCATTCAATAAAACATTATTATCATTGTAGATGTGCGAAAATTGTTGTTACAAATTTTAATCAGTATGACCCTCGACCTATTATTTTATCAAGCTGATCTTCATATAACTATACTAAAACAAAAGACTATCAGGTATAAGGATACTTTTTACTGATAAGAAGTTTCAAATTTAGGAAGTCATTGCGTCGCTGTGTTATAAGGAAGTTGCAGATCGTTATTGTTAAAGTCTTCACTAAATTACCAAAAAAACAGTAAAGTTCAGAAAAAAATTCATTTGTGACTTGCATAATATCATTTAGCTTTCAACCCTCTGACTGCATATTCCGTGATTTCCGCGGATTGGAAGTTCGTCTGTTTTCTGCTGTATCCTGCTCTTTTCTCAATCTAATGTGTTTACTCAGTGCTTTTAAAACATTGAATCATGTTATACTAATTAAGTCCTGTATGTAAATAACAATTCACTCGGTTCAATGGTATTTGAACGTGTTTTAAAACATTTCATCTAAATAGTAATTCAAAAACATTATATAGTCAGAGGGTTAATGTAAATAAGTATATAGCATTTCTGTATGACTGGTGAGATTACTGAAGTTTTCTATATTTTTGATTACAGTTGATGCAAGTTGATATACGTTGTCTATCTCGGATTTTTCTTATATATGTAACTATTCTGGATAATTTCATGAGCATTTTCATGTGTACACAAAGAATATGCAGGGTGGTCATAAATTATTGGATCCATTTCAAAAATTAATAAAAAAACTTAATCACGTTACAACAACGTTTTTTAAAAATGAGAGCGCATTTAAATTTTTTTCCAGATAGGTAACTCGCTGTTATGGCGGTCTAGTTGGTCGTAAATTATTGGAAATCTCCCATTTCTTAGACTCATTTTCTGCGAAACTATTAATGCTAGCAGAAAAATAAAATAAAGATTTTGAAAGAAATCCTACGCTCTTTTTTTGTTAAATCAATTGTTGCTTGAAAACTGAATAGTTTTCGAGATATTCAAGAAAAACTAATAAAGGAAACCAGAAAACGCTCATCTGCTTCTGCTGATCGGTAGCCATTGTGTGTGAAAATCTCACGCTGTGGCAAATTTAGAACTCCGTAGTGGTTCGCAACCTATATCTGATTTTTTTGTTATTATTTTCTCTTTCTTTAAGAAAACGTAGTTGCAACATTATTATTTTTTAAAATTAATATTCGAACTGGGTCCAAAAATTCATGAACACACTGAATATTGTGATTACCTTTCTTATTGAAATAATTTATTAGAGTTTATGTCCAATTAAAGGATTTTTCTGTAACTTAAACAATGAACAATATGACAGAAAAAAATTATAACTCATACATATCAGATCCAAATCTTCTTTCTTTTCCGAAGAAAGCAAATATGCTGTCTGATATCCAGTTTTAGTTCTGCTACTCACTTCCCATAATTTTATTTTTAATTAAAGAGTCATGAAAGTGGTTAATACAATAAATAAAAACTAAGGTGATAGTTTATTTCTATTAATGCATATGCCAAAAATCGAGGCTTTTGTTGAAGTTTATAACAAAATACAAATTGATCTTATATATAAAGGGTGCTCTCGAAAGTCTTCACTCAATAATGAACCAATAATGAATATTTCTAAATTTTTTCAGACCTGATAAGGAATATATGGTCTGATGTTTATATCAGATGTTTAAAAAATTCAGAAATATCGATTATTGGGTGGGAAAAAATGAGATTTTCTACCTCTTTGAAATTTCAAAAAATTGAGATCTGCGATATTGTTTGTTAAGCGACGAAATATGTCTAACTTGTCTTAACTATAAAATTTCATAAAAATCCCTTAAAATTTAGATTTGTTACTTGTAGCACTGGTAGTTATAATTATTATTTTGGTAAAGTCTTCTTCAAATTTCTAAAAATTATTCTTAACAAAATCAAAGAGGAAGAGAGCTTCATTATTGACAATAACACTAAAATTTTGGACTTTATCAAAGAAAATAAAAAAATTAGTAGCATTCATACATTTGATTTTGAAAATCTTTTTACTAGCCTCCCACATAATAAATTAATTGAAGTGTGCTCTAATTTATTTGATATTTACCTTAATACTGATTTAATTGATAAAAACAAATGGTTAGAAATGTGCAGGGTTAATATTTGTGAAAATTATCTCTTTAATGGAATTAACTACTTTAAGCAGGTTCTTGGTATTCCTATGGGTTGTTGTTTTTCAAGTGCACTAGCCGATTTATTTCTCCACTCATTTGAGAGGGTTTTAATTAAAAATGAAATTGTTTATGATTTTCGTTTCATTGATGACCTTTTAGTCTTTAATCATAACAATGTTAACTCCATTTTTAGTTGCTATCCAAAAGAACTCAAATTAAATAAAACTAATAATGAATTAAACAAATGTAATTTTTTGGACCTAGAAATTGAAATCGGGAATTCAGATATTTTGGTTGGAATTTATGACAAAAGAAAGGAATTTAATTTTAAGGCTATTTCCCTTTGCAACTTTCAGACAAATCTTGATTTTAGAATTATTAAGAACTCTATTTATTCTCAAATTAATAGGATGGATTAAACACATCTGTAATAAACACTCTTCTTTTGTCAAAGCCCTAGGTAATTTAAATAATAACTTAAAGGATAACGGATTCCCTTTTTGTTTCCTTAAAACTTGATTTTTTTAAAATTAGTTTTTGTTCTCCTGAGAAATAGTTCAAATTTTTATTCATAGATGGAGCTACTGGATAGCTTCTAGGTCGTTGATTGTTTTGTATCTATTGCGTCACTTTTCTGATTGGCTTGCTTCTGAAAGAAGGTAAAATTTTATCTCTTTCTTTTGATTATGGATTTATAAAAAAAAAAAAAATTTTGGATTTTTGTTTTTTATTTGGTGGCCGGACAAGATTCAGACCACAGGAAGGAATAAATTTTGACTTTTTGTCGTTCCTTTCCACAGAAAATCTTGTTCATTTTTGAACTAAAAATGGCGTGTGGTTTCTGATGAGTGAGCCATTTTAGTTCCTTTTCATTTTGAATAATTTCTTAACAAATTGTTCTAAGTATTGGTAAATTTTGGTTTCTCTATAGTTCTTGTTGTATTTTTTTAAAAATTTCTGTTGAAGCAATTACTTTTTGCTGCTGCGTTTGCACGCAAAAACGTCTATTGTTTTCATTATTTTTCATTTTATCATTGTTTTCTTTTAATTTGTTTTCTTTTAATTTAAATTTCTTTTATTTGTTTTTGTATTTCGTTAGATTTGGCTGCATATGCGCCTTTCTATTTAATGCAAAATTTGTTATTGTTTTTTATTTTAATCAAAATTTAATTAATTAATTTTGCTAAATTTTAAGAATTATAACTATTGTCTTAATGCCTATCGTTTTAAAAAATCAATTTTATCTTCGAACAAAAGTCTCAAAGTTCCAATGCTTGTTATCAAATGGTGTTTTAAAATAACAGTACATAGAGAAGAACAAATGCATGTATTTTATGTGATATGTTCTAAATGAGGTTGTAATCTTGTACTGCTAATTGTTTTACATAATCGGTTTATCCTTCGAAAAGAACTCAAAGTTGCAATGTTGTTTTAAACTGGTATATATATATATATATTACTCTTATAGTAAATGTGTCTATCAAATGTTTGTTTTCAAATGGTATTTTAATATCATTTATGTATGCAAAATAATTTGGTTGAAAAACCTTCACTGAGTCCTATTAGCCCAAGACATTGTACGATATCTTCACGATGTTCTTCGATATTCTGAATACCGCGCAATATCGTGAAGTTATCGTAGCAGCCACAGTATCGTGTGCTAAAAGGGGCCTCAACCACTTGCCCGATTTTGACAATTTTTTTTTCATTTGAAAGGTTATGACGCCTAGATATGTCATCAAGGGTCGCCTGCCCCCCCACTTTCCCCGATTGGTGATCGAAATCGAAAAAACACTTCTCCACCATACATTCTCTATATATTTTTTCGATTTTGAAAGTGGGGGAAGGTGGAGGGAGGCGAGAATTGATAACATATCTAGACGACATAGCTTTTCAAATTAGAAAAGATGACGAAATCCGTCGTATTGTTGGGGCTCGGGAATTTTTACAAGGTTTATCCATAGACAATATACAGATGAGAACTGTGTTTTTTTTTTATTTCGTTCGAAAATGGAGGTTGGTGGGGCAGACGACCCATAATGATATCTAGACGTCATAACTTTTAAAATGAAAAAAAATGTCGAAATCGGTCTTGTGGTTGGAGCTGGCGAACTGTCTGAAGGTTTTACCATATTATTTGAAATATATTGCTCCCAACAGTTGAATCAAAATGTCGTGTCAAAAATATTGTAAAATTCCTATTGCAGGTGATGGAAACTGTTCAGTTAGGGCGATATCATTCTGTATTTATGGATCTGAAGACTTTCATGCCGAAATTCATGAAAAAGTCATACAAAACATTTCAACTAGATGAGGTTTATTGAAAGAGTTTACAAATTTAAAGGAATCTGTTGTCTGCAAAGAATATGCAATCTTCTATTGTTTTATGGTATGTACCACTGATCTTTATGCATTATTTAAAACTGAAAAAAGCAGTGGCTGAGAGCCTCGAAGCAGCCAGGTTGTAAGGACTCTGCTGATCATAGTGGGTGCGGGCCGCGAACCCGCCCGGAGGGTGGCGAGAGCGGCTAGTTTTATATAGATGAGAAGAAAGACATGTATTTTATGTAATATTGTTATTGTTCTAAATGCGTCTATATTGCCGTACTTCTAATAGTTTCGTATAATCACTTTTACCTTTGAACATAAGTTTAAAAGTTTAGATGTTTACTTTCAAATGGTTTATTATCATATTTTTAGTAGTATAGTTTTAGTATCATATTGTATAGAGAAGGGGAAAAAAAGTTTAAATTTATATGATACTAGCTGTTATACACGGCGTTGCTCGGGATTAAAACACTTTTATGTGTAGTATTTTTAATAAAAAAACTATTTTGTATAAAAATAATTTTCTATACAAAAATAGTTTTTTTTTTCTATACAAAATTTCCTTTATCGTCTGAAACGTTCTTACGTCAAATTTCCTTCATAAATAGTGAAGTATAAGAAGGATTTTGACGAATTTTTTGGGTCAATTAATTAGATAGTTAAATTTTCATTAATAAAAAGCGTCAGAATAAACCAGGTCAATAGTTGTTCTCTATATAAATTATGAATCGTCTGCTCTTAAACTTTTTTTTAGTATTCTTCCAGAAATTTGTTTATGTGTTCCAGAAACAGCTCTTTCTACGTATTCCTATTCTTTCACAATAAAAAATACATTGCTACAAATTGTGAACTTTATACACAATTGATTTTTTAAAATAATTATTGAAATGAGAGCAACAATTTTGAACGCGAATGAAATTTGCGTCACTGAAAAGCTATTTTTTCAACTTTAATGTAGTATAAAAATAGTTATTGTAACATAACACTTTCGAAATTTTTCTCAATTTTTAATTTAAAAACCTCAATTCACATTAGCGCTTTTTAAAGTTTACAGTGATCTTTCACTTCTTTTCAAAATATTTGCAGAATAAAAAGGAAATTGTTCAAAGTCTCACCGTTGCTTGGCAACGAAGTATCATTAAATTTGCTTCATTTAAGAATCGTTTTCTGTATTATCTTATTTATTAAATTTTGAAAAACTAATAAAATTTGAAGTAAATATTTCATCGATATAAAATTGGTTTCATTGAAAAGGTAAAATTTTGAACTTTAAGATGGTATTAAAATATTTTGTGGGTTAATTTGCTCCGAAGTTAATACGGAGAAACGGTTTCGGTTAATCTCTAATTAACTGACTGTTTAATTAACCCTCGGACTTCGAAAAGTTGATAATAATCTTCCTCTTGTCATAAATAATGCATGCCCACAATGACTTTTATTTATATTAAGAGTGCTATTTTTGTGAATCGTCGCTTAATAAGCAAAATCACTTTTATCGATTTTTGGAATTTCAGAGGGGAAGAAGTTGCTCCATCATTGCAACCAATAACGAATATTTCTAAATTTTTTAGATCTCATAAGAATATATGATCTTATGTTTACATCAGATGTTAAAATAATTCAGAAATATCCAATATTATTTGCGAAAAAATTAGTATTTTCTTCTTTTAAATTTCAAAAATTTGAGATATGTTGTGTTGCTTGTTAAGTGACGGCATACACTACCTGGCAAAAAAAGTGCCATGGGAAATAAATATGCAGATACATAAGAGCCCCTTATTGTCTCGGTAGTACAGCGATTTAAAAGTGGCTGCTGCTAATTTATCCTTCAAATAGTGCTGAAGAACTGTGCAATTGATCGTTTTCGTAACAAGTACGTATGAACTTGTTCGTACGTGCTTGTTGCATACATGCATGTTCTACATGGTCTACAGAAAGACGTTTCTGATTTTTAAAGAGGTCAAATTATTGGCCTGCATCAATCAAAGAAAACGATTAAGAGATCACTTAAATTAGTGGAATTGGTGTGAGAAGTGTCCAGTGCATTATTAAAACCTGTAAGGATAGTGGTCAACCGTCAAGTTCTCTGAATAAATGTGGACTGAAAATACTTTTAAGTTCTCGGAACTGAAGTTCTCTGAAGCGACTGCTGAAAAACAATGACAAAATATCAACCCTGGAACTCACGACAATGTTTAAAATAGGACATATTGGCTTGTCAAAACGCACAGTGCGACGAGAACTTAAAGGAATGGAGATGAACAGTTGTAGACCCAAAAGAAAACTATGTGTTTCAGCGATTATCTGTAAATAATGGCTCCAATTTGCTAAGCAGCATAAACTTTGGACTTTTGAACAGTGGGGAAATATCATGTGGTCTGATGAATCAAGATTCAGCCTATTCCAAAACGATGCGCCCACCAGGGTTAGAAGGGAACCTCACGAAGTGATGGACCCTTCAAGCATAGTGCCTACTGTACAGGCCAATGGAGGCAGTATTATGATCTGGGGTTGCTCCAATGGGCCTAGTTTGCAATCAGCCGCACTATGCAACAGTAAAATGAAATCTTATCAATACTTAAACGTGCTTAATGACCAGGTCATCCCATCAATGGATTTTTTTCCCTGATGGGACTGGCCTTATTCCAGGACGACAATGCCAAGAACCACTGAACACTAAGTATTCAGAATTGGTTCAGAGAACGTAAGGTCTCATTTCCCACACGAATTGGCCGCCACAAAGCTCGGATCTTAATCCAACCCAAAATATTTGGAATATACTTGAAAAACGGTTACGGAGTGGTTGGTTTCATCCGTCATTAGTTCAGTGTCTTGGGGACAAACTTCTTCGAATCTGGACGACAATAATCAATGAAAGCATACTGAATATTATTGAAATAATGCCAAGTCGGATGCAAACTGTAATCCGAGCCAAAGGTAGTCCAACTAAATATTAAGGTAAACGACTTTTTTATTTGGCCAGGTAGTGTATGTCTAACTTGAAGTAATTCTAATCGTTTCTTAAAATTAATTTTACCTTCGAAAAGAAAACTGAAAGTTCAAATGTTTGTTTTCAACTAGTATACACTTATATTGCTCTACCTACTACCCTACTCTTATAGCAAACGTATTCATCAAATGTTTGTTTCCAAATGGTATTTTAATATGTTATACAGAGAAGAAGAAATACATATTTTATATAATATTGTTAATATGTCTTGGATATATGGTCATTTTGAAAAATATAATAAACTGTATATCTTGTTCAGAAAGAATTAGTGTTGTGTTAGCTTATTGCAATAAAATCGATGTTCAACAATGTTATTCTTGTGCAATTTAAACATTCAACATAGGGAAAATGTTCGCTCTTATTCGTAAGTAACATTCATGTTAGCGAAGGACCCTATTTTCTTACTTTCATTGCCATCATAATTATTTTTAGATATTGTCTCATATACCAGTTTATTCAATACTTTAAGATAAGATTCAATACTTTAAGATAAGATTCAATACTTTAAGATAATATTTATTTGCTTATAAATGCGTATTTATGATGTATCAAAGTTGTGATTAAGATTAAAATCATTTACTTCTTTTAAATTTACTTACTCTTCTTGGAGTGAAATGCGTTCTCTCTTTTTTCCAGTACATACATAATTTAAGATGAGTTTCTTTAGTATTTTGAAATAATTTTGAACACAAATCTTGCATAAGAAATTTGGAAGAAAAAGAGAAAAGATATATAACTAAATTTAAATTACGCGCAATAAAGTTTAGCGACATAATTTCATGCCGCTTCTTAATGATATTGAGCCTTTGTGAGCTCACTAAGGGTATTGGGGTCACGTGAGCGGCTAGAAAGTTTCTTTTTTTCGAATTCATTAAATAGGCTAAGAAGATTATCTTGACTGAAAAAATTTACTAAAGTTGGATAAATATGTTTAAAATGAACTTATTTGTTTATTTATTAAGATTAAATTTTCTATCTATATAGGCTTCCTGCTTCGTGAAGCTCACTTTTTTTTATACTCACTTTCTTTTAATTATAAAGGAAGCAATTACTTTTACAATCGAAAAAGAATTACTTTGGACAATATTTTCAGAAATCTTGCTTTCTATAAATTCAGTAGGAATTAATTTGCTTTAAATTTAAAATATTTATAGTAGTTTTACATTGTTTTAAATAATTCAAAATTGCTTAATTTTTTAGACAAATACGGAATCATTTTTGATAATGTAAACGATTCCGCATTATTGCATTGTTGAATCTCAACATACTTTTGTAAACTTCTATCTGAGTTTATGCAGCTTATTGCAGTGTTAAATTATGTGATGCATAATGTAATAAAACTTTTAATATAAATATAGGGGAAATAAAATAATGTGAGATGTTAGGAGTTCGATTAAAAAAGCACCTGCTCATATATCAGTAAAACATAATCAAATCTGATTTACATACTATTCCGAACATGATATTTTGATTTATCAAAAAGAAGTTTAAAATTTTACCACCACTATGACGCTTTACTCATAGTTGACCTAGCCAATTAGTCGAAAAAATTAAGGAATCAAATGTTTGATTTTGCAACATTGATACATGTGGTTAAATGAGTTGATCTCTGAACTGCTCTAAAAATTCATTTTCTGGATTAAATTCAATAGAATACAGCAATTCAACATTGATTTCACGGACTTGCATAGTTTTACTCTCCTTCAAGGCAAAAAGATTGTGAAGTTCCCCTCCGTAAACCACAATTTCCAGAAAACCTCACAACCAAGAATCACAGGAAATGAGATCTGGGGTACGTGGTGGCCATTTGTAAGTAAATGCACACCTGCCTATCAGTTCCTCAATAAAATGTTGCCTTAGTAGAACTTGTTAAACACGTAATGAAATGCGAGGAGGCGCTCCATCCTGTGCCAGAATATGTTAGGATTCAGGCCTCTATATTGTTGTAGTAGTGAGAAAGCAAAATTTAGAAGCATTTTTGATATCTCTGTGTATTAACGAATCAAGAAACTGTACTGTTTGCATAGTTTTCTTAAAAGAAATAGACACACCCAGATTTAAAGAGACAGGGTATCCGCGCCAAACTATAACTTTTGGTGTTTGCAAGGGTATCTCCTACTTGTACCAAAAATTATAAATCTATGAAACCAATTGGCTTATAGAACACAAGAAATACATCAATTGATAAGAAATTGCCTAATGTCCTCAAATCGTACATTTGGAATAAATGCAACAAATTGCGATTGTGCATGGAAATTTCATAAATATAAATGTAAGAACTCTAAAGGGCGTTTCAGGAAAACGTTGTCAAATTTTAAGGGTAGGTCATGCATACGATAAGCATCCAAAATCACAAACGAACTTAGGTCTGCAAACGCCATCCGGAGGCAGCAGATGGAATTTTAAAAGATACAGCTCTTTCCAAAATGCTCTGATATCTCTCTGAATTTTAAAGGTATTTAACTGAAATTTTCATATAAATTGCCCCATATATCTGTCTTTGAAGTTATGAAAGAAAAATTACGCTCACGAAGACACATGCACAGTAACAAATTATTTAACACAAATTCTCATATTTTCTCAAGCATTCAAAGTACTTGTTTTAAATTTTGATATAAGGCTTTGAAAATATATTGTCATGTATTCTGTAAGTTTCGTATATATTGTTTTAAAACTCTGCATGTTATAAGTAAAAAACTTGAGAAGAAATTTCAGATTTTTAAAAAAACTTATTAAATTTGTTTTTTTTTTAAATAAAACCTTTATCTCTTCCCGAATATTCGTGCTATTTTTACGAAAATGAATGCAATTATTCATATCAAACAAAAGAATTGATGAAAGTTTCAAACAGCTTTATCGTCTTTCTATGAATCATGTACCTATTCTTTAAATGATCAAAGTTGGAGGATATATTCTAAACAATTTACAAATTTCAAGAGTATTATTTTAAATACCATTTCCTACCTCCGGATGGCGTTTGGGCACCAATGTTCCTATGTGATTTTGGAGGCTTATCGTACGCCTGACCTACCCTTAAAGTTTGGCCACTTATTTTAAACACCCTTTAAACTAATTAAACCACATGTATAAACTACACTAAAATAAATATAGCAGTGAAAATTCGGTTTTCTGTGATTCTTACTGCAACTGGTTGTGGAAATTGGAGGTATCTTTTCATAAATCAAAATCTCACGGACGGATTAGTTATGTATAACAAATTTTGTTACATTTGGATGAACATATTTTATCCGAGCTCCATACACCTCACGTTATTTATAGGGCATCTATATATTAAATCCATGTATGTTTTGTATCCATGTATCCATGTATGTCAGCTTACTCAATTTTTTATATTACGTCCATGTTCAGCTTTTACTCAAAGTAGTATAATACACTGGCCTCCAAAAGCTAAGGTACAACCTGTTTTTGCGTCTAATTTTGAAATGAATGAATGTAGTAACTACACAATTTGGAGGAAATGTGCACTAAACAATTACTTATTGAATGCGACATAGATATTTACGTAAGTTAAACGCAAAAATGATTTACAACAAAAAAAGCACTCTTGGTGGAAAAGTTCATTCTCGGAGAAAAAAAAATACATCACAGTTTTATGTGGTAAAATGTCATAGAAACATTACAAAAATGGGTTCTAATAAGGAATGTGTCCACCCCTAACTTGAATGCATTGGCGGCATCTACTTTCCATTCTGCCAATTAAGTTGTCGGACACCGAAATGGGAATCGAAGACCAGACGCGGAGTGAGCCTTGTTCCAGTTCATCTAACGACCTTGGAGGAGGAGTTAAAGCAGCAACTTGTCTGCCAAGATAGTCCCAAAGATGTTCTGCCGGATTCAGGTCTGGAGATTGAGCTTGCCATTCCATTCGCTCCAAACCGTGACTCTCAAGATAGTCCTCAACAACCACAACTCGGTGTGATCGTGCATTATCATCCATCAGCGTGAAATCGTTACCAATAGCACCGGCTTATGGATCAAGGATCTCATCCCGATATCTCACACCAGTCAGAGTTCCTCCATGGAACACATGCAGGTCAGTGTGACCATCGAGTGACATCCCTGCCCAAACCATGATTCCAACACCTCTGTAACTGTGTCTTTCAAGAGTGTTGGAATGATGGTGTATGGTACGTTTTTCCTTCCGGATCAGCAGATTCCCTGAATCGCTCTCCAGTGTGAATCTGGACTCGTCTGTGAAGAGTACAGAAGCCCATTGCTGTCTGGTCCAGGAAACGTGTTCTCTTGCCCAACATAAGCGGGCCCTTCTATGTCGTCCGTTGAGGGGGACACACAACTTTTTGCCTTGCATAGAGACCTGCATTGTGAAGGCGTCTTCGCACCGTAGTAGCGGAGATTCTTCTCCCTGAAGCTACAAAGTGGTCTGCAACGAGCTGCGGCACAATAGTGCTTCCTCTCCTTCGGGTCGAAAGAGCTAGAAAACGGCCTTCTGCAGGTGTTGTAACTAGTGGTCGGCCTGAAACATGTCTTCTGGACACAGAATGTTCGGATCAATATTGATTCCAGAGTCGTTGGACCACACTGCGAGGCACATTGAGACGTCTAGAAGGATCAGCCTGTGACAACACCATTTCCATGCATCCGATTGCTTGCCAACTTAACGAATCGGGCAAACGACTTCTCCTAGACATTGCTATACTCTACTGGCTATTGTCAACGAAACTGCCAACAACAGTTGAAAATCAAAAAAACTTACACAAAAAATTACGAAGGCTTGATATTTCCATATTTTTCTCTCACTCATATATACCTGTTCTTTTCTATGAAATAAAAGTGGTAGCTATCGTTTTTGCATAATTATAATTTTTTTTAAAGTTCGTTATTACCATTCATATAAACTATGAATTTTATTGTTACTGCCATTTTTTTATGGTGAGCTTCGAAAAACATGTTGTATCTTAACTTTTGGAGGCCAGTGTACTTTGTCAGTTTTTATATATTATTGAAATTAGATATATTAAAATGTACCGTCTGAAATAAAGTACAACCAAGAAAATAAATATCAAATGAAAAGTGTCAGGGGAGTACAAATCTGTTCCTTATATATATATATATATTACTTCCATTTTGAATAATCTCTTTTACATTCTAATTTATGTGTTTTATCGATTTTATGTGTTTTAAATATTAATTGTTGTAATTCTTTTGTTGATGCAATCACTTGATGCTGTTGCGTTGAGCACGCAAAAAGGTGTATTGTCATCGTTTTCTGTTTAAATCTTCTGTTTCTTATTTATAATTTTTACATTTTAATTTATATTTCTATTATTTGTTTCTGTATTATGTTAGAAATGGCTGCATATGCGCCATTCTATATAATACTAAGAGTTTTTAATTGAGTTTTACTTAATTTTTACTTATTAATTTATAGTTAATATCTTTGGTAAATTTTGATAATTATAACTGTTATATATAATATATATATATTCTTGACATTTTGTATTATGAATGTTTATGTTGATTTTGTTGCTTTTACAATTCTGTTATGATTGTTTCTTATTTGTTATATATATATATATATATATATATATATATATATATATATATATATATATATATATATACACTGCTCAAAACAATTAGGCGATATTCTTAGAGTCGGTATGAAACAACCATATAATCGACAACTTTTTTAAACAAAAATTAAATAAAAGAGGTTAAAAAGAAATTTTAACGTTCACAATGTTGGGAATAAGCAAAATTTGTTTGTGACATAGAAAACTATGTGTTTTAGATAAGGAGGGAAAAGCGGCCTGCAGCATTCCTTGTGTAGGAGGATATTAAAAACAATTGGCACGAGTTTAGTGTTTTGTAACAGTGAATACGATGCCTCAACAACATGACTTAGCTGAATCGGTAGCCTGGAGGTCCATCGGTCGTTTATATTCGGGTCAAACACAATTCGTTGTAGCGGCAGAGTTAGGATTTTCCCAAAGTGTCATTTCCAGACTGTTGAATCGTTTTTTTTTGAAAACTGGAAATGTTCGCAGAAGATCGGGAAAAGGTCGTACGCAGGCAACAACACAAAATGAGGATCGGTAATTAACACTAAAGGCCAGAAGAAACCGTGGTATGAACGTCACGCTATTGCAACAGCACCTTCAGAGGGCTACTGGCACCAGATTTTCTACTCAAACTGTTCGAAACTGATTCCATTGTGTTTTTTTTTTTGTATGTTCACAGATCTATGGTTTGGGTTTCATTAACAGAGGGCCATAGTGCTTCCGCAGAAGGTGGGCACAAGAGCATATCAGATGGGACTAGCTGAGTGCAGCAACGTGCTCTTATCGGACGAGTCCCTCTTTAGTTACAACCTGACTATAGGCGGATTATCATCTAAAGAGAACGTGGCTCTCGGAATAACCTTGCATATTTGCACGAAAGTGTCCGATATGGCGGAGTTAGGGTCTGGGCCGGTTTGCCTATCAATGGACGCACAGACCTGTACATTATCAGGAATGGAGCACTGCCGGCTCAGCGATACAGGGATGAGATCCTCAGACCTATTGTGGTCCCTTATTCCGCAGATTCGGGGATGAATCCATTCTCATGGTCGATAACGCCAGGGCACATCGTGCTCGGGCAGTAGACAATCTCCTTTTCGACGAAGGAATCCTTCGAATGGATTGGCCTGCATATTCCCCAAACATGAACCAATAGAACTCGTTTGGGACATTCTAGGGAGAAGGGTTACCGGTCGCTCAACCCCCAGAAAAAATTCCGCAGTTGGAAAGCTCTTTTCTAAAGGAGTGGGAGAGAATACCTCAGTCCCTCACTGATTCCATGCCTCTTAGATGTGCGACATTATATATATATATAGATAGATAGATAGATAGATAGATAGATATATACACACAAAAATAAACAAAACCAGAAACAAATGCAATTCAAAAGAAGAAAACTTTAGAAAAAAATAGATTCTATAAAAGATTTAAATATGAGGAAAAACTTCACAAATGCGGTGAATGCGCCAATGCAGCAGTACAACCGTAAAGTGAGAAATATTAATAAAAGAAAACATAGAAAGAAAACATGAACAACACGTTGTAAAGGAGAAACCAAAATAATAATAAAAAGGAACAAAAACGCCAACGTCCGGGACGAGTCATCAGCAAGGGAAATCCCGAACGGGCGCAAGCAACAAATTCTGTGTTTTCTGAACTCAAAACTCTAGCAATAATGCCAAAAAGAGTTTGTTTCCCCCGGAACACCGAAACAAAAACCAAAGTTTGAAAAAAAGCAAAAAACCCAAGTCCAATTGAGAAAGAAATAAAAATATAATAAATGCCCAAGTCCATTAGAAACAAAACATATTAAACCTAACCCCAACAATTGTTGGTTTTTTCATGTTTTCTTTCTATGTTTTCTTTTATTAATAAATAAATATATATATATATATATATATATATATATATATATATATATATATATATATATATATATATATATATATATATATATATATATATATATATAATTACATACACATTATTAAAACTCATTTTTACACGAGAAATCACATTTTTGTTTATTTTTATGGTTTGCACGAATTGTGCCTTTTCTGTTTACCGACAAATATGGTCAATGAAATTTAATTTTTCCTTGTCAGTTTCATCGTTTTCTCTTCTAATATTTTACAACATAGATCATATATCAGTCAACAAAATATTTTCTCATCCATAGTTTATATCCAAAATCATGATATCCCCTAATTGTTTTGAGCAGTGTATGTAGTAAATCTATATTAAATCGTAAAATATGGAAAATGAAGAGTAAACGCAGTGAAATCACATTGACGATTCGCCAGGAGATGAAATCACTATGAACTGCTGAAAATATATAGAGTCTGAGATTTTCTGGCAATAAGTGACGCCATAATGCCAAATACACTTATTGTTTCATGTCTTTTCGATTATGATAAGAAAGTTTGTTATTTTAATGTTTTTTTATTATGTTTGCTTCTTCTTTATATATAAATTACTGAAAATAGTATAAACATTGATGCAATCATATTAATCATTCATGTCCACTCATATTTTATATCATTTACTTACGAGTGTGGAAATGAAAGGAGTTAAACATTGATAAAATCACTGGAAACGTCAGTTTTTAATTTGTACTATGTTCTTTATAATGAAAAGTATCGAGCTCTCTTCAATGTAGAACCAAAGACGCATAGCAAACATTATTTTTTGACTGATCGGAAGTTTCCATCATCCACAGAATGTCTTGATTTTAAATATTTTTCAGAAATTCTTGACAGGCCTTTACCATTAAGGGAAGATTGCCAACATACTTTTGACTATGTAGTTTGTAAATGATGTTATAAATAGTATATATTATAATGTATTAAATATAAATAAATGTATTTTTGTGCAGTAAAAAGTGTACACTATTGTTTGTTAATTATGAATAAACGTCTTATCGTCAATTAAGGATTTTGTATGTTTATGGTTCTTTGTGTCATTTCAAAAGTTATTATTTAGAATGAAGAAAACAAACAGGAATTTCGGAGATACATTTAGCTTACTAAAATTCATCAAATTAATAAAAACTTTTTCAAGATAAATATTTTTATATATCGGATATACACACAGGATGGAGGATAATCAACTGAATAATCAAATTCGTAAGCTGTTAACCTTAAATAAATTTATTATACACAAAAACAACAACACATACGATCAGCGCAACAATTAAGAACAAATTTTAAAGTAATAATATTTAAGTGAGAAAAGTGTTCGTTGACACACAATATGAAATAATTTTCATTATTCCTGATTTCGTTTTATTTTCATCTACCCGAATAATATAATTTTTCCTAGGATAGAACTTTACTATACTATCAAAAGAACAACAAGCGACAGAAACATTGCCTTCTTTAATGAGGATCATATCGTCAATTTCAATATTGTCCTTTTTGAACATTCGTTTGTGCCGTTTCTGCAAAGTTATTTAAAGAAGTTTTACTCAAATGTTCCCAAATTGTCTAAAATGTTTAGTTAACAATTTCCGCCAGTCAATAAAATTTCTGGAATAGCCTACATGTGCCGAACAATTAAGAAATGACAAGAGGCTCCTTTCAGGGGACAAGATTTCTGAATCTTCCAATTCAGTGATAGTAAGAAATTCCTCATAAGTGAGGCAGATATTGCTTACAACTCTTATAAAATAGACCTCAAATGATTTAATTTGAAATTGTCGAAGACCACCCTGATGAGTGATCCTAGAGGAATATGGTTTCAAGCTGGGTTTTTTTTCAGATAGAAAGTTTTGTAACAAAGAAATCTTGTTGCTCCATTAGTTAAAGAAAACAGAATGATTTCATGATTTGTTCCCACAAAATTCGAGAAGTCATACACAAGTATTTTTCTACATGTACCTCTCCTAGCCGTAAATAGTTCTAAAGCGACTATGAGAGCTACGGAAGACAAATTGGGTACTAATTCAAGGTTGATAGCCTTCTTCGAGAAACAGATAATAATGCAAGCACATATCATACTTCGAAATATAATAATGCTATTAATACAAGAATCACGTGCTGATTGTAGATATATCACTGCAATATAACCTTTTTATATGTTTTACATAAATATGAGAATTGAATTTCCACAGGAAGATTCTTCATAGAAGGTTGTATTCCGATTATTAAAAAAATTTCTGAAAGCAGTGAATGTGCACATGGCACAATAAAAACGTAAAGGCTCGTCCATGCTGCATATTATGACAGTTGTTTTTCTAAGTTAATTTTTCAATTACCTTTACCTGTCAAATATAGTAAATGGTTGTCGATTGGTTTTTAATGTTGTGTTGACAACATTCGGTCTTTACACAAAAAGATTTCGCTTTTTTTAAAGTTTCATTTTCTTGTAAGGCCCTTTCATCGACGCAATTTTTAAAATATTTATCTCCTGGGTAAAAATATACTTTTCGCCATTTTGGCTGCCTGTGCGAATGAATCACTTCGCCAAGAGGAATTGTTTCTCCGGATGTGGCCTTCCCCCTCTGAATTCTTCGAAATTCGTTGGGAGTGGTTTAACTTAAAATGTCCAATTGAACTTTTGGGGGGGCGTAAATTTTTTCAGCGGGGACTGTTGTTCACTGGTTGGCACTTTTGGTGGTCAGGTTTTTCTGTTCAGGCGTGGTGAATAATCCCGGGTGGAGAGAATTCCGCAGAGGAGACGAGATAACGATGGAAGAGAAAGAGAAATAATGACAAAAGTTCGAAGATGTATCTCCCTAGGAGAAACTATTTTTCTTTCTGTGGGGAAAGCGGCACCATTCTCACGGACGGACACTTTACTTGGAATTGGATCACTTAAAATGATTGATCCAAGTGTAAAAGGCATCACACTTTTTGGCTGTCAAGCAGATAATGAAACTGAAACCAACCCTTGTTCAGTCTATGTCGTATAACCTCCAAAACTGATTCTAGTGAAATTCATAATTAAGATTGCAAAGGCGATGTTCCTAGATTTACACTAGTTTATACTATGAGGCTCATGAAGCAAAGCTCTCTAAACTCGCAAGCGTTTTAGAAGTGATGACAGGTGCAACTTGCAAGATAATTCGAGTTTAACTGAGCAAGTCAGCTTCGGTTTCTATAAAACATCATCGACGTGTTTGCCGGAAGTGCACCTAAAATCGTATCAATGTGTTGTTCCTATCGCAGCTGCGGAAGGAATTGGGATTTGAGTGTGAAATTAAGCAAGAAAGATGGGGATTTTTTTATATTGTTAAATTTTTAACCTGTTTGTTTATAGAAAGATGTATTGGTCATCTCCATATTTAATACTAAAGGATTAGATATAAAATTTCCTCTGAGTATGTATGCATCTCAGCATGCATATTTCTATTAGCTGATGCCTGCCACATCGTCCACAAAGTAACACATTCTTGTTACCTTGTTGGTGGTGATAAAATATTTTCATGTCTTTATACTTTTAATGTATAAAATACTTTTATTTTAAACATCCCTATTGGAAAAATTCAAAATACCGGTATCAAAATGATACCAGAACCAGTAAAATCATACAGGAAATTTTGAAGCCGGTATGAAACCATACTGGAAATCTTGAAGACGGCATGAGACCATACTGGAACTTTTGAAGCCGGTATGATACCACACCGGAAATTTAGAAGCCGGTATGATACCATACTGGAAATTTTGATACCAGTATGAAAACATACTGGAAATTTTGAACCAGTATAAAAATATAGTGGAAGTATTTAAGACAGTATACTGGTTTAAATACATGTAATAAGTGCGTAACAATAACTTAAATACTTGTAATATAAAAAGTCTGAATAACCATATATGTGTATGGAAGTGGATCCGCGGAGGGAGAGAGATAAGCCCCCTAAAGTAGGCGTAATCTAATTTCTTAAAATAAAATTAGTTATTACTAGGCGGCTCAGACCCTGCTCGCGAAAGATCGCCAATCCTCCCGTGTTTACTACGCAAAACTTGATCGCTTCGCTTGCTACAATGAAAACACTGCGTGTCTTAGCAAAAATATTGTAAAATTTATATATATAAATATATAAATGGATCAGCTTTATTTTGCTTCTGATGCTTTAATTTAAATCAGCACAGAATAAAATATTTTAGCCTCAAAAAGATATTTTTCTTCAAATAAAATTTATGAAAGTGATAACCAAATGAATAAGAGTTGCAAAACAATATAATTATTCTAAAAACTAACTAAAAACAAATT
>BGPR01001472.1:14737-40345 GCA_013235015.1 Araneus ventricosus | reverse complement strand
AGATTTAATATTAATTAATGAGATTGTGGTCTTACATCTTATCACTATGAGCATAAAAGACAGTATTATGAATAAATAAAAGTCGTAAGATGATTTCCTTTAATGCTTTTACCTTAGTCAAGAAAGATTAAATTATTTGGCCCTGAAAAGGACCGTTTTTTATGTAGTGAAAGCATCAGGAAGTCAAATTCAACAGGCATTGATGTATCAGAGAATTCTTAAACATTTTAAAAAATGATTCAACTCTATTCCACGATATATACAAACACATACATAAAATCATGAATATATGCATTGTAAATACAATATATTGTCCTTCTGAACATTACAAAAAATTTCTTCCTGTATATACAAAACACGATTTGAAAAATTTCCATTATTATTCACCGTAAAGTCAGACATCCTTGCATAAGACACTAATAAATAGCAAATTTGCACTACATCATTACACTAAAAAAGAATTCTCTTAAACAATTGATATACATTTTAAAAAAATTAATACTGTATTGCGGGTCAAAATTTAAATTATATACAAAATATAAGCTACATACATATAAAAGGGTTATGTTAATGTTCACGGTATTTCTCTGTAAACACAATTACATACCTCTTTGGTCGAAGAAATATGAAACGCTATCAAATGACCACTCTAGACAAACCAACATAAAGTTGGCCATGTGTAAAACAGGATTAGTTAATACCAAACACACTTTATTAGAAGTTTGGTCTTAGGATTTATTAATGGTCATGAAAATGCCAAACGTACAGGAATTGTTTTCTTTTAAGAGCAAAAGGAATATTATTGTCCGATGGGATGAGCGGTATTCTGGGAATTAAAAATGTTTCTTTGAGCTTGACTCAATCATTTCTGCTTCAATAACGTTCGCTGTAGTTTTGTCACTATTAGACTTGTTGTACAGTCCGTTGCAGGCCTTTTGCATCAAATTTTAAAATAACATTATCACTGCGCTTTTTTTTGCTACTTGCTGTTGGTTTCGCAGGTGAATGGCCAACCTCTTGATTACGTACTGAGGTTTTCTGAAAAAAATTCAATGAGTCTCACATCCTTCAGGAGTCACTTACATCATATCTGCATTATGAACAGCAAACCTGTAGGAATAATATTGCAACTATGTAACCCTAACACGTTTTGCAGATCTTCTTTCTTCAACATGTTCCAAGTTGGAATTCCAATCGCATTCTCCATTCAGAAATAGAAGAGGATAAACCATAGGATCGCTGCACTGATTAGTGGCGAAATATTTTTTTGTATTAACTGTAGCAACTGGATAAATGCAAATATCTCGATTTGCTGGGGCTCTACTTCATCTCCGACAAATATTGCAGCACCTCTGTCCTTGAAGTAGGTGCATTATACAAATCAGTCCTGAAGCTCCTGATCTTTCAAGGCTTTGGGAAGTTTTAGCTGCAAAAGGCTATCATTCCCGTATTCACAAAAAAAGTTCCAGATTAAGATGTCGAAAAAAAGTTCAAGTTTTGGAGGAAAAAATGAAGGTTCTGTTTATTTCTGAATTACCAGTTACGACCATTACATTGTAAACAAACTGGTCGTTGCGCATCTGCAAAAGACTTTTCCGCCACGTATCGTATTTAGCGTTTTATATATATAGATTATAATACATGTTTAAATGTTATCTGCTTTTTAAAATTATAACAAGCCATATATACTGATATATTCAAAAATAACGAATTCTCTATGCTCCTGAATTGACAATTCGAAAAGATTATCATAAACTTATTTTTTTTAAAAGATGATTCACTCTATTCCGCGATATATACAAACACATGCATAAAAATGCAATTATGCAATGCGAAAATCTGTATATATAAACGCTAAGGCGGAAATAGAACGTGGCGAAAAAGTCTTTTCTTCTTGATGCTTGCTCCGACCAGTTTGTTTACATTCGGCTATGGTCAGAGCGTAGGCGGCTGTGCTGCAAGTGATTTTTTTTCAACATTTCATTGAATTTTTTCATGCTAATGAGGTCTACAAGACCTTTATTATAATCTTCGGAGGAACAGCATTCGGACATTTAAATGAAAAATTTTGATGTAAACGCACGCACTTCAGAGGGGAGATCAGCTAGAAATAAAGCGATAAGCTAGGCGCAGCCAGAAACGTTCTGAATCCAGCTTCAGGCAAATCATATCGTGTCATTCTAAATTGAGGATGAATGTCCCGTAACATATCTGTAGCAATATGTCTGATGTGTGCTAATTTTGTGATCGCATTTTATTGTGAAAACAGAAGTGAACTCGAGGAAAAAACTATACCAAATCCTGCTAGTGATAAAAATTCATCTGACAGAAGCTCCTGATCTTTTCAAGCAATTACTCTGCACCAGAATTCACAGGTAGCAAGAAACTTATCAACAGCAATTCGAGAAATATAATGCTGCATTAGGCTTTGCATCTATGGAAGGGTGAAATAAGACACCTCTTGAATGTCCATAGATGTTTTCTATATACATGGTCAGATTTATCATATGGTTTCTTTCTCCTCTCCTGTTCAAATGTACGCAACAGACCTGGCTGATTAATTTGTACATATCAGCTCCAGTGAACACAAAGAATAGACGTATGGAGAATAATCCAAGCCTGCCTTCACTCTGTAATGGAGAAGTGGAAACTTTATTGACGAGCATAAATCCATTTGCGGAATCATATCTGCAGATCGATCAATTGATGCAATCTAATCAGCTGTAAATGTTAAAATGGTTTTATGGAACATCCAGATTTCGACGTGACGAGCTGTAGCCTACTTCAGAGACAGAGGTTGCTGCAATATTTGTCGGAGATGAAGTAGAGCCCCAAATCGAGATTTTGCATTTATCCAGTTGATGGCAATTAATACAAAAAATGTTTACCTTAATCCGGTGCAGGATCCTATGGTTTATCCTCTTCTATTTCTGAATGGAGAATGCGATTGGAATTCCAACTTGGAATTCATGTTGAAGAAAAGAAGATCTGCAAAACGTGTTAGGGTTACATAATTTGCAATATTATTCCTACAGGTTTGCTGTTCATATGCAGATATGATGTAAGTGCTCCTGAAGCGATCTTGGGAGACTCATTGAATTTTCTTTCTCAAGAAAAACCTCATGTAGGTAATCATGAGGTTGGCCGTTCACTTGCCAAACCCAACAGCAAATGTAAAAAAAAAGTGCAGATGATAATTTACTTTAAGAATTTGATGCGTTCAAGATGCCTGTGCAACGAGCTGTACAACAATCTAATAGTGACAAAAACTACAGGCAGCGTTATTGGAAGAACGAAATGATTGAGTCAAGCTCAAAGAAACATTTTAATTCCCAGAATACACGCTAATCCCATCGGACAATAATACGGTTTTTTTTCGTTGTCGATTTTTGTGTCAAGTCTGTGTACTCACTGTACCGTATATTGTTTTTTTTCCTTCTTCGACCCTCCGTGTGGAGCGGATCGTTGCACGTCCAGAAATACATTGCCCGTGTGAATGGAACAATTTGGGCGTGCTAAATTCTGACGCACCCTGATGTAAAATTTTTAGAAAAACTCATTTCTAATTATTCCGGTTAGTTGAGATTTCCGGATACTTGAATGCTGGATAATCAAGAATTTACTGTACTGGTTTACACTCCCAACTTTATGTTTGTGGATTGTCTAGAACCAGGTCATTTGATAGCGTTTCCAATTATCTCTTCCAAAAGGGTATGTAATTGTGTTTTACGAGAGAAATACCATGATATTAACATAACCCTTTTATAGTATGTAGACTTATATTTTGTATATAATTTATACGGTTTGACCTGCAATCAGATATTAATTTTTTTTTTAAAATGTATATCAATTGTTTAAGAGAATTCTTTTTTTTAGTGTAATGATATATTACCAAATTTGCTCATTTATTAAGTGTCTTATGCATACTGGATCAGTATCATACCGGAACCGTGTTGTTCAAAGCCGTATCCATTTTTTTAATACCGGAATTTTTTTCAAAGGGATTATAATGAAAAAATCCTTGTTATCTGAAAATTGCTGATTAAAATAAAAATATCCAAAATGTAGACCAAACTATTTTTTAATTTTCTCAAAATTTGCCAATAATTTTTCAAAAGTGCATGGCATTTAATAATCACATTATGGTGTTTCAGTTTTATTTATTTAGTAGATATGGGCATTCGACGGAATTCCATCAAAAAATCTTTCAATCGCCTCGCCTTTATTTTTGATTAAAATTTGTTTTTAGTTAGTTTTTAGAATAATTATATTGTTTTGCAACTATGTACCTAATCCAGTACAATTCTATAATGAATATTCTAGTATGATACCGGTTTGATACTGGTTCTGGTTTCATACTGGAACCGGTATCGTACCAGATCCAGTATCATACTGGATCCAGCATCATACCGGTTTATGAAACACCGGTTCCGGTATGATTCTGGATCCGGTATGATACCGGTTTATGAAGCACCGGTTCCGGTATGATACCGGTTTATGAAACACCGGTTCCGGTATGATACTGGATCCGGTATGATACCGGTTTATGAAACACCGGTTCCGGTATGATACTGGATCCAGTATCATACCGGAACCGGTGTTTCATAAGCCGGTATATTTTTTTTATACCGGAATTTTTTTTTCCAATAGGGATTATAATGAAAAATCCTTTTGTTATCTGAAATTGCTGATTAAAATAAAAATATCAAGTGAACCAAACTATTTTTAATTTTCTCCAAAATTTGCCAATAATTTTCAAAGAAGGGCATGGCATTTAATAATCATTATGGTGTTTCAGTTTTATTTATAGAGATAGGCATTCGACGGAATTCCATCAAAAATCTTTCAATCGCCTCGCCTTTATTTTTGATTAAAATGAGAAAATGTATCTCATGAAACATTTTTAAGATCTCGTAGTTTCTCAAAATATTAGAGACTGCCCCTAATGATTTTTAAAAACAGCACAAAGCTTAAATTTTCCATATGTTACAAATATTTTTTTAGAATGATACAAAATTTATCAAAAGGGATCATACAAAATTTATCATAAAGGATGATACAAAGGAAATCAACATTTAAATCTCCATCCACCGTTTAAAAGCCGAAGTCAGGTTATGAATCAATTATAAATCAATAGCAAATCTTAGAACAATTTTAAAGTTAAAGTGATATTTTTCAATATCAATTAGTTATGTAAAAAAATAAATCTTATTTAAATTTCCCTCTTTCTCACGATTTGGCAATTTTCTAATCATTTTACTAAAAAACCTTGGGCACCACCATAATTTTGTGAAATCGAAGCATATTTTTCAATTAATGGAAAATTTAGCATTTCCGTGAGGTACTGATGTTTAGTACCATAACCGCAAGTCTGAAGTCACCCCGACCTGCCTAGGCATACGGGAAATCTGAATGACAGTTGTTGCAATAGAAACGAGTACTGAGGTTGGGTCCTAATGGCCAACACAGCCTCACGGCCCTACCCCTCCCGTAGGAGGTACGTACTATCACTGGTAGAGGGACTCAGAGTCCCACTATTTATGTAACCCTAGGCGGGCGAGTTCCTTCATATGAAACCTCAGCAACTCATCCACATTTCGTGGTGCCCACATCAGTAGGGTAATGTTTAGTACCATAGGGAACCCCAGACATCTACTGAGTAAATCACTTGTAGCTTTACAAGTTGTTGGAATGTTACATGAATCGCAATGTCAGCCCGAATTTTAGCAATCATTGAAACATCACCACATAGGGCAGGGGGGGGGGGGCGGCACGTGCCCTCAACACCCATTTTTACTATTTTGCGGTTTTCGAGATCTATAATCCGTTAATGACAATGATTTCTTCATCCATAATTCATTAGTAGTTTAAGTTTCCATACCCAACGTTCAATGACCGGGCTAGAAAGATAAAAAAATCCCAGTTAATCAGTAAGTAGAACTTAAATAATAAATAAATGAAAAAGAATGAGAAAGCATTCATAAAAGAAGAATAGGAAGGAACAAGAAACTCTCTATTATATATATAGATGATGAGGAAGATACGTATCGTGTGATTTTATTTGTTTCTTCATTGAGTCACTTTTTTTCATTAGTCAGTTATAATTATATACTGTTTTGATATCCTTCTTCTTTTGATTATGTGTGTGATTATAATCAATAAAGTTTATTTTGTTTATTAGATTTTACTGATGATAAAATTTATGATCAGTTGGGTTTATTGCTTACGTGATCTTAAAAATAAGCAAAAATAATGCTTCATCTGTTTTGATTTATTAATTTTGAAAAAAATCTCTATTTATACAATAAACGTCAGCCTTCTTTTAAATGTCTATATATGTGATTGATCTCATCCAATATAGTACCTTTAAGGTATAGCCGGCTTGTACTATGGGTTATTGATTATTAAAAAACGCTCTGAGATACCGTTAGCATTTTTGGAACAATTGTTACATTTTTTGTTTCATTAATCAATTGTGGTTATTCAAAGTTTTAAATTAACAATGCCACATTGATATATTTTCTTGAAATGAAAAAGTTCTCTAGCCAGAGAGAGAGTCAAACCAAATAAGGTTTGAATTTTTATTCCGACGACATAATCAGTTATAAAAATAGATTCTATATAAAGAAAGACCTTTTGTTTAGACAGGCAGATTTAACTGTTTGAGGACAGCTGCACACTACCCACCAGAAGGGACACCCGTGTCACAGTCGCTCTCAAAGGGTAAAAATTGATAAATAAATATCGGCCTCATTATTTTAAATTTTTTTTATCTCTGCATCAAATGTCGAATTCCATGTGGTTTTAAATTTATAATAGTAAAAAACTTTTTTTGGTATGGAATAAATTTAAAGATAATTTTTTTCATCTTATGAACTGCGCATTAAAATCTTTTTTATAAATAAAAACTGTTTGTATTACGTTTTCCTAAATTTCTTGATCTTATATGAGATTGTCATTGAAAAAAATTGAATGTCTTTAAAAGTTTATTTTGCAATTTGCTTCATCCACATACTTTTATCAGTTTTCCTCGTGTTATTTCGGCCTTATTTATAATATCAATTATTAAACCAAAAACATTTAGTATCTCATAGGAGATATTCAGTGTTCAATTCTTAAAGAAATGTAATAAAGTTCAGACTACTAACCCTTCCACTTTTTCTCGACATTTTTTTAAATATGTAATTTCCGAATTTACTGTCAATGCCATTTTAATCTTTCCAAACCTGAAACAGAACAAGTTAATTTAGTATTCAAACAAGTTTTTTTCAACTGAGAATCTTATTTTTAGCTACTGACAGGAAATATCGAAATTATGAGATAAATTGATAATGTGAAAAGAATTATCCTTAATGCCTCCTAATACCACATCCTTAATTTTCATAAAATCAATTCTGAAAACTCTTTCATAATTTTAATTTTGAAAACCTCTGAAGGGCAGTTTTATTGTTCTAACACTTCTAGTAACATTTGTCCTCTCATGAGAACATGCATCACTATAAGCAGCAAACATATCCTTTAAATAAAAAACTACTTTAGCTGATAGCAATTTAAAAGCAATGAAAAATTCTAGTATAACTTTGGATGGAACTTTTCTAGTAAAATTAATTACAATTTTTTATTGAATTAAATTCTTAAATTTTTTCTCTTTACAAAATGCCGAGAAAGCAAAATCATAGTAGGTAAAAATGTAGAAAATATTTTTTAAAGTAAATTCCACGAAGAGATTTATATAATTTAATTAAAATATTACTTAGGAAACTTAAGCATCAAGCTGCTCTGACATAACATAACACCACTCCATGCCTCCGCAACTGTAACCTTCACGTTATTTAAGCAGTGTCGCGGACATGAAGTGGAAGAAAAACCACAACACCCGAGGGGATAACCTCTTTTAGACCTTGCCAAATTTCCTACACTTCTGCCTAATTATAAAACGCAACAAGTTTACAGATGCTAACATGAGCTAAAGCTGCTGTGACAAAAGATTAAGTGAAATTTCAAGAAAACGACAAATATAAACATGTATATTTAAAATGCTATAACAAGAGGATAGATGTTTAAAATGAAACACAAAATCGATCTTAATCCAACTGTTTTATTCATTTATTAACCCACGCCGGCAGAGCCTACCTAGAGGATGTAAGGCAAACAAGTGAACTGTTGTATGTTACACGTGTGGGCGTGTAGAAGAATTCGAATCCATTGAGAAAAAACACATTTTTATTTAGAAAAGATGAAGTTAAGATGTGCCACGTAAGCATACATACAGCCAAACATACCGAGAGTTAATATCTGGAATTGAAATCACGTTCCTTAGAAAATGAGAGTTAAATAACAGAAGGCGAAACGACAGCGCCAATGTCAATCAACTGTGAATGAATCTGCATAAATCTCTATCGCATCCAACAACATGTATATAAAATCTATTAAAACTAAAAGGGTTATCACTCCTGTTTATAAAATTTCAACAGAACACATCACACGGAAGTCAGTATCTCAGTTTTCATATCTAAGATATGTATTTCAAATATTCAACCTTGTATATTTGCTTCTTTTGTACTGGCGACTAAATGATTTGTTAATAATTGAACCAATGTAAGGTTTCTGAGACAATCTTTCTTTGTAGCAGATTAATTTGGATTACAAAGTTAAAGTATAAAGCTAAGTAATTGGTATAAACTTTGAAGAAGGAGTCATCGGCTCAGGCGCCTCCTCATCTGATCGTGGATAAAATTTAGGTAGTGCGCTTCAAAATAGTACCTCATGTTTCATCAAAAAGGGAATTCACTGTAACTACATTAAAAGAATAAACTAAATCTGGGCTTTTCGTTTAAGCGTTCTAGACAAAATTCCGCTGAAGACTATAGACCTGAATCAGTTTAATCACCTTTCTAAGAGATCATCGGAACACTATACATGAATAGAATTAAGGCATTTTTGAACTTCCAAACCAAAATAAACTCTTACCTAGAATAATACAATTGATTAAAAATTTCACATGGGAATTTTTTAAAAAGCAATTATTTGAATCCAAATGGAAGCACATTCCCAACCCAAAATTATCATCTTATTGCCCAATAAATAAATTTATTCTGTGAACTAATTTATAATTGTTATTTTTCGGACTAACGAAGCTACACGAGGGAGCTTTTGGGTTGAACTACGTCATTTGGAACCATGGCTAGATGATTCGGATAACTCCTGTCTTTACTTCCATGGTAGAATGTTTGATCCTTTACGGATGCAAACTGCCCTAGACCTCTGTCTGGGAGTGGGGCCCTCCCGCCTAAAGACGAGAGTCGACCAAAATATAATGATACAGTTATGCGGCTGAATAGTTGCTAGTGTGATAGGCCCTCCCGATAGTGTAATGATAAAATTCAAAAACTGGATATCGTTACAGAAATCGTTCGGTCGGTGTATGATATAAACAGTCCAACAAGCAGGATAATGGAGGATTAAGGGTTATTCTCAAATATGTAGGAAAAACACGTAGCACAGGTAACAGGAACAATAGCACTTTTACAGATTAGCAATACAAACAGACAACAATTCACTAGTAATAACGGTAACAGCACTTTCGTATTTAGAAACACAAACAGTCAGAAAATCACTAATAATGACAATAACAGCACTTTCAATAACGCTTAGCTCACCGGCTTTCCAACTCGCACTGCAGACGAAACTCCAAAGTCGTTCCAGTTGATCAACGCACACTCCGTGGTCCAAGAGCGGGCCTTTTATACTCTTCCCGACAGACCGTGATGTCACATGGAATTATCTAGTATATTCAAGCGTATCTCTTCTCCTAATAGATATATCGAGAAAAGGTTGTCGCCAAGGTTGCTAAATTTCTCGCCAAGTCGCCAAAATGGTCGCCAAGAGGAGGGGTCCAGGCCTGGCCGCTGCCCGTCACTCCATGTTTACACCTTTAAGGCTGCCTTCCCAAGTATAAGACTAGCGAGGCAGGAAAGCGACATTACATCTTTGTAACAATATTAGATTCAATGGTGTTGTAATCATCTAACTATCTTTCGAAATAACGAGAGCTAGTACAATTTCAAAAGAAAGGTTAATCTTACTAAACCAAACAAGCAGTTAATTAAATATTTTGCTCAAACATATTTGTTTTAAATTCATGGAAATATTTAGGAAACATGATTTTATTTTTGTTACATTTTTTATTTATTAATTTTTTTACATTATATTTTAGTTTTTATTATTTTAATTAATATATATTACATTAAAATCATAATTTAACTGCTGAATTCAGTATTATTAAACACATATATTTCATTATTTGTTATTATGCTTTTCATGATAGCAATTAATCGTTATTTGTCTAGCCATCTACATGCTTCGCAGAAACGGTAAGATGTGCTATTAGAAGTCTGTCTGAAAACAAATGAATGAAATGCAACAATGTAATTTGTATGTCAACGCAGATTTCTGTTTCAACTTTGATTGCATTGAAATAAGCACTCTCACTGAAAATAAATTTAATTTCTGAATATTTTGCTCGAAATTCGTTTGGTTTGCTCGTAACTTGTGTTCGAATTTCTCAAGGTGCGTGTGCTCTTGTGAGCTAAACGGTTCGCGAACCTTTCGTTGAAATTATTTTCACAACGAAACAACCGCGAACTAAGGCAAGGAGTGATCAAGCAATCATCGTTCGTCAGTCGCCAATCGAGGGGAGGAAATCCTTTTGTATTCTCCTAAAATACATTTTTTATCCATCTAAAATCCAGTTTGCCGCGAACCATTCAACCTGCATGGAAACCCCCGACCGAAACTGCAAACCATTCAGCTGGTTAGTTTATACCCATCTTTATAAGTTTTCATTGATTCATGAAATTTTTCACTAAAAGTAAAGCAATGAAATTGCATGATTGCCTTTTTAGCTTGCAACTTGAATTTGTAAATGCCTTGTATTGATTCAAAATCATAATGACATGAAATACTCTTAATATAAAAATGTAATAGAAAAAAATGTTTTTTACAGTTATTGCATATTTTATCACTAATATCTCATGGATACGTTGTAGCGCATTTTGCTAAATAAATAGACTTCTAATTTAATAGACTTCTTCATTACAGGTTTAAAAGTTAGAGATCTTTATGCCTGGATTATTATTATCATATTCCCAACATTAAGGAACAAAATTACACTTATTTAATAGAAAAATAGAGAAAAAATGAAGTGAGCAGAAATAATTATTATAGATGGATGTCTCAAATTCCTCCTTTTAAAATGATCAAACTTCTCCCCTTTACAGTTATTTATTGCACTACTGAAGACAAAATTTCAATCTGATGCTTTATCAGAGAATTAAGCTTAAATTAAGATTTTATTCAAGAGGTAATTACTAATTTTCAGTTAAATGGTGCTTCAAAATCGGGAAATAAGAAAGGCATTTAGTCTCCTAAATTACCTCGGTAGTAAAACTTAGCCTTCTTGATGAAAAAAGATGTAAATTATTTCCAAGTTCTGTTCTGTGCATTTAATGAATATTGGGTTGCAGGAAATTTATTTAGTCAATGTTGTTAGGAGTGGGGAAAAAAACTGACAGTTTTTTAGAACGAATGGAAGTCTTTTCTTCTAAATGCACGTTTCCTTTCTTCACTACCGGTGAAATCAATTTCAAGTAATTTATTTAATCAAATTCCATCAGAGCTGAAAGTAAAAATCGATTATTTAAAAAATGAAGAGTCTTTGGAAACACATTACTCTGAAAACGTATTTTCCAAGAAATGTTAATGTAGCAGACATTCCCTTTAAAAAGACAACTGTAGGATGGATTCGGGGGATATTGGAACAGTTAAAATACTTATTATATCAATTAATATTATTTCAAGCATTTGATCCAGGGTGTTCGGGGTGACGGTCCTTATCTTGGAAAAATCATGGAATGAAAAAAAAAAGTCTTTTGGGGATTGGGAAAGCACCCCGCAAATGAATAGAAGTTAAAAAGCCATGAGGACAGAACGATGTTCAGATGACTCGGCTAAATTGGGAGCACAAGAATAGAGACAATGTTTGTGGAGTCAACCAACTGCAGGTTATCTTTCATATGCTATGAATTAATATAATTTAAAGTAAGACTAACAAGAGTAAAACTTATAGAAGGATGGTTCTTATCACAAACTTCTAATCACATCTGTCCAATTTTTATGAATTGAAATCGATAGCACCTATTCAAATGTTTTTATTTAATGTAATACAAAAGTCAAAATCGTATTTTAATCGATGTCTTTTTTGACGTTACGTTGAGTTGCAGTAACGTGGTAGCGTCACTGCGCAGGCCATTTAAGTGAATGATGACTTAAGGTGTTCTGTAAGGTCAATTTCCGTGCTGGAACGGTTGTTGGTAACTTTGAAATTAAATTGGAGTCGCTTTGCCCTAGTGATAGAGGATTGCGGGAAGTGTTATAGTTGTAAATTAAGAAGTGAGGGGGGCGCTCTGTTCTAGCTTGTATTGTTTCGGGGGAAAGGGAGAGAAACACAATGGAGAAGTTACTATGGAGGGCATTTAAAAATTAAGAACAATGCATTTATCAAAATGATTCAAATGTTTTAATGGTGCCTAACTCGCCAAAACACTGAAATATGTCAAGTGGCCTCATCTTGAAAAGAACACAAAAATTAAATATTCTTACATATATATTAAATTAGACGCTGGATTCTTGGTTGTTTACATTACAAATGGGGATTAATAATTTTTCTTAGAATTATTCAGGCGGAGAATTTCTTCAGTTTGTGATTAAAGTGGAGGCATATTGATTATCTCCAAGGCTAGGATAAGTTTAATTTTCTCCTTCTTTTATTGAGATAGTTTTATGATGGTATTCCTACACGTTTAATTTTTTAAAATAAATCTTGTTAGCTGTATAATGTTTGTTTGCTCCTTTTAAAAAATTCCTTTGTTGATTGTTCTTGTCTTGTTCGTCCTTGATTGGGAAATTTCGGGATATGAGAAGCTTTTTCAGACGAAAGTCAAGATTCTTACAGAAACATTTCACAAGTAATTTGAATCCATATTGTATATATTCAATAGCCCTTGAAAATGTGGACTAGAATGGATTTCCAGTTTAATTCTATTCTCTCGGAGTGTATTTTTTGTTTTTTATATTTGAATAATCTTTGCCTTTTTTTTTGTATGCAGTGTCATATTGTGAGCATCTTTAACATTGTTCGAATTTTACATTTATGCCAAATTCGAGGAAAATCGAACAACGAGTTTCACTTTGATTGTGTAACAACCGAAATTACAGACAGACAAAATGCGGAACGGTCGAGTTAAAGCAGAGACATCGCTCCGTTCGGTGATTTAATTTTAAAAACTGTTATTCAATTCAGAGTGGTTTTATTTTTTGGATAACTTATAGTAATTAACTTATATAATTAACTAACTTATTGATCTAAAACTAATCCCTTGGCACTTTTCCAATTACAGGTTTAATTTAAGGAAATCTAATCTAATAAAATATTGACTAAAAGTTGTTAGAGTTTTCCTCTAAGTTGACTCTAGGTCTACCACCGGATATTAGTGCCAGATAGAAAAGAATTCCATACTACTGGGGCATGCACTCATCCATATGAACAGCTTTCAAAACATCATCAGTATGCGTAACTCATCTACCATTCAATAAATAAAATTTAAGTGAAATTTAAGAGCATTGCATTTTTTTAAGCATGCAATATATTACCGACCAGTCCGTATATACTTTTAAAACCGAACCTTTTCTTTAGGCATAATATTTGTTTACCTTCATGATCGTGCGGGCTCGGCTTTATTTGAGCTCACTGTCAGAAAAAACGATTTCCTTCCTGCAGTGACTTCGCGCGTTATCTGATGAACACCTTGGTGTTTTCTTTCGACTATATCACTTTTTTAACGGCCTTAAGACTTAAAATGGATACTATATTACAAAAAATATTTTAGCTTAAAAAAACATGGTTCATTTCGTATTACTAAAAAGGAAACACTTTACATATAAAAAATTGTTTTCTTAGCTTTTTTACAAGAGAATTTCACGAAATATGTCCCACCGCCTCCAACAGAGTCTTCAGTATTCCTCGAAAATCTTCCGTGAGCCGCATTGTCATTTTTACCGTATCAGCACTCAAATGTGACAAGCTCTTTTAAAGTATTTTGAAGAGTCTCTTTGAAAGCTTCGGAACAAAGCAGACAACTCACAGAAAGTTCCACACTAGGATTTTTCTTTATCACTGAAATTCTAGTTTCTTCCTTAGTTTAATATTGTGGAAGCAAAAAGAATTTGTTGTCAGCACACGTGTCTGTAGTTATTCAGTTCCGACAAAGAAACTAGGCACAAAAGCCGGCAAAACTGACTCTATATTCATTGATCATAAGTACATCTGGAAATACCTACAGTCCTAATGATCGTGGGAAATGATGCGTGGTACTTCCTTGAATATAATCAGTATAGGAAAGGTATGTGTACACAATAGACATTGTCGGAGGAAATAAGGAAGATTTTCTAAAGAAACAGGGAAAAGTAAATTGAAGGATGCCTCTGACATTTCGTGAAGGCGCTGCAATTTCTATTGTGTAGGAAAGAATGGAAAGCGAACAACCAGAGATTGCATGATCGAAGTTTCATTTGCCTTTTAAAAATATAGGAGTATCCCTTATTTTAGAAGAAAGCACTTCTAAAACTCAGTGTGAGAAATGTGATGTATATTTATGTTAATCAAAAACTAAGAATTTTTTCCAAAATTTTCATTAAATATAATTAATCATTAAAATTGTAATTTCCTTATTTACAAATATCTTTTTTCTTGTAAATCATAAATTGTTTGTTACAATGTATAAATATTTTTCTTTGAGTAATTAATATTGAAAGAAACCTAAACTTTGAAAAAATAAATTAGGTGAAGCTCATGTAGATAATGCCGAACTCTCATGATGGTACGGGTTCACGTTGACACAGAAAGAGCCTAACCCGCATGATTGTATGGGCGCGCTCCTGAATTTGAGAGACATGCTAAATTTTTAAAATTTTATTTTACAGTACCAGTAGGATCCAAGACTACCTATAAACTAAAAAAAATTACATTTAGGGATGAAAATATTTCCGGTCTTAAATATCAGATGCTGATAAAATATGTAATGAAATTAGAGCTGCAAGATAGCTTATTTCTCAGATCTTTATCTTCCTCAATTTTATTTTTAAGCACCTTGTCACAGCCTTTTCCTTCTGAAAACACAAATTGATAGTTGTGGATAATTTTACTGATATATTGAGCCAGAAATCGAAACGAATTATAAAGTCTTTCTATTATTTTACATATAGTAATCTTTCGATAATTTTACCTAAAGACAGACTGGTAAGTATGCTGAACGCTTTCTACGATCCGTCTCTAATTTTTATAAAAAAATGATCTTGATTATCCTTAGGGATTCGGGAAAATACTTAAATTTAAAACCTAAGTTAAAATAATGCAACATTTTTTTACTGAAATTGAATTTTAAATTCCATACTTTAGGATCTATCGATCCAATCCAGGGGCTTTACCTCTTTTGAAATACCTGAAAAACATAGTCTGCTTCTTCTTTTCTTAGGGGATTAATCGGTTCAACAGAAGGAATGAAATTGATGTCTCTTCTATCTTGACTGAGCGGATAAAAATGATTCTTTGTTTTGTCAATAATTCTTTGTTGTAGTTATGTCATTAGGGTCTTAATTTGGATTATCTTTAATGCTGCTCATCTTTCTGAAATTGGTGGATGCTAGTTTAAACATGAGCCAAACTTTTCATTATAATTTTTGAAAAAACATTTCTCGTGCATTAAGTTTCGTTTCCAGAAGTAACTTTTGATATTATGCTCCAACTTATCTGCATACTCTGCCTACATTTAGGATCTCTTATTGAAGGAATATATTTTATTCACTTTTATAAGTTTATGTAACTTCATCATATTATTCCGTAACATTCTAAAATCTTCATTCCAAAAGTTTCAATTATTGCAGAATTTGCAGGTTTTTCTTGAATGTTTTAAAAGTACATTTTGTGGCTATTTCTATGATATACTTTAAAATAGAGTTTAAATCATTAGTATTGACAATTTCTTCAAGGGAATGATTCAATTTATTAAATGTTTTCTCTAAAATTAATTAAAAATTTAGTATTATCAAATTTTGCTTTAGAGGAAAAATCATTATTCCTTATACTTCCAATTTTAAAAGTAAAAATATAGACTTATGATAACTAAAACTTTAGGGCCGCGGTGACCTAGTGGTAAGGTCTCGACACTGGAGGCGAAGGCTCCCAGGTTCGAAACCGAGTCTGCTGAAGATTCGTAGTGTAATGGGCCGGTTGCACGTCAAATCATACATAGGGGCCCAAAAGTTCTCCCGCTGGAAGCTGGGAGTGGGAGGTGCCAGCTCAGGCGTCGTCCTCATCATCTGATCGAGGTTCAAAATTACGAGTTCCATCCTAAAATATCCCTCGTGTTGCTTCAAAAAGGCCGTTAATATAACTAAACTAAGACGTTTCCAATACAATATTCCCCACTGTTTCATACAATTAACAAAAACTAAATCTACTGTTCGTCTCAAAAACCCGAGATCAGTAATTTTGCAGGATTTTTCCACAGAAAAGTTTGACAGGCAATGTGTAAGATGAGCGCTTTTCTTCAGTTCTTTCTACGTTCATGGCTTTTGTCCGATTAGGTCTATAATTTAGTTAGTATTTACAGAAAATCAATAAAATAAAATGTTTCTTTGCACTTTTATGTAAAATGTAAACATCTCTCTCTCCTTTTTTTCATTTTTTTATTCTCTATTTTGGTGAAATCAACTCACCTTTGTGCATGCTTTAAAGCGCGGAGACATTCTGTATCTAAGAATGATCAGTACGTGCGTGTGTGTAGTTTGCCGTGTAAAATTAAACCAACTCCGATCCGTTGCACAACAAACTTATAATGCATCGGTAATTAATTTGGCAAACATATAGCATTATAATTCCTTCTGTAACGATTTACATACACATTTTTATGACAAAATTTACTCCCCCGGGGGCACCGCCAGTACACTGATGAGTTGCTGCCGGATAGGTAAGCAGGAACTCGCTTCCTCTGGGGGTATATATATGGTGGGGCTGATAGTCCCTTCACAAGTGATAGTACGTACTCCTTCGTGAGGGGTCGGGACGTGGCTCAGTGATGGATTACTAGGACTCCGGCCTTAGTACTCGAAGCTATTACGAGGATGTCATTCAGATGACCCGGATGCTAAGGCCGGGCAGAGATAGATCATGTCTTATGGTTATGTGTATATCAAAATTTACTTTTGGGGGTCGTCTCCTCACTGCCAGACTGTGCGTGCAAATCGTTGTAATTTCACTTGCTGTTTTCTGATTTGTCTTACTTACAGTCATGATTCACAAAACGAGCACGTTCCAAAGATGTCAATTAGATTCATTTATAAAGATATTATTTGCGATCAATTTGTTAGTGATTAATTCTTAGTGTCTGAAGAAGGCAAACGATCAGATAACTAAATTTTGCTTGATTGATCATGACACAAATGATGATCAAGAGAAAAGTTTTAAGTTTTAATTTAAATCCTAATAAACCAAAAAAAGTTTTAAAAAATAAGAACTTTTATTAATGTAGTTAAAAGCAGATATTTTATTTTATTTTTTTCATACTCTGCCATTCTCTCTTTAATATGTAGTTCATTATTATGATACTTTTAAACATTTTTTGAAATTCACTACCAGTTGGTACCACTCAAAATATTTAAATGGATGGAATGGAATCAAACTTTTTAAAAATTAATCCATAAACTGGTAAGGGAGAGTGGGGTAATTTCGGGTATTCTTGATTCTGGCGCTATTAGTTCTTCTTTCTGGCGCACAGACACTGAATTACACTCCTCTAGTCAAGAAAGGGAGCAGTCAAAGTGTTGTGGCTGTTAAATTTACTGTGTCTCTGAAGGTTTATGTGTTTTAAGACGTCAACTCTCTGATATTTGTTTGATATAAAACTATACTTACTTAATAATCATTATAGTTATAGAAACTATATTTAGTACAACTTGTTATAATATTACTAAGGATTTATAATGTATCGGAAAATAAGGATTCAGTCCAATATTTTCGCGGTTCTATTTCGTTTTTCATAACCTATGCACACGGGGTAGAACAGAATACTCCAAGTGAGGCAAGACCGGGACAGACGACGACAAAAACACATCAGACGTTGATTGTTTATACTTTAATTATGAATTTTCTAATTTAAATAAATGATAAGTATTGGAACGATATACATATAAACTGTCTTAGCTGGGTCCACGAAAGTTTCAGTGGCGCGGAGGAAGAAGAAAACTGCTTTACAGGTGAATTTTGTAATTAATATTCTTAAATTGTCATACAAAATAAAATGTATGTTACTTTTCCACTTAAAATCGAGTTTTTCAAAGTTAACAATTGCACCCAGTTTTATCCCACTAGTGGGGTAAAATCGGTAGATATGACTTTGTTTATCAAAATATAATTGGTATAACAAGTTGTAAAACTATTACTTTTCTTGGAAGATATATTGTACTCCGATAATCAATGAATATTTTAATAAAATTTGACAAGCTCTATATCGAATATTTTAGCTCCAACAGGCCTTCGAGTCATAGGTTTCCCGATTTTACCCCACGTTCCCCTAATTAATTTCTGGAAATATTAAAATAGTGCATTGTCATCAAAAGCACACAAGAGTTTAGCGTTTAAAAACCGTAGCACACCAAGAAGGAGTAAAATATTGATTACAAAGTTCTATTTTTACAAACATGTAAAATAAGCTTAATAAAAGTGTCTAAATACAGGATGTTTAAGTTATTTCAACAGCGAATTAAGTTAGAAAGCTTTTCAAAATATTAGTGATAAAAACTTAACTAATAATTATAAATATTTTGTAAAAGACAATAAGCTAAAATATTCTAATATTTTATGGACCTAATTAAGAATTCGGGTTTTTGACGATTTTTTCGATGTACTTAGGAGTGGATTAAATGCGATTGAGACTGACTTTTAATTAAATGAAGCGAGTACACATTTGGAGAAAGATTCCCAGTGGAATGTATTAATCAAGTGAAAAGAAAAGTTTCCGATTTCTCATTAGCTGTGTTCTGTTCCGAGAATTATCCCTTTATAGTTCTCTGGTATAAATAGTTACCACCTACGAAAGATTTTTTCTCATGTCTCGAAACATTATTGTAAAATGATAAATAGTTTAATTGGATGCTTAACATTCCATTGAGCTGAAATAATAACCTAGATAAACATTAATTTTATAGTTTAATCGTAATTAAATTTAAAAGTGGTAAGTATGCTTACCAATGCCCGTTCACGGCTTGCGTGTTTTCATAAGGAAATCATGTTACAGCATATGTCATTAAATTTCAACTCACGGAAATTTTTCAGAAGTAAAACGAAGTCGTATTTTGTTCTTTATATCTAACACATTCTTATATTTAAATATCAGCATTTGTTACTGAATTTATTTAATTTAAATTCAACTTTCATTTTTAAAATTCAACAAAAACTGTTGATGCAGGAGGAGTTTCTATAAATTCGAGATCTTCCTGTTAATGATCTTATGCATATTTTGATTTAAATTTTGGTGTGTTTATTATTTAAATTCCCTAGTTTATGAGTTTTTAGTTTCTTTATCAGCACAAAATGTGGTTAAGATATTATTAGTAAAATCGTGTTAGGTTGCAACAGTTTTATTTTTATGCAATGTCTCCTAGCCGTCCCATCAGATACAAACTGAACTTCAAAATTTAATTTAATTAATTATTTAATTTCAATTCGAATAAATTACATGGGTTTTTACTGACAAATTTACAGAAAGATGTTTTAAATTACCTAAATTAAGTGGTAAATATGCTTACCAGTGAACATTCTAAGATATTTGTACCCTTAATGCTCAGTGGTAAGTATGCTTACCACTTTCAGTTTCCCCTGAATGATCTCTGGTAAGTATATTTACCACCCCCTATTTCATAAATTATTTGTTAAATCAGCAAACGTATGATGTTTTTGTATTTACAACATCAGTTTAACATAATATAACCCCCCAAAAAATTATTTCGAGATGCCCCGGAGTTATGTCCTATAAAGGGTTATTCGGAAGATTACAGAAACTTAGCATATTATTTTTTATTGAATTTTTTTATCGAACTTTTCCTGCATTTTGCCACGAATGGCCACTTGAGATCCGAGAAGTTTATTTCTGAAGACACTGGAAATAATTTTTAAAAAATCTTCTGAATTTTCCTTGTCAATTGCGCCTTTAGAATTCGCATTTGAGAGATGTTTCGATTCCATTATTAATACATATGCATCATGTCACCTTCCTTAAAGTTTTCTTTCTTTAAATTAAAACTCAAAGCGATATTTTTTTCAACGAGTGAAAGATGAACTTTTTCATTAAAGAAGTGAATAGAACGAAATAGCTTCTTTTGTTAAAAGAACTTTTCTAAGAACCCAGAACTGCTAGCAAGTTACTAGGGAGTTTTCTGTTACCAGAGTGTTGAATTCAGCAATAATTCCCAGTAAAGAATTTCCATTGCCGCCTTAATCACATCTCAGTTAGGGTTTCTATGACTATTCCAAGTTTTTCACTCCAGAGAGGTAGGTGTCGGCTGTTTTGTGGGAAAAGTGAAATGGGATGTTTTTTCAGTTTTCTCAGATGATTCGAAAACATCTTATACGTTCTTATAGTCCAGTCAACGAAGGAAAAATAGAAAAAAGAAAATGGTGTAGTTTTGAAATTTGGCACAGTTGTTGGGGGTAGTGTCCTAAACGACATACTAAAAGTCCCCACTGGTGGGGGTTGCGCGGGGGGTACAGTGGGGTTTAAAGGGGGCGTTTTCAGTGTTTCTTAAATATCTCGAAAACTATGGGTTCTATCAAAAACACTCAGTTACAAAATTAAACTACATGACATTTCCTACATTACAAGTCCTGCTTTGTTTCTGTAGCCTCAATAGTTTAGAAGACACAGGGGGATTTAAAAGTTAATATTTCTAAAATTTCTTATTGTAACGGTAAAATACATTAAAAGTGCTGAATCAACAATCCTCATAATAACCTCAGGCCTACATAATAATTATAAAAGGGTAGTATTGCATGTGTCGGAGCGGGGGGTAAGAAACCCATTTGATAACAATTATGCTTCCTTTCCCTCCCCACATCCGTTCCACTTCACAAGTTTCCTTCTACTAGTAGGCCAGTCAACGAATTGTAAATTTAAAAGAAGGTGTTGTTTTGAAATGCGGAACAGTTGTTGGGGAGAGTGCCCTGAACGTCATACTAAAAGTCCCCGCTGTTAGAGCGTGCGCATGGGTACAGGGGGTTGAAATGGGGGATTTCTCATTTTTTCTTAAATATCTCGAAAACTATGGATCCTAGTTAAAAAACTTAAATATAAAGTTAAAGTGCATTGAATTTCCTACTAAACTAATCCTCAATGTTTTTAGAATGAAATTTTAGAAGATACAGTGTGTTTTAAAAGTGAATATTTCAAAAATTCCTTATTGTAATGGTAAAATCAATTAAAAGTGCTGAAGCAACAACCCTCAGAAAAACCTCGTGCCTTTACAATAATTATACGAGGCTAGCATTGTATGTGTCGAGAGTAGTGGCGGTATCAGGAAGGGGGATGACAAACCTATTTGATAAACAGTCGTGTTCCCTTCCTCCCCTCACATCCGTTCCGCTCCACTAGACCCCTTTACTCAGTCTTTTGCTTCTGTTAACGCCCCAAATGTGTGTATTTAGACATAACACCACATACACGTCCCCGTGCCTAGAACCATTGTGGTTCTTTTTAATCGGTTTAGATGGACGTGCAGTGGAAGCTAACCAAACCGTCATAGGGCCGCACTGGCGCCCTACATCGCATTTATTGATTTTCAAAATGTTTACAGACAATATTAATAAACTGTTGGAATAAAACATGTTACAGAAAAATATTTACAAGTATTTACAATGATGCTTACAGTGGCAGCCCCCGTAGCAGAGCGGTGGGGCCGTTATTGTGATGTGTTTTTGTTACAAGATGGGATCCAAGAGTATTGACATTTGTAATAGTAGTGACATGGTTTGTTTGCAAAAAGAGATTGTGCAGCGTGCGGAACAGAAAGGATACATTGATGACTACAGAGGCAGCCCCCTTTGCAAAAGGGTGGGGCCGTTCGAGATGTGTTTCTGTTACATATGGGGTCCTTTGAGTTGGCATTTGTTATAGTATGTTACAATTTTGAAATATAAATACAAGTAGAGTGGAATTATGACATTGGTTTAACATTGGAGATAACAGGTGCAGCCTCCCTAACATGTAGGTGAGACCGTTGTTGAGTGTGTTATTGTTACATATGGAATCCTTTTGTGTTTACATTTGTTTATTAAGCATGAGGAACAGTAGTGTTATTATGACATAAAGTTACATTGAAGATACAGTTGCAGCCTCCGTTGCATTGGGATGAGACCGTTTCTAAGTGATAGTGGTTTTGTTACAATAAGGGATCCTTTGTGTTTAAATTTGTTTGCTTGTTGTGTGTGATGTGGAAAACGGCTGGTAATTAATGATTGGATACAAGACTGCTGGGCAGGATTGTTGATTGCTGTGGGAAAGTTGACAGTCTTTTTGCTGGTTTATGGATGGTGTTAGTCTGCTGGCGTGTCCGGGTCCGGCTTAAAGAGGTCCTGATTGGCATGAATATGTTGGATTGCTTGGCGGATTTTTGATCTTGAAAGTGGGTTGGCTGCTACTCTTTGGAACCAGAGATCTTTAAGTTCATCAGCTGGCCTGGTGAGGTGCCACGATTCTGTGAGGACGCATTCTGTGATATAATGTAGTGGTGTGCCTTCCTTGCCACAAGCACAGAATGGTGTTGGAACAAGCCTAAATCTATGAAGGGAGTGGGCGAAGGGGCCATGGCCTGTGAAAAAGAGGAAGTCTTCTCTTCTCCATTCTGTTAGTCTCAATTTGACTTTTGGGTGGATGTTGTGGATTGGCCGTCCTGTCTTTCCTCTTGTCCATTCTGACTGCCATTTTGCCAGCATTTGTTTTCTTAGGAGGCTTTTGTAGTGGGATTTTGGTGTGTCCACGTTTGGGTATGGGAGACCATGCTCTGTGGCTTCTTTGGCCAGGGCGTCAGCTGTTTCATTGCCTGGGTAGCCCACATGGGCCTTAATCCATGTGAGCTTGATGTTCGGCCGATCTTTGAGGATGGTAAATATTTGCCGTGCTATTGGACTAGTGGATTTTGGGTTGGAGATGGCGTGGAGGCTAGCCTGATTGTCGATGTGTATTACTGTTTCTGTTGGCTCTGCAGATGATGCGGCATATGTGACTGCTTCTTTAGCTGCTATGAGTTCTGCCTGATAGACTGAGTTATAATCAGCTAGTTTAGCTGACCACTGGTGGATTACTGAATTATTATTGAAGACACAGAAGGCTGCGCCTACCCCTTTATCTGTCTTAGAGCCATCTGTGAAGATACTCAGTGGTTTATGGATGGGGCCTCCGTCTGATAGGCTGATTTGGAGTGGTTGTAGAGAAACTGCTGGATGGTGTGCCCAGCCTGCCATTTTTTGTTCTATTGATGGGTTGGAAAGGGAAATTTCATGTGGGGGGGTCTTGTTTAGGCGTGTTGCTCCAATGTACTGACTTTCCATTTCGAATTGTAGGTGGAGGGGTGCTATGCCAAGAAGAACCTGGAGAGCTGCTGTTGGGCATGTTCTATATGCACCGGAGATTGCTAGTAGAAAGCCTCTCTGGATTGTTGAGAGTTTGCGTGCTAGCCTTGTGGTTGGGTTCTTGCACCAGATGGCTGCTCCGTGGGACAGCATCCGTTCCACCACTGTTTTGTAGAGGATCCTTCTGAGTGTAAGTGAAAGGCCCCATGTGTTGCCAGCGATTTTTTGGAGGTTTTGTAGGTAGGCTGCTGCTTTTTTGGATTGGTGGTATAGATGTGTGTTCCAGTTGAGTTTGTTGTCGATGTGGACTCCTAGGTACTTGATTGAATGTGATTTTTTGACTCTGTTTGCGTTCCATCTTATTCTTGTACTTGCAACCAGGGGGCTGAAGAGCATATAGGTGGTTTTGTCAACCGAAACTTGTAGGGAGTGGATTCTTGCCCAATTGTCAAAGATTTTAATGGCTGCCTCTGTGTCTTCTTCCATTTTTCGTTTTGTTGGGGCGTGAACAACCAGCACAAAGTCGTCTGCAAAGGCTTGAATGGCTACATTGTTCGGCCATTGCTGCATGAGGACTTCATTGGCGACCAGATTCCATAGGGCTGGGCCACTGCATGAGCCCTGTGGGCAGCCTTGTTTCTGTTTTCTTAGGGCTGTGCCTTCCAGTGTTTGCATGAGGACTTGTCTATTTGATAGCAGGTTTGTAAAGATTTTTGTTATGTTTGCTGGACAGTTATTTTTGTGGAGGAGAGAGATAATATTGTGATACTGAATATTATCAAAGGCGCCCTTGATGTCGATCGACAGAACTAGTGTATGCTTTGATTTGGTTCTATTGTTGTTGATTGTGGAAATAAGACTGTCTAGAGCCGTATCAACCGATTTGCCTTCTCGGAAGCCAAACTGGCGATCGCTGAGTAGGTTGGGTTGCTCTAGACAGAACGCCGCCCCATGTTCCCGTGCCTGACGCTATTACAGCGACTGAACCGGTTGGATGAACATGGGACGGAAGAGATTTGCCTAACCCTCCGTGGGACCCATGGGCGCCCCACAACGCATTTATTGAATTTCAAAAAAAATTAAGTGATTTTACAAATATTCGTTTTAACGAAAATGATTATACAATTAAAAAAGAAGAAAGTGAATATTTACAATATTTACAATATTTACAAAATCTTCTTACTGGCTTTGAACATAGTTGGTCTATTGGATATAAATTGGAAACAAATTGAAAACTATGTGAAACATGAAGTTACAATGTTGGTCACAGATGCAGCCTCCACTGCAATTGATTGAGGCCGTTCTTTTGATATTATTTGGAACAGAAAGGAATCCAGAATGTGTAAAACTTTTGTTTGTTTAATGTAAGAGTTTATTATTTTTGAATGTTATTCTTAGTTGAGTGGTTTGAAGAGATCGTTGTTTTGGTGCATGAATTGGATTATATTGGTAATTCTTTGCCTGGAGCCCTTGTTTTTGACGATGTTTTTTTTCCATTCCAATTCGTTTGAATCTGATGGTTGTTTCATGTGCCATGACATTGTAAATGGGCAATTTGTGGCGTAATGAATTGGGGTGCCTTTTGCTCCGCAGTTACAGTCCTCGGTATTTGACAGGTGGAAACGCTTGAGGTTTTGTGGAAATGGACCATGTCCTGTCATGAAAATAATTAGTTCTCTGTTCCAGGCTGCTGAATGTTGTGAAATTTTTGGTATTAATTCGCGGATTTTCTTACCTGTTGTACTTGACGTCCATAAACGTTGCCAATCTGTTAACATGTTGCGTCGAAGAATTGATTTTATTTGTGATGCTGGGTATGGTAGGTCGGGTTGCTCTAGACAGCAGGTCGGTGGCCATGGAAGTCGGAATCCGCT
>BGPR01001472.1:0-14727 GCA_013235015.1 Araneus ventricosus | reverse complement strand
GTTGGAATGCATCGCGTTTTTCATTGTGACCTGTTAATTGAGCATGATCCTGAAAATAAACACCCTTACATAAAAAGACACCAAATTTTTTTGTTTTAACATACATACGAGTGAAATAACAATAGTTAAAATGTTATTTACATTTTCATTGATTAAATGTCATGGTAAGTATTCAGTATTCCGAAGAGTTAAAACTTTTGTTCCGTTATCTAATAAATAGGCAATTGACATTGATTTTTGAAATGAAAACAGCATTTGACCTCATTTAGCATGTCTTTCACTGTTTGTGACATTATGAATATAAATTTTTATGATTTTTTCATTGTCACTTTAGGAAAACACAACTGATATTGAATAGGAAGTTATATGCACTTCATAGGTTTTTGTTTTAATCAACATCTTTTCAGTTATTTGTATTTCAGTCTGTTTATATGTAAGGACATTGTGAAAAGAAGAGTGAACTTGAAACCTTTGTATATAATAAACAAATGAGATTTATTTACAGAAAATTGATCTACTTCGGAGGTATGTTAATGAAATAAGTTAATACCATCTTCAGAAGCATGAAACTAGGATTTATTTAAGGATTTTCACACAATGTAGGTGGACAACAAAAAATACTTTGGTAACGTTACTGCTACGTATCTGTGATTGTTACTGCATTCAACAATCGGGAATATTAATTATTGACTTTCAAGATGAGATGTCTTTATTTCACAGAATATGAGTTTTTAATTGACTTGATTTACAATGAACAGTGTTAAAATTTCAATTTTGTTGTGCTATAATGTTGAAGCATTCCAAAGTAGGTCATTACAAGTGATGAATTTCGAAGAGTATGTGTATTGACATTATGTGATAGGTTAACATACGGTAATGGCATGATTAATTGCAGTGAATATGCACATTTTATGTCAGCTTTTAATAACAGGAAATGCAAAACTTGTAACGTTCTACAATTCTGAAAGAAGACTCGACCTCTGCCATACAATAACATTTTTTAGGAAGCAAAATTAAGAGTTCATAAATCATTAAAATGAACTGTTTAATTTGACATGTTTATATGATGTTTTAAAACTTAGGAAGCAGTTTAAAGAGATAAATTTTCACAAAAATGAGGTTCGATTAGGATCTTGTCATCTGAATTCATAATAAAAAACAGGAGTTTAGTTTTTGCACCTTAATATAATCTGAAACAACAATGTTTTTCCTAATTGTTGATGAGGAATCATAAATGCGAACTAATGTTGGAAGTTTTTCGGAATTGTTTATAAAGAGTAATCTAAATGGAAACAACAATTTTAACGTTTTTCTGCATTGTTTAAAGAATATGAAAAGCAAAGAACAGCTTTGAAGTTTTTCGGAATTGTTTATAAAGATTCATTTAAAAGGAAATGACAATTCTAACGGTTTTCTGCGTTGTTTATGAAGAGTAATTTGAAAGCAAACGAAAATATTAAAGTTTTTCGGAATTGTTTATAAAGATTAATTTAAAAGGAAATGACAATTTTAACGGTTTTCTGCATTTTTTAAATAATATTAAAAGCAAAGAACAGTATTAAAGTTTTTCGGAATTGTTTATAAAGATTAATTTAAATTTCAAACAACAATATTTAAGTTGTTCTGCATTGTTTATAAAGAATAATTTATTAATCTTCAAGTTTTTCTGAATTGTTTATAAGGAATAACATAACACAATTTGCATAAAGATTAATAAAAAAATTCCTTCAATGAAATTCGAATTATATATAAGAAAAGCATATATTATGAAACAAGAAAAATATAATAAAGAGAAAGTGGCTTTTTTTTATGAAATACAAGTGTCAACAAACGAAAATGCTTACCTTTTATTTCAAAGGCACGATTCGTGCCCATAAACCAGATTCCCAACTGTCCCTATCTGTCCGCAGTCCTGTGTGCTGACGAGCGAAAAAACGACAAACTGACCATTCCCGTGTTCCAATGGGAGAAAGTAGCTTTTTTTTTCAAAGTCCAAAGTAGGGGGGGTTGTCCACCGCAGGTTGCGGGGTGTCGCATGCCGAAGCCCTCGGCATGAGCGGGGTGCGAGTGCACAGCTATTCCTCTTTTACCCACCGGCGAGCTTCTCCCCTCGGTTGGAGGGTTGCCGAAGCGCGCATGCGTGAAGCGTGCGTCTGGAAGTGTTCGGACTGTCCGTAGCCCTATATGAGTAGCAGGTGACTGCTGATGAGAGTGGTCGACCGCGAGACAGAACACACATTTTTATTGGTGTCGTAATCTCGCGAGGCTCCCTATACTGTCTGGGCAACGAGATCGGGCTAATTTTCCCTGGCGGCTATCCCGGGGGAATACGGCTCTTTCTTTGTTGACGGCGGCTCTTTCCGGCTATCGGTTTTCGACGTGTCGGAAAAATAATGCTGCCTCCGAGACCGTGGGACACTGCTTATAAGCGACGGCTGTCGCTTCCTGCTACTCGCCTGAGAAATGAAAAATTATTTATAAAAATAGGCACCGGTGGCTAGGACAACTTTTCGTTTCCAAGCCTCTCGGGCCGATTCCAAACTATCTCAGCAACTCTGCGAGCGGCTCGGCCTCCGTGCTGTTGACGCGACGAGCAGAACCGTATTTAAAGGAATTGATTGGTTTTCTGCACCTGTGTCCTGCGCACAGTGCATCTCGATGCCTAAGAAACTCGCCCGGCGGCGCTGACGCCGTCCGGGACGTTGTGAGTGTCGAACCTTCTTCGGAAGGCACTGAGAACTCCGTGTATAACGAGAATCACTGAGGGATCCTCCGTCGTCGAGGCTTCCCCCGCGACCAGACGTCGCGTCTCGTGATATTTCGGATTCGAAGTTTAAACTTCGAACGTTCGCAAGAACGCTGAAGTTACCTGGTTGATCCTGCCAGTAGTCATATGCTTGTCTCAAAGATTAAGCCATGCATGTCTAAGTACATGCCGTATTAAGGCGAAACCGCGAATGGCTCATTAAATCAGTTATGGTTCCTTGGATCGTACCTTACTACTTGGATAACTGTGGCAATTCTAGAGCTAATACATGCAGCAGAGCTCCGACCTTCGGGAACGAGCGCTTTTATTAGACCAAAACCAATCGGGCCTCGTGTCCGTACTTTGTGGTGACTCTGTATAACTTTGGGCTGATCGCACGGGCTCGTCCCGGCGACGTATCTTTCAAGTGTCTGCCTTATCAACTGTCGATGGTAGGTTACGCGCCTACCATGGTCGTAACGGGTGACGGGGAATCAGGGTTCGATTCCGGAGAGGGAGCCTGAGAAACGGCTACCACATCCAAGGAAGGCAGCAGGCGCGCAAATTACCCACTCCCAGAACGGGGAGGTAGTGACGAAAAATAACAATACGGGACTCTTTTGAGACCCCGTAATTGGAATGAGTACACTCTAAATCCTTTAACGAGGATCCATTGGAGAGCAAGTCTGGTGCCAGCAGTCGCGGTAATTCCAGCTCCAATAGCGTATATTAAAGTTGTTGCGGTTAAAAAGCTCGTAGTTGGATCTCAGATCCGGCCGGACGGTCCGCCTACCGGTGGTTACTGTTCGTTGCCGATCGTTCAGGCGGTTATTCTTGATGATCTTCACCGGTTGTCTCGGGTGACCGCCAAGTTTACTTTGAAAAAATTAGAGTGCTCAAAGCAGGCGTGACGCCTGAATAATTGTGCATGGAATAATGGAATAGGACCTCGGTTCTATTTTGTTGGTTTTCGGAACACGAGGTAATGATTAAGAGGGACAGACGGGGGCATTCGTATTGCGACGCTAGAGGTGAAATTCTTGGACCGTCGCAAGACGAACTACTGCGAAAGCATTTGCCAAGAATGTTTCCATTAATCAAGAACGAAAGTTAGAGGTTCGAAGGCGATCAGATACCGCCCTAGTTCTAACCATAAACGATGCCAGCCAGCGATCCGGCTGTGTTCCTCAAATGACACGCCGGGCAGCTTCCGGGAAACCAAAGCTTTTGGGTTCCGGGGGAAGTATGGTTGCAAAGCTGAAACTTAAAGGAATTGACGGAAGGGCACCACCAGAAATGGAGCCTGCGGCTTAATTTGACTCAACACGGGAAAACTTACCCGGCCCGGACACAGGAAGGATTGACAGATTAAGAGCTCTTTCTTGATTCTGTGGGTGGTGGTGCATGGCCGTTCTTAGTTGGTGGGGCGACTTGTCTGGTTAATTCCGATAACGAACGAGACTCTAGCCTACTAAATAGACGTTCCCATCATCTTCTGTGGGACGTTCTTCTTAGAGGGACAAGCGGCGTTTAGCCGCACGAGACAGAGCAATAACAGGTCTGGGATGCCCTTAGATGTCCGGGGCCGCACGCGCGCTACATTGAAGGAATCAGCGTGTGCTTTCCCTGTCCGAGAGGACTGGGTAACCCGTTGAACCTCCTTCGTGCTGGGGATTGGCGAGTGTAATTGAACGAGGAATTCCCAGTAAGCACGAGTCATCAGCTCGTGTTGATTACGTCCCTGCCCTTTGTCCACACCGCCCGTCGCTACTACCGATTGAATGATTTAGTGAGGTCTTCGGACTGGCGCTCGGATTGGCCTTCGTGGTCGAGCCGGTGTGCCGGAAAGATGACCAAACTTGATCATTTAGAGGAAGTAAAAGTCGTAACAAGGTTTTCGTAGGTGAACCTGCGAAAGGATCATTATCGGTTTAACACTGATACACGAGGGATCACCATGTATTTGGTGATTCCTTGCCGGTGCTGGTTTCCACACGAGTTGGGAACGAAGTGCCAAAAATTCGAATCTATGACGCTTAATAATGGGTGTGTCTATGTTCCCCGGCCCCGACTTGGGCAAGAGGGGGGTTCCCAATGAGGGAGCTAGGCTTGAAGAGATGTGCTGATCAGCACACCGCTTCGAACGCATTCTCGAACGCACTACGACCTTTCGGAAACGATTGGCCAAATAAAAATTATACAACTCTGAGCAGTGGATCACTCGGCTCACGGGTCGATGAAGAACGCAGCCAGCTGCGAGATTTGGTGTGAATTGCAGGACACATTGAGCACTGATTTTTCGAACGCACATTGCGGCCTCGGGTCCTGCCCGGGCCGGTCAGAGGGGACAGGGGGGGCGTTAGTGGGAGCTCTTCAAAACGGCTATGGAAATCTGAATGAAAGAGGGAGCCAGGTATGAGCCTTACTTGCGGTAGGATAAGACGTAATTGTCCTTTAGGCGGTGTGTCTGGTGTGGAATGAGTGAATGGGGCGTAATTAAAAACTGGAAAAAACGGGAAAGATTGGAGATAATAGGCCTACTGCTCCTAAAAATTTTGGGAACGATTGTTAAATAGTCCTATGAAGGTCCCCATTCTAGCTGTGTGAAAACTTAGCCTGGATCAGCCGGGGGGGCTGCTAGGAGTAATTAGTGTCCAAAGGGTTGATCCTTGAAAAAACCCTGCTAAATGACTGGAAATGTCTAAATAGGGGTGGGAACTGAGGAAAAGCCTCTAATGCTATTAAAAACAACTGGATGAACACTAGACGGTGGAATTTAACAAAAAAGAGAGCTATGAGAGGGTAAGAAACTAAACTGGAGAAAACAGGAAAAACTGGAAAAATGGGCTTACGGTGCCAAAATTTTCTGAAGGCAAGTGTGAGGTGAGACCGAAGTGTTCCTGAATCTCGCTGAGAGTCTAAACGGCCTTAAACAGCCAGGAAGAGGGGCTGGGAGAAATTAGTGACCGAAGGGTTGGGCCCGATTGCATCATTATTTTTGAAGAGCTGAAAAAAAAGCGAAAAAAGGAAATGGGGGGCGAAAAGCACTCTTCTACTAATTAAAAGGACTGGCAACAACGTTTGCATGTGAAATTATTGAGATACAGTTAAAATTAGCGAAATGCCGGACACTTTTAATCTGGCTTGATCCCATATGCAGAATGTAAACAAACCAAATCCCAGTGACAAAACGATCCAAAAAACACATAAATATTCATTTTTATGACATAATATTACATCTCTGTGTTCAGAATAACTTCCGCTGCAATAATTAACTGATAAGAACCCTCTGGGATTAAAATAAAAATTTTGCTAAAAAAGGGTTGAGCGTGGGTTGTGGCGTCCTATGCCGCCATGACAGTGTCAAAACAGTAAAAGTTTAATAACTTTCTCAATTTTCAACCGATTTCTAAAGTTAAAATGTCAAAATGCACAGAAAAATAATCCACATAACATACAAAAAGAATAACTTGATTATATAAAGAAATAAAGAAAATGAAAAAATGCACTTCAATACAATACATAGGCTATATACAAACACAAGACAAGTGACCATATCTTTTGATCCAGTAGCTCAATTTACACCAAAATAGTACCAAAATGACCGGCATCGCATGCACTTTAACAGAAAAATAGAATCATTTTACTCACCCGGGCCGAATCGAAGAGAATTAGAAGTTAACCATTACCCCTTTGAACCCAGGGAGGGTGGTCGAAGAAAAACACATTTTTGTCCACAAAAAAAGAACTAAAAGTCGGAATAATCCAAAATTTTGGGAGGGTATCCGTAGGCTACTCCCACTTTATATGGCACTGCGTTGGAATCAGCACTTGAGTATTTTCCTGAGAAAATCAGGAAAAACACTAGAAAGGGTTGCCTAGCGGATCACTGTTTTACACTATGTTGAATAGGATGTGTTGTGCTAAGTCCACTAATTCCTTGATTAATCAGTAAATATTCAACTAAAATTCGTAGAAATTTGTCCACCTGTGGGGAAAAATTTTCCGCACACACTCATATAAAAATTTCGGTGTTACGACGAGTATTTCCGGCGATTTGGCTGCTAAGAGCGGGAGCGACGAAACTACCAACCTCACTCCTCGGAGTCTAACTCGTAAGTTGTGTATTTAGACAGTATAATCTAAATCTACATATATATGCTGAGTTCAACTTAAAAGCTCGCAACCAGTCTGTCACAGTTCGATAGAAATATTTTCTTACCATTGAAGAACTAAGACCAGGCATGTTCAATTATTAACAGAGAAAACCTAGTCGTGTAACTGATTGCTTTGGCACCACCAGAAAGTAACATTTATTTTATGAAGCCTGGAAAGGGAAAAGTAGAAGCTAAATTATTTTTTACAAGAAAGCTGCAGAAGTAATTTTCTTTTTCCCAAACCTTCCTCTTTCTCAATGCATTGCATGGCTGCGACATCACACCAGATATTTATAGAAAAAGCAAAGCACTATAGTTAAATTGTTCAAAAATGAACTAAACCAGATAAAAACATTTCAGACATCTTTTATAACCCCTCAATGCCAAATGATATCTCACAAGCCGGCGAAAAGGTGTTCCTCGTATAAAGACGTTGCTAATGGACATAATTTGAATAACCATAGATATGTAGCATTTCTCAAATCAACAACCAAGATCGGAGCTGATCTTTCCTCAATTTAACTCAGAAAACTAACATTTTCAACCAGTTATTGTAATTCAACCACTTTTTCAAACTGCTATAATATTCTAAATTATTAATCTTAAGAACAATGTGCAGGCTGAATATTTTTATAGGAAATTTAATTTAGTTTAATTTTATACTTAAGTTTTTTTTGTTAGGGTCCATAGTTTACCAGATATTTACGAAAAACTGAGAAATCCCCCCTTTCAACCCCCCGTACCCCTGAGCACTCTCAACCAGCGGGGAATTTTAGTATGTCGTTTAGGTCACTCTCCCCGACAACTGTGCCGAATTCCGAATTTCAAAACTATACCTTTTATTTAAATTTACAATTCTTTAACTGGACTACGAATAGAAGGAAACTTGTGAAGGGGAACGGATGTGAGGGGAGGAAGGGAGCATAATTGTTTATCAAATGGGTTTATTCCCCCCACCCTCTGCTCCGACACATGCAATTCTGCTCTTGCATAATTATTATATAGTCATGAAGTTATTATGAGGGTTTTTGACTCAGCACTTTTAATGGATTTTACCATAACAATAAGGAATTTTAGAAATATTAACTTTAAAATCCCCCTGTATCTTCTAAACTATTGATGCTACTGAAACAAAGTGGGACTTTCTTGTAGGAAATTTCATGTAATTTAATTTTGCAATTGCGTGTGTTTTGATAGAACCCGTAGTTTTCGAGATATTTAAGAAAAACTGAAAACGCCCGCGCTAGCCCCCCCGGCGGGGACTTGTAGCATGCCCGGTAGAGCAATACCCCAACAACTGTGCCAAATTTCAAAACTACAACTTTTTTTCTATTCGTTGATTTTCGGCCTTCGTTGACTGGACTATTAATACTCTTCTGCATTAAACTTGTAATTATTACTTGTAATTAACTTGTAGAACATAATAATAAAATTAAATGAATAGTAATACCCCGCATTTTGATACAATAATATTAGTATGAACTCTAATCATAGTTGCAAAGATTTTCCAATTTTCAAAAAATTTTCATTCTTTCAAAGAACAATGGATATAGTCAAAAACACTTGTTTAAATAAAATGCATCTGCAAAAATATAGATTTTATTTGTGAATATATAACTTGGTGTACCAGCTCCAAAGTACAAATGTGGTGTGGAAATCTTAGGAGAGGAGAGGAGAGGACATGTCTACTGAAATGGAGTCTTCTCCTACGAACCACGGATCGAAATTACAAAGTTCAAGTTGTTCAATGTTATAATGTTAAGTTGTTTCATTTAGCTTCAAAGTAGTGGCGTCTCGTGCTAAATCTCAGTGCGCGTGCTTTAATTCAATGTTCTATACTGCGAAGTGTTCATTTCAGAAAAAAACTTAGATTAGGAACTTTTTAATTAATTTTGAAGAGCTAAATAATTAGTTGATAAACAATTATGTTTGACTTGATAAAGATTATTTTTATAAAACATGTTGATAAGAAATTACTAATTTTTAATTAACAATAATTAAGGATATTTAGAATAAATTTTCACAGCTATTTTTGCTACTTTGCTTGCTATCGTGTGTTAGGATTTAGACAGTTGAAACTGAACATTAAAAAAGAAACTCTTTCAAAGTTTCAAGTTGAAATAAGTTTTAGTTATATTATTGTCCCGTTTTGAAGCAACACAAGGGTTATTTTGGGACGGACCTCGTAAATTTGAACAGCGGTCAGATAACGAGGACATCTGAACTGGCACCCCCTCTCAAACTTTTGTCCCGAATATTTGTGCTATGCTTACGAAAATGCATGTAAATATTATGCACGTTAAACCATAACCATTGATAAAAGTTACATCTCGTTATCAGATTTCTATGAAACAGGATGGGTGAAACTCCATTTTCGCCTTCATCCCTTTCTGGTGGTCCCCCTAATTGCCCTCGTGACCGAATCTTCACTGTAATATGTATATAATACTCTATTGAATGTCACACGATTCTCCAGAACTGATTTCAAAACATAGTTTTCGTATTAATTGCAAATTTCTCGCATTTTACGAAATGTTCCTTAACATTTGCATGCCAGTGTATATAAGAGAAAGTCACTCCCTGTCTCATCACCGAATCTCCCAAACCACTGGTCTAGAAACTTAAAATTGGCAGGTGGTTGCTTTTTGGGTAGATGGTGATCACTAAGAAAGTATTCTCCAATATTTTAATTACAATTTTTTATTAAAAATAACCTTAATTTTTAAAGATTTTCCGAAATTACTCCTGAGGATATTATTGCACAAAAAAAACCATTTTAGCGTCATCTTAAAGTTCGAAAAATTACTTTTACAATGATACCAATTTCATTTCCATTCAGCGTTCTTTTTTGTTTTAATCCTCTGATCCGAGCGTCCAATTATTCTGAACTTAGAGCTCAGGTTAGAAAACTGGAGTTTTAAAGTGAATGAACCAATTTTTTTTGTATTTAATTATAGCTCTAAAATCGTAAAATACTTTATCCATGGATGTTTAAAAAATATTTTATAGATACAATTTATCCGCTTTTGAATTGAACATGAAGGCGAGAATCATCGCATCCGCCGTTAGGAGGGTTAATTAAATTTTGAAAATATTTTCAAACATGTTTTCCAACAATGTTTTCATTGTTATCATATGCAGCTTTTATTTTGTTACGTGCGCGGAAAAACACCCTCACTGATTGAAAAAAAAGAAAGTAAACATTATTTATTGAGAACAGATGATGGCGAATAGCGTATTAAAAGTTATTTCTGTAGATGTTTTGAGTTGATCATTTTTTTAATTATTTATAAATAGTTGTGCTGTCTTTGTATATATTTCTATTATAATTCTTTTTATTTTGTTGTTGCTGTTTGTATTCAAAAAATATACGAAACTAAAAAAAAAAATCGACTTTTTAAATGTTGGGTTTCCGATGAAAAAATTCAACTCAAGACTCAGAATTCCTACTGCAGAAAGAAGATTCAACTGCAACTAATAATACAGTCATCATATATTATATACAATAGCTTAAACAAAAAATAATTAAGGCTATTTTAACTACGTAAATACAGCTCTAAATGCTGAGAATACGAATTTTTGATTTCAGACAGTATTCTTACAGTGCATTTAATGCAGGATAAATTAGAATTATTGTTCAAAGGCAGTTGAATAATTATTCTAGTCGGATTATATTTTCATTGTCTATTATGAATTTAATTATGTTTATTATTCTTTTTTTCGAAATCGGATTCTCAAGAATTCTTTGGTATCACAAACTTTCTAGTGAAGTAGAAGGTCTCCTAACACGCCAAGAGAGAGTCAATGGGCAAGATGTCGCATAGAAGATGGAATCGAATCTTTTATCGACAGTTTAAATTTTTTTCATAATAAACAAATCCATTTTTGGACTAATACTAAAAAAATGAATAATAACAGTAATTTAAGCAACTTTTGATGAATAGCTGGAACGAAACTACTTGTATTATAGTTTTCGAAACTTAATAGTTTTCGTAGAATTTTCAACGAGGAACATGTAAACACGGAATTAAAAGACAATTAATAGCGATATAAAATCTCAACTAACGTCATTCTCTTGCGCATCCTAATTGATTGATTGTCATGGCAATACAGTTGAATGCCATTCCTCCCTAACGCCACTTTACGAAGTCTAGATCCTCTTGAGCAGCTATTTTCACCCTGACCTTAATTTTAAAAAATTGCGCACAATGAACTATTTCGTATGCAATAAAAATTACATGATCCTACTTTTAATTGTAAAGGAATTAATTTCCCAAATTAAATTTGGAGCATTTTACTTCTCAGAATTGGTATGTCTAATTACTTCGTAAAGCTTTCTAAAGCAAGAATGTATTTCTAGCCAACAAGAGGTGTTGAACAAGCTTGCTTTCGGGAACTGACATTTTATATTATAAAAAATCTACAATATTCGCATTACGCTAAACGCATTTCACAAATTAAATATCTCAGATAATTCCAAATGCGTCGGAATTTCGAAGTGCTGAAGTCCTCCTGGTTGATTTCTGATTTGTTACTTATTTTAAACTTCAACTGAGACCAAATAAACAAGGACTATTTCTTTCAGACATTCTGAAATTGAAGAGAGCGCTAATGAAGAAAGTGCAATTAAATGCAATAATGTGTGTTGAAAACAATAAGACGAGTAGATTTGAAACTATGTAAGACAAATAAAACAAATCTGACTTTGAAATAGGATGAATCAGTGCAAAATTAAATAGGCAAAATTTATTCTGCAGAAGACATCGAATTACACTAACCTAAAGAATAATCCTATGTTTACAAATGTTGAACAACGTTTCAAAAATGAATTTCGATTTGGTATAAGAATCAAAACGCAATTTTAAAATGCCATACTCCATATCATATAAAGGCACACATAAGCCTATATATTTATACCAAATTATATAACTTTGCTTATTCGTTTGATTTTATTAGGGTTTTTATTAACTCCAACGTGGACAAGGCATATTTTCGTCTGTGTGGGTTGGAAATTTGTGAAGTGAGGCGTAGGATGATGAATTCCTTTTCTTCCAGGAAGTTTTGAATTTGCAAGGTCCATCTCAAAATAACTTAATGTAGCTTGAAATAGTAAAGTTGATCTAATTAAACAACCATTTACTGAACTTAATGCATCTTTCTTTCGTTCTTTTTTTTATTACTCTTTGAGGCTATCCTTAGGAATTTTAGGGACAAAATTTTCCATTTTCAATCAAAGGGAGATGGCAAAAATGACAACAATATTAGTATTTCAATCCTTAAATATCCACTAAAGCCAGTATGAGAATATTAGCGATCTATGTTTTTAATGCGAATGAATTATGTACATGAAAATAATTAATATAAATAATTATACGTGAAAAACCCATTTCTAATGAACCTTAGAAACATACCACAACAATAATGTCCTCTTTCCGCTTTGACGATTAGTTATTTTAAATTCTATGTAATGTTCCTTCAGTTCTTGATATCGTAGATCTCTAAGTATTTTTTTTCCTTCAATCGTTACTTAAAAGTATTCATCTAAATTAATGTTAGAGTTTAAGGCTTAAGGAATTTAATGAAACAAACAGTGTATATCTTTTAAATCAATATGAAAAGCTTTACCAGTTTTTTAGAATAATGGATTTAGAGAAGATTAATTCGTAAATGTCTGTAAAAGATCATGCGAATATAATAATGAATGAGAAATGTACGAATTTAATGGAAATTGAATTTTAAATATATTTCCTAAATCAGAAATCCTACAACATGGAAACGACAGCTTTTATAAGTCTCATTTGTAAGCATTCATTATTTTTTAGTTATGTTATATTTACGTCTCGTTTTGAAAGAACACGGGGAGTATTTCGGGACTGTCATCAAAATTTCTCTCATCCCTCGCACTTAAATGTTAACACATTAATATAAAACTTAAAAATATATATAACTTTATTTTTCTTGCTTCAATTTCTGCAAATTTATTATTTTATTGATTTTGTGTGTGTGTGTGTGGTTAGAAAGCTATGCACAAAAAGCATGTTATTGAGAAATATATTTTTAATTTACATGTTGACATTTATGTTGAATCAAGATGCTTTATGCATTTTAATTGTAGCATTATTTGACATCCCTTGTTGCGTTAGACATTTTAATCTTAAACTTCAGAAACAATAAACATTTCTTTCAAAGAAATATGAGAACTAAAATTTATTTATTTTGAAGGTTTGAGGATTCTTATACAAATAAATAATCTTTGACTTTCAGTGATACAAAAATAGTAACTGCCAGTCAATGAAACACAAAAGAAAGAAAATGATTTAGATTGAAGTCCAGAAGCTAGAAATTTGGAATAAACAATTTCAGACCTTTTACGTAAAAATAATCTCAGGGAGGGAAGGAAACGTTTGCACCATTTTAAAAAGTTTTGTAACAGATAAAATGCCATAAAAGTTTATACTTTATTGCAGCGTTTATTTCCATAAAATTTATTCTTTAAAATATCCGCAAACAGAAAAGGAAAAAAAAAGATATTTTTGCTGTTGAAGTAAACTCTCAAATGTTTCGGCTCTGATTTTCATTTTAGTCATTTTTTTTTCTTCTTTCAGATACAAAACAAGATAAAAGATCTCCATTAAAAGTGTGTTTTATCAAATGTTCTGACAGACTTTTAAGTTCTGATTAGATTATCGGGTTTCCTATGCCCTGGCCATCTTGAAGGAAAGTACACTTAGATTGTTTCATGTTATTTAGGAGTAACTCCGTCAAGAGAGAGAGGGAAATGTTTAGCTCCACAATAAAATGAAGCTTGAAATCCCTTTAGGTAAATTAAAGAGCTAGCTTCAACTCGATGTATTATTAACGATAAAATCCAGTCAGTCTGCTCCTCTAAATGTCAGGTGTGTTTAGAATATCTCAAAAAATTCCGAAGCTAGAAAATGAAACATGGCATATTTCAGAAATCAGAACTGAATTGTTTTTCAATGTAGGGCTCCAAAAAATGGATGATTTTTATGCTTCTGCATTCAAAAGAATGACAGATGAAATTAGCGTCTATCGCATTTACAGAAAAAAGGGGAATTCACCCAAATATTGAGGCAGCTTGGATGTGATGAATGGGAGGGTGTCTTCAGGTGATTTGTTTTTACACAAGCGAGGACTCAAGTAATTATTACTTAATAGAGAATTACTGAATAATAAAATTTTAAATTTTAGATATATAAAACCTGACATTGTAACTACTAATTGAGCTGAAGGCTTAAAACTTAACCATAACAATTAGTAAATATATATCATTCATAATTTAGAGCAAAAAGAGTAATTATAAGTCAGCAATGCTTTTTGATTTCTGAAAGCTCGAGCTCAATAGATAAAAGGTTTCATCGTATCACTCTCTGATTCATAATAAAAATAATTTCCAAGTTCCTGACTTTTTATTGAATAGACATAGACTGTGCGATTGATTATTTTTTAGACCAGATTCATTTATCTGAGAAAAAATATACAGAAATAAAATGCAGTAATGAAGGTCAATCTCAGTTAATTTTAAATAACTTCTCGTTTTGAAGCTACGCGAGGATTAAATGGGATCGGAATTAATCATTAACTGTGACTCGATGCCTGTGGAAATTATCGAGCTAGCAACAATTCTGCAAATTTCTACACCACATCAATAAGAGACATTTAATCCCTGGATCATACTCAGTGGGTCTTTGCTAAAATCAGGTCTCGAACGATCGACCCTCCCGGCCAACCTCTTCCTTAGTGTCCCAATTGAATGATTCCCAAAACAGAATTCCGGCATCACTAAATCTTTTATTTAATTCT
>BGPR01001471.1:241235-252877 GCA_013235015.1 Araneus ventricosus | reverse complement strand
AAAAAGATGGTATTGAAGAACAAAATTTTAAATATCGAGTTTCGTAGTCAAGATTTCTCTCTTTAACAGTCAAGACTATTGGCAAGATAAGACGCTGAACTAAGAAATATAGTATAATTTAAATTCGACGGACTAGTTTCGATTACATTTTCTTTTATGGTTTATAATGCTTAAAATTATATATGTTTCTGCAAATGTTACTAGATTCTGTTTTTTATAACTAAGTACTAAACGTTTTAATCTGCCAGCTTTTCTTCTTAGTTAATAATTAGTCAACCAATCTATACATATAAAACTACCTTAAGATACAGGCAGCTGAAAAGAGTTAATTTCTACTCTTTTGCTGAGTAGCAACGATTAGTTTCATTACAAAGTAAAAACTGGTAGTCCCCTCCTGTAGGCATAACTTTATAGTCAGTAGCGTATGTTACTATGATTTCTCTGAGCGTAAAATAACTTTTTCTCGAAAAAACCAGCGGGAGTCATCCCAAACTTCTCGTATACTTTTCTAAGTGAATTCGTCGAAATCTCAGTTTCAGATTTTTTTTGACGATTACAATACTTTCTCTTTGTATACTTCTATACAGAAATGTAAAACAAAACATCAACAAACCTGAAATCAAATATCTTTCTATCGTTTCAATATATTACTTTGGAAACAGGCGGATAAAATAGCAATTAATGAATGCTAAAGCAGAAAATTCTCTTTGGAATTGAATTCCCAAGAAAGACTAATTTATACTACCACAACCCTTAACAATTGCAAAAAGCATTTGCGCTAAAAGATTTGCTGAAATAGTAAGATCGGTTTGATTTACAACAGTAAAAAAATTGTTAACAATTGATGCTTGTAAAACATTATTTATTAGTTTAAAATAAAATTTACAACAATAACAGATTTATTCTATTACGATACGCATGAGAATCAGTTAAAGAGTTGAATATGCAATTTGAGACACTTTTTTTTAAAGGATTTGGCCCATAACGATCTACATTCAGTAACAGGAATAAACTGTGTACCAATTAGTATCCATTGCTTACTTCTAAGTTTTAGGTTATAGTGATTCACAATGACCGCGGACATACAAATGACAGCTTCCCATTGCGTTTTGTCCAAATTTGATAAGAGAACCACACAAATTAATGGTTTAAAGGCCACATCAGAATTTCATCCCGATGGCTCTAATAGTTTCGAGGTTATCGATGTTTACAGACAGACATAGCGACAATTCCAAAATGTGTTTTTCGGACTCAGGGTCTAAAACGATGGAGATTCGTCAAAATCTCGAGTTCGAGATTACGGCATTAAATACTTTCACTTTGTATGCTTCATTAACAGAAAGTAAAAATGGTTTAAGCTCAAGAATTCACAATATTTCTACATATAATGGAACGTTGGATAAGAGATTATTGGGAAAGAGATCAGTTAGAAATGAGCAGATGGGCTTAGGCGAGCCAGCAGAAAGTTTAGATCCACGCACAAAATAATGGTGATGAATGGAAGATAAAACCCGCGTCATTACAAATTGGGGAACTTACATGGAACCTACAGTTGATAAAAATTAGATTGGCTACTTTTCTGTTATTCGCATTCACTTGGCATTTTTTTTTGCTTGTATTTCTTGGGCGCTAAATCGAGCTCTCTAGTTTGGCTCTAGAAGCATCAGAATCATGGTATTCATATAACCCGCGAGATACAGTGAAACCTTGCGCGGGATCAGCTAGTATTTTAAGTATTCTTTATTCTTTCTATTTCACCACGATTCATTCCAGAACGTTTAAAACTTCTGGAGAGAATGTGAATCAGAAAATCAAATAAAATTTTACAACGATAGCGTTTATTATTTCACAATTCATTGCATTCAAAGAGGAAGCGATAGTTAACTAATTACATAACAAACTTTAAATATGTGCAAAAACAGATAAAACTGTAGTTCATAAATGCGACAGACAGACACTTGATGTATTGGGTATTGCTAAGATTAATTTGGTTCTAAAAAGACTTGCGAATATAGAGTTCATTACCTTGGAGGGTTCCAATTTTAAAAGAAATACAACAGCATCTAAGCATAAAACATCTTAAAGTATGAAAAATATATCCAGCTTTATGATTTGGAAATTCAATGAAATTGTTCAGTTACGCAATGAAACGCATCTCATTGGTTAATTTCATGACGTAGAATTACGCTGAAGTTGATTGATTTGTTACAATATATATATATATTGTTCATTTGTATTTAAGACAAGCAGTCAGATGGATGGCTGTCAGTGAGATGTGTCGCTCAAGAAGAACCTGTTTCTTTTTAAGTAGAACTAGGATTAAAGCTATTTTTGTATTTTCCAAACTACTTGAAGGTATCTGGATTACTCAGCATTACACTCACCACATGCAACCACTTTTTTACATCATTTTAATCCAAGATTTTCTTGCCTGGTACTTAATCAAAGACTTCATAAATTTCATTTGCAAGTAGAGATAAGAAATATTATTTAAATATTTTGAGAAGAATATCAGTTTAGAAGATACAGGAGGAATTTTTTAATAGCTGGAAGAGTTTTGAAAGATAATCTGGTATAGTAACTTCAAAACCACTGATAAATTTGAAAGGTAAAAATATCCATTTGTATAAACGCTGTTCCTAACACAGGGTAATTGAGAAGTTTTTTGCAAGTTATATAAGGTGTATATAAAACAATAAATATCTCAAGTTATAGGCAAAAAACGTCAAGCATTGGAAAAGCTAACAGCGGCTGATTCTGTTATTTAATTAAATATCTTGAGGTAATATTAACTCTACAGGTTGAAAAAATACATCCGATTGACCTAGAAAATATGCTCTATAAATATGCAAGATTAATAGAATTATACATGTCGCTACCGTTCACCATTTAGGGGAGGTTCTTGTGACCGTAGACAGACAAGATACTGTATTTTTCTGCTTTATATTTATGATTTGCAATAATACTTTTGCATTCATTGTCAATGAATTCAAACCATTTCATTGTTCTACAGATTAATCGCGCACTTTTTCTTATGATTAAGGAGGATGAAGATTATGTTTATTTTTCGTATTCCTTAATGTCGTAATGAAGATTTTTATTCTTATTTTATTTCACTAAATTTTTATATGGAATCTATAATGTAACAAAAGCTGTCTAAACTAGTAAGTAACATATACAGAAATGCGCAAAATTAGCATACTGTTAACATTTTTTATTCATAATTTCAATTTAGATCATAGAGAAACTTGTCTATGATATTGTGGATCTAGAAAATATATTTTATATACAGGTTATCGTTCTACACAGTTTGAGGTTTTGTGCATCCAATGTTTATCTACGAGGTGCACGATTTAGTTCTAGTATTTCAGTGACTTATTGATTCATCTTACAAATAATAGCTTATAAGAATTGTATCTTATAGACTTTTTAAAATTACAATTTTATAAAAAATTTCTCCAATAATTAAAGATTTTATTTATTTCCAGATGCTGCTGTGCACAGCCCAAGGACAAAGTTGTGGACCCCGTGTCAGTGCTCGCCTACTGGCTGAAATTCCGTGTGATATGAGCAAGTCTAGTTACTGCAGTGCCCCGGGAAGTGCGTATCCATGGTAAGAACTTTGTTTACTTTAAACTATATGCAGATTAATTTAAAAAAGTTTAATGAATAACATACTTTTTTCCTTAATTCACTCACCCCCCCCATCTTTTTTTATCGAATCCAGAATTACATATTGTATCTGCAATGGGTAGATGAAATATACTTGTAATTTTAGATTAATTAGGGTTCTTTAAGGGAAAAATCCTTGAGGTACTCAATTAAGAGAACGTGGAAGATTGGCACAAGAAAACCATTCAAAATCGTGTAATCTCGGAATCTCATGTCATGTGATATTGATTCAAAGAATTTAGATTTGACATATGTAGAATTATTCTTCTGCTTTTTTTTCCTCTTGTACATTTACTTATTATTTTCAAATCATTGTATTGCATGTCGTAAATGCTTAAAGAAAAATCATTCCTACAGATACTTTTTTCTCACACTCTTTGCTTTGATCTAAAAGATTAAAAAGAAATTATCCTTGCCGTTATTTTTCACTTCCAATTTTAATCTTCTTCAATTTTCCAGCATTTTCTTATCACAAGTATCCTCTTTTCAGGAGCTCGGTAAAACGCTACATCAACGATAACCAAGGACTTGTTCGTCGCATGTACGGCGACGAAAAACACAGTTCCGTTCTTCTCAACGAAATCGACGGTTTCAAACAAAGGTTGGACATGTTACGACACACGTACGACGGCTTCCGTAGCAGAACAGTGTATGGTCGTTCTGCCAGAGGTCACAAAGCAAGTCGTCGCCAACCAAGACCCCAGATCTTCCCAGACGATCTCGAGTCTCCACCAGAAGTGAGCAGTACCATCCCTGGAGAACCTGCCACTATATTCCGAGTCGTCACCGAAACATCTATTAAGGTTGGTGAGGCAATCACCAAATCTATGTCGACCCCAGAAACCACGGTGTCTTATGAGCCAGCTTCAGAATTCGACAGTTATACCACTTCTTACCCAACCACAAAAGAACCAAGTACTCAGGCCACAACAGAGGACACAGTGACAACAACCACCGCGTCTGAAACCACCCAGCACCACACGGCGCCACCAACAACAGAGACACCACCGACCACAGAAACGAATCCACCAACCTCCACCACGTCCGAGCCTACAACGTTCCACAGCTCAACTCAGGTCAAAGAAGATGTTCCATTAGCTATGCAGCGTGTCGGGTATGAGGAGTTCGACGATGAATACGAATACGAGCCGAGACGCAAAGTGGATTCGTCTGTTATGCAGAACAGCGTGGAGGAGAAAATAAGGTACAAAGAAGAATTCGAATCGGACGTCAAGAGAACTGATCCTTCGAAAGCAGCAGCAGCCAGGCCACCAATCGATGAACTTATTGCAGAGGAATCGGTGGAGGAAGTTCGTGAAGAGAATACAGCTGCCACTGTAGATGTGGAAGACACCACTGAAGAAGTGCCTAGAAGAGGAATGTAAGTCGGAAAAAAACATTCCATTTGTATATATGAGATTTATACGTCCATTTCTAATTAGATATGAGGCTTATACTCTATTATTTCTAACTGAAGATATTAGGTTTAAACTTTCATTTGTAATGAGATATAAGGTTTACACATTTTTATTCTGAATTATGAATGAGATTTACTAATTCCAAATAGATATAAGACTCTTTATTTCGGATTAGATATTTAGAATTGAGCATTTATTTCAAATTAGATATGAGGCTTGAACATTTATTTTAAATTTGGTATGCGGTTTGAGCTTTTATCTTTAATTAGATATTAGAATAAGTACTCTTTCTATTCTTATATAAAATTTCGTGTTCCACCCGAAAAAATTCTAAGGATTGAATGCTAGTACAGCTTTAAAATTCATTCTGCGAAATTTTTATCTTAAACCATTGAAAAAGCAGGTAAAGTAAGGGGAAGGTCCTATAAAGGAATGAGCCACAAAAGGAATGTAAACTGAAAAAATGTGTTTTTGGATATGAAGTTTTTTAAATTTTTCATCGGCATTAGGATTTACTATCGTTTCTAGTTATGCATGGAAGTGTCAGAAAATGCGAAAAAAATTTCATATTCCAGAAAAAAATTTAAATTAAATATTTTTTAGTTAGATTTGAAAATATTTGTGTTGCCAGTTAGATATGAGGATACATATAAAGTGAAAGAATTTCATATTCTGGAAGAAGAATGTCAACCCTGCTTCTACTTTTATTTCTAATTATATATTATATTTAAATTTAGTAAAACAGAGCATATGTACTCAGAGCGTATGTATGAAGCCTCTCATACAAGTGAAATTTTTTTTACCAAGATATTGCTATGTTTATAAGATACTAAGCTAGTCTAGTGTTTATACTCGGGTAAATAATATATCAAAAAGTTTTAAAAGATTTGGACTTTAAATTTTAAGAATTTGGTAACAGAAACAAAAAAAAATGGAAAAACTTATTCAGTGAAAGATTTTCAATATTGATTGATAATTTTCTTATATTAGTGCTTGAGTATTCTTCTTTCAACATAAATTGTGGCACATTGAATTGAAGACGTACATAAATAATGCATTTAAATTCATTTTTGAAAGCTTAAAAAATATATAAAGTAGATAGGCAACGCTCATTGCTATGTACATAAAATCACAAATTTTAGATTAAAATATGTATTATCATTTTGCTGTTGTCGACAGTTGTTTGGAAATTTAATTAAAGATTGAACTTATTTAAGAAACAACTTAAGCATAAACATACCCCAAATTATTTCGTTCACAAATTTTACTTGATTTTTACATCAGAACAAATTTTTAAACAGAACATTTTAAACTAAGCAGGAACATTCTAAAATCATACTGAATATGAATTCAAAGCAATATTAAAATCAAATGAAATCGTATCTTAGAAGATCAAAATATTATTTTGCTCACAAAAATTTCAGAACAGTGCGAAGAATTTGCCCCACAACAGATCCCCTCAAAGCCAGAGAAATCAACTTCCGAACAGTCTGAAAGTCTTTTTCCATAAAACGCATCTCATGTATTGAATATGCGCATCTGCATAATAGAATTTCTCAAATCGAAAAGCGGTCTGAATATGTGGGAAATTCAATTTAGTTCACGCTGTTCAGAGCTAGATTCTTATTGCCATAGTAATATGGGCAGAAAAGTAAGCCATAACCTGTATATCACTATCTGAAGACCTTTTCCGAAAAATATTATTCTAAGAATAAACTTAAATTATTGTTAAAGTTTGGAAGAAAAGCAGAACACGTTCTTAACCGATTTTAACAAGTATCTGAAGTAATCTTTCCTTTTATTAATATTTACCATTAGTTTAGAAGAAACTAGAGCTGAGAAAAGATAAGACATATGTTCGTTAAGATGGTAAATAGATTTTAAGAATAAACATTTATGAAATATAATTTCTTTTCTTCTAACTATTCTTTTACTTCTACTCTGTTAAACTCTTAATACACTCTTCTTCTTTTGGTAAAACAAATTTTAAAAATAGATGTACTTTTCTGTTGCACGTTGTGGGTATTATTTGAAATATGATATGTTTCCTACATTAAAAAGGCAATCATCATTGTTTTCTAGATTTGGATTTAGTTAAGTTAAACTAACATCCCATTTTGAAGCCACTGGAGGGCTATTTGGGAAAGAACCTCTTCGCATTGTACCAGGATGCTTAGTCTCGCTTGTAGCGCTATTCACTATGTGATGGCCGAAAGAAAAGACCCTCAGTTGTAGTTCAGAGTTCATAACAGTTGTATCTGAAAGTGATGCTCCTTTGATATTTCCCTGCTATCAAGCTGGACATTCAGAATCAATGTGTTCCAATCGATTTAGAGGACTTCTTAGCAGATCGTTTCCATTTTCAGCGTATGAAATTTGGTGGGTCATTCACAGGTCAGACCGTGCCAACCGCACCTAAGGACAACTCGATCCCTTAGGCTACTGCGCCTCCTCCTCCCGCCTCTTTCAAAACGGGTCTCCCCCGCCATGATGTCCTCAGAATGACTCCCACTCTCCCTCTCCCAGTTTGTGGTTTTCACTTTTGTGAGAGAGGCTCTATCTCCCTACCCGACTATCGTATTTCAGTTTTATGGCCTAGTGGGCCAAATAAAAATCCAACCCGGATGTAATTCCAACTTTTTCCTCGGTTTACTCCGTTTTACATCGGTTTCTTACATTGACGGAGGGTTTGGCATTCTGTGTTCCAAAAAAGGTGGAATGGCCTAAGGGTGAATGCCCCGCTTTATACAGTGTTCATATGTGTTCCGTCTATTAAACGACGTCTTATTTCCACTTTTTAATTAATACCTATTAAGCACTGCTACTTTTGTCATGTCTCTTTTTTAAATATACCTTGGTTGTATGTTTCAATAAAAAGTCAAAAAATAAATGCAGTCCACGTCCTTTTAATTATTGAGCTAGAAGCATTACACTTGGTTAGATGAAAAGAATATCACTTGAGCCATAACATCTCGCTCAAAACTTCCACACTCCATCAACGGGAGAACTTTAGACCTTGATAGATTTAAAATGTCCCTAGTGTGTAAAAGTCGGATATTCTCGAGGAATCGGATCTAGAATTAGCCATCCGCTGGCTCCTAAGCCCCGAACACCAACATAGAACAGAGAAGTAAAATTATCTTCAGAATTATTACAGACTCCCACATATTAGCTATATTAAGGGAGGAAAACTCAAATGATCTTCATATATAAAGTTCTGTCATACTATACGAAGAAGAAAATTAATCTGTAAGTACGACATCCGTACCTGCCCTAAAGAATATTTTCTGTTAGAAAAATGCGTAAGTAAAAGAAAAAAGTTTATTTTTAAATGAAAATCATTGATACTTTTCATAAAATTTCTACCCTGGTAAGAGTTATAAGTTATATTGTATTACCACCAAATATCTAGATATTTAAAGCTATGCGTTATATATTTTTACTTTTATGTCTTTACTCTTTCAGAAATGCGTGTCCTGTAAAGAACGAGGTAATAGCTCCTTACTGGGCCAACAACACTCGAGGAGAGACGCTGGCACTTCTGAACGTACATCCGTTTGAACAGTACGTTCATTTCGAAAAATGCGCGTAAGTATTTCTTAGCGTATTTCTAGCCATTTTTCTCTTTCTGATTTCTGTCATTTTCTTTTCATTTGTAAAGTTTGCATTTGAATTCAGTTTAATCATTGTAAAATCAGTTAAAGTTGCTACTTCATTCCCGCAATAATCATTTACATCCAATCCATACTATTTCCGTTTCAAACTGACTTGACTTATTCTATATAGTAGACTGACTCGACTCAGCTAGAAACTCAGTTTTCTAATTCTCAAAATCATTTGCATTCTTAAGATCTGTCAACTCCCTCACTTGGTGAGAATCTAAATTTATTTTCTTTTATCCAGTTTGATAGCAAGATTTGGTACTTTAGTACTGAGTCAAAAAAGATTTATCACCAGCTCTGTGCCAAAACAGCCAAATTCTGCCATCTGGATTCCTCAAATGATAACGGATTCTAACAGTGTTATTTTTCCTTCGATTTCTTCCTATTATAAAAATATCTTTTAATTTTATTACATTTTTGTTTTATTATAGAAATCGCCTTCAATTTGTAACTTTCTTTAAAATATCAGTCGCGAATGAAACGTGAAAGAAACGATAGTTTAGAAGCAAATTAGCCAAATAATTCAAAATCGACCAATAAGATTCATATTTTTTGTAACTTTCTCAAAATATCAGTTGTGAATAAAATTAGAAAGAAGCGATAGTTTAGAAGAAAAGGATCAAAATTCTGAAAATTGACCAAGAAGAAGAATTAATGTCTTCCCATAATTTACAAACCACAAATTTTACAAACAATTACAACCAAAAATTTTTAATATTAAAGGAAATGCTATTGTATAACATGGGCGAAATCTGGCTGAATGATTAGATCCAACAAGTGATAAAGAACTAGCAATAAGATGTTTTTTTCGCGATTACTATTCCATAAAAATTATACGCATATCTTTATTTAGATTCGTACGATTAATGATAATTTAAAAGTGAAATTTGCATTCCTTATTTAAAGTAGATACCATGGTGAATAAATTTTAATCTTCTTTGTAGCAATTAATTCACTAAAGAAAAATTTAATTTCTATTATCTTTTAGATTTGAGAATACCCAGATGCTGTGTCGAGAAGGTTGTCGGTGCGAGCAGCAATATCGCTTGCATCGGCTGCTTGCCTTTGATCCAAAAAACGAATGCCGAGGAATTTTCTCTGATTGGTTCCGCTTTCCTTCCTGCTGCGTCTGCATTTGCTACGACTTCACACCAGACATGCCACGATCCAGAAGGAAAGGAAGAATAGAACGCTAAATCACAAGCTGCTATCATCACAGATTTCCAAGAACACAAAATCCTGGCAAACTTGGACTAAAATCACAAAAAGATTTCATCTAAGAATTGTAAGAATTATAGTTCTAAACAAACCTGGTCTAGGAGGACTACAAGATATCATTAAAGGTTCCTAAGAGAACCAGATCTTTACAAATCTGGACTATAACTGGGAAAGAATTTTATCACAGGTTTTTAGGAAAACTTGATTGTGACAAACCTGGATTAAAATCACAAGAGGATTCCATCACAATGAACAATATTTCTTGACAAACCTGATCTAAAATAAAGAGAGTATTTCGTCACAGATTTTTAACAACAGGTCATGATGTGACTAGACAAATACTACAAAATTCCACCTCAGATTTCTAAGAACACTACACATTAACAAACATTGTCTAAAATCACAAGTTTCCATCACAGATTTTTTTAAATATTAAATCTTGACAAACCTTGTCTAAATACATAAAGAGATTCTATTATAAATATCTAATATAATTGAATCGTGACTACAACCACAGTAAGATTTCATAATTCATTTCTAAAAACACTAAATCTTCACAAACCTGGATCAAGACTGGAACATTTCTTTTTGTCAAATGTCTTACCAAACTTTCCAAGATTTTTATTTCAGGCACCTATCAGAAGATCACTTGGCAGAATCTATCCAACAGAATCTTAATATTCCTCAGTGTTGACACAAACGCATCCTGAAGTTTATTTGGATAGTAACTGTCAAGGGAGCGTGTGAAGCCGAAATGATTAAGCTGGTGTAATGAAGTGGTAGAATCTTATATTTGTGCAGAGATAAAATGAATATTGGAGAGCTGTGCTATTTCCACGAAAGTCATCTTTGTACGTCTTAAACTGTATTTAATCTTGCGGATTAGTAGTCATGGTTATTTCAGCCATTACTTTCTGGACCACTGTTAGAATGAAATATGAAGGTTGATTTCTACAACACCGGTGTTTCAGAGTTTATAAGTTATATTAGACTATTTTTATTCTGCAGAAGAATATCATAAAATGTTCAATATAGGGTAAATAAACCATATTTTATCAGATATTGAGTCTGTTAGAGGAAATGAAGTTCGATATGTCACTATATTTATTTAAAGCCATTAATTTATTTATTTCAAGGTATTATTCTATGTCAGAATATTTATTTCATTGTATTTTTATATGTGATGATTTGTGAAATAAAATTATAACTTAATGATTCCAGATTTTTTTTATATTTTTGAATACAAATAAATTTATTTCGAAATTTGTGCAACATAAAACGTGAATTCTTGATTAAAAAAATAAATAATCGCCATCGTCTGATATTAAAAGCATTCAGATATTTTTGCTGTCATGTTAGTAGTTACAGCAATACGAAAGACATCTTGAGAGGAAATTTGTAATTTTGAACCTGATCAAGTACAGTTTTCTGAACCTCCACACAACACAATTAACCACAATAAATTTAACCTCCTCTATACGCGCATATACGGCGAATCTTTAAAGCAATCGGGTCTCGAACCTGTGACTCTCCATTCCCAAAGCGAGACTCTCACTAGCCGAATGCGGCCGCTCTCCTAATTAATAACAAGTGTAACAAAGTCCATTATGACCTTACTTGAAGCATAATATTAATAAATAGCGATGTTAAAACTTACTTGAAGCTTAATATT
>BGPR01001471.1:229425-241225 GCA_013235015.1 Araneus ventricosus | reverse complement strand
ACTTGAAGCTTAATATTAATAAAAAGCGATGTTAAAACTTACTTGAAACTTAAAATTAATGGATAGTATAAGTACTGAATAGAAGAAGTTTCAAACTATGAAAATAATATCAAAGTTCTCATTGTATACAGAAATTCACCGACGGTTTTCTTCATTCAGGTTATGAAAATAATTCTTAAATATTTAGCTTCTTGTACTAGAAATCAGTGCTCCAAAATATATAAGCATATATACAAATATTCTAATCCATAATATAAAATTCAAGAGACGCCATTGTGGTGAAAAGATTATAAAATAAGAATTTATGCTTCCTAGGCTAAAAAGAAATCTGTGTTCTTATTGTATTTGGTTTAGATGTATTCTGCCAGACAACCGAAACTCAGCTAAAAGCTGCGTGTGGATTTTATTTCCGTTATATATATTTGAGAATTGTTTTACCTCCTGTGCAAAATTTTATTTAAATTCCGCATACTACAATTTATTAATGAAAATAAGAGCCTACAGACTTGTTCCTTTTTGAATTCTTAAACAAATGTATTTTTCATAAAAAAATTTATGTTTAGTTTAGTTAGAATAACATACAGTTTTTAAGCTATACGAGAGCCATTTTAGGGCGTTCCTCGTAATTTTGAACCATGGTCAAATAACAAAGATAACACACAATCCAGCAACCCTTACTTCCTATTTCTGTACCACATAAACGAGAGGATCTATAACCCGGCAGGTTTAACGTGCACCAGGCTTTAGTTTAGTTTCAGTTATATTAATGACCTGTTTTGCAGCAATACGAGGGCTATTTTGGAAAGGACCTCGTAATTTTGAACCGCGGGCAGATGGCGAGGATCACACCTGACCTTGCAGCCCCCTCTGCAAACTTCCACACAACACCAACGGGAGGACGTTTGACCCCTTACGTATGATTTGATGTACAATAGGCCCAATACACGTCGGATCTTCAGTAGAATCAGGTTTAGAACCTGGAACCTCCCGAAACCGAGACCATTAGGTCACCGGAGCCCTGCATCAGGTTGGCATAGCTAATCTTTGGCAGATTCGTGCCTCGAATCAGCGGCATCTCGGACCCGAAAACCAGGCTTTGCCACCAGGCCACATCTGTCCCAAATTTAACTATGACATCTCTTCTGCAAACCCTGAACCTATTTCTTTTATTTGGAGATACATTTTCATATCGATGATTTTTAATTCCCTATCATTTCGTCTTATATTTTATTCTGGCTGGAAATTAAATAAACCGATGAACAATTATATTTTATATGCTACTTACATAACATAAGTAACATACCTAATTCTTAAATGTTGACTCCTTTTCTAACAATTGATGAATTTATGTATGTGGGATTCCGTTCAATTAAACAAAATGCCCGCGGAAGGGTTACCTTTAAGGGGTAAGTAGATCGGATTTATGTCTAGGGGATTTAAGGGTTTTTATTACATTAAATTTAGAACAAAATATTACGTAAAATAGATGAGTAGACTTCAAGTAAAATACAAAAACAGTTATTTAAATACTACAGGGAGAATTTACAGGGGGAAAAAATATATACACAGAAAGTTTATGAGAGTGCTGAGAATTTACATGAAGTCGTATTTACTTGATTAGCTAGATTAAAGAGGAATAGATGTTACGGGTTAAGAATATTAGGGTATTAGAGAGCCATAAGGAAAGTGAGACGGGACATAGTCACTTACAAAAGTAGGCATTTTTTATTTGAATTATTTTCTACTTTTTAGTCTTTAATTCATAATTCCTTATTACAAATGTTTCTGTAATTCATTATTATAAATTTTAAAGAATCTTCAAATTCACCACCAGATGTTCGGAGATGATCAGAGCTGAAGACTTTCGTCGTCACTCTGAATACTCATATACTTCTTCTGCCTTTAAGAAAATTAAGACTGCATAGGATTATGCATGCAATGAATAGCACAATAACTGTATTCAATTCTTAAATAAATAACGCCAATCTCTACTAATAATAATGGAGAATGTGTGTGTGTGTGTCTGTCTGCGTGTTGGTGCTCTACAGGGCAGACCGCTGGACTTAGAGTTTTTAAATTTGGCGCGAACATTCTTTGGTGGGTGGGAATGAGCACCTCGAAGCCGTTTTTTAGAAATTCTAATTAGAATTTTAATTGATTAAAAAATAAGCGATTTTCCTTAATAACTTTCGAAAAGATAACAGCAAAAAAATCATTTTTACACCATCTGAAAGCACAAAAAAAATATCTTTTCAATGAATAAATAATCTTTCAATAAATAATAATATAATAATATTTTCAATGAATAATATCTTTTCAATAAATTTCTTGTATGATTTTCCCCTAATTTTAATAACCTTTTAAAAATATCTTTTGGTATAATTTACAACAATAATTTTCATTGTTGCAAATGATTTCAAACCGTTTTCATTGTTTAAACAAATATTTAATTGCAAGTTTCTCTTTCATTGTTTAAAGCTTAGAAAATATCCTTTGGATTTTGGTTTCTTCTTTTATTTGATCAGTTTTTCCGTGAAATCTGTAAATGAATTCCTCAAGATGGTAAGTATATAATGAAATAATCCAATAAAATGAAATATTATCCTTGCTATGTTTTAATTCTTTTTATCAGCGTGTTTTAAGCCAATTAGCATGCTGTTAGACGCCAATTTAATGTTGAAATCAAATGCGTATTTTACGTTAATGTAGACAAGAGCAAGACTACGAAAAGAACGTGGGTTAAATGCCTATAACAACTTGAAGTAAACTACTTTGTTAAGGGAACCATGAATATAAAATTATGCATAAGAGATTCAGTTGAAATTTTATTTCCGGAAATCAAACTGGTCGCCAGAGGCGGCTAGTACAAAACAAATTCGAGTATTCAAAACTTCAGTTCAATGATATACGATTCAATAAATGGCAAAATAAATGTCCTCAGTTCTGAAAAAATTAATTCAAAACAAAAAGAATCAAGAACCAGAACATCTAACAAAACCCTCTTAGCACAAGATATTGAACGATATTTCGACGATGTTATTCGATATTCTGAATACAATACTCGTACAATATCGAGAAGATATCACATCAGTATTGTAGAGCATCTTGTGCTATATTAGGGAATACGGCATAGATGCTTGTTTCCATGTATGGAAGTTTGATGTTAGTAGTAGAGGGGGTAGTAGTTTTCTAAGTTATCGCCGAAGATAAAGTGAAAACAACAATGACAAACCGTCAGTAGGACAAAATAGTTATGGGTACATTTACAGGAATTTTATGGGTACCCATAGAGAACATTTTGTTTCGTACCACGTGGGTTCAAACATTTTTGACTATCAGTTATAAATGAGATCCTAATTTGCGAGTGTAGGAGAAAGTTGAAGAGAGAACATTCACGATTTCTGACTATAAAAAATAGATAAAATTACGATTAAAATCTAACATGTTAAACTTTCGATTTCGGAGAAATTAAATTCCAGGAAAAGCAAGAATTTTAAAAATTTTAATGACAGATGATGTACAGGAAGCGATGAATGAATGCGCTTGAACAAAAATATGAAAAATGCAAGATTTGTAGTCATTTTTGTAAAACTCAAAGTACTGAGAACTCGTGCTGCTATCTAGTGGAGCATTCTGGAGTTTTTCAATACATCAAATAGATTATAATTTCTTTTTGTTATATTTTGTAAGATAAATAATTCATCCTAATTTCTTAAGTTTATCAGAAAATAATGAAAAGAATGCAATAATTCATATTCCATTTCATAGCATGCATTCGTTTTGATTATGCTACTATACTTAGATCACTCGAATACTCTAAACAAAAAAGTTTCCCTTCTCTTCATGTCGGAGGCGAAATATTTAACCAAAATATTCCAAAGTACGGCCCAAAAACGAGAAGTACTTCGAAGAACTGACCAGTAAGAAAATGCCATAGCTCACATTTTATGAATTTAACATAAATTTACATACACAAAAATTAATTTCGAAATTATTTTCACTAAAATATCAATAAATTGCAACTACTTTGGAAACAGTAGTAGTTAACTTTTAAGAGTTGGTGAATATTGATTAGAGTTTACGAATTGTTTTTACTTGGTACAGAATTTTAAATTCAATTCATTGTTGTCATTGTTTAAACAAATATTTAATTGCGAGTTTCTCTTCCAGTGTTTAAAGCTTAGAAAATATCCAACTGGAGTTTAGTTTCTTCTTTTATTTGATCAATTTTTCTATGAAATCTGTAAATGAAGTCCTCAAGATGGTAAGTATATATTGAAATAATACAGTAAACTGAAAGATTATCCTTTCTACGGTTTAATTCTTTCTATCAACATGTGTTTTAAGCCAATTAGCAAGCTGTTGGACGTAAAATGTTCCGCGCCAATTTAATGTTCAAATCAAATGCTCCCAAAAACGAGAAGTACTTAGAAGAACTGGCCAGTAAGAAAATGTCATACCTCACATTTCATGAATTTAACATAAACTTACTTACACAAAAATTAATTTCGAAATTATTTTCACTAAAATATCAATAAATTGTAACTACTTTGGAAATAGTAGTTGTTAACTTTTAAGAGTAGGTGAATATTGATCAGAGTTTAAGAATTGTTTTTACTTGGTGCAGAATTTTAAATACAGATAATAAATCCAGCCAATTTCTATAACAGAATGGTAATCTAAGTGGGTCAGCTCGGTCATGGACGCTTAGGCTAAATACCCCTTAATTTCCATCACATTTAACGGATATATATATTCACATTCTTAGCCATATTCACATTCGTATTATTTATTAATTAAATCTTCATTTAAGAATTTAACAGTTTTCACAACTAGAATTGAAAGTACATAAAAGTACAAACTTCCGTTACTTCCATTTAACTCCAAATTATCAATATGAAATACAAAAATAACAACTAATTCAAACAATTAGAAAATTTTAAATTCCATCGATATAACTGAATCCTTATAACTAATAAGTTGGGTGAACTAGCTGGTCATCGAAAGTACTAAGTTTAAAATAAATGGAAAATGTTCTCTTAGTGTTAGGTGATATTAGGCACGGCGTTTCCAAAAAAAGAAAAAGGTCATCTCCTGAAAAAAGGAAATTTGATCCGAAAATTTTGACAAATAACCAATTGCAAATTTTGCTAAGAAATAATAGAAGCAATAAATATCTATTATTTCATACTCAAGGACAAACTTAAAATTTAAAGAAAAATATCTAAAATACTTTGCTTATTCGGTTATTAAAACTTTGAACTGGACTGCAAATTAACATTTGGAGTGCTTGGTATTTTTCGAATAAATAAATTCCATGTTAATAATTCATTTCTTTTTCACTATCTTTGTTTGTCACTTTGATAAGTTAAAGAGAGGAATGCTTGTAATTGAATGAAATTTGTATTGCATCTCGAATGATTGATCGACTTAACGCTCAACTGTGAATTTACTTTAAGGCATGATGGTTAGATGACAAGGAAGACTTCTGACCTAATATCGCCATCACCATCACCATCGTCAACTTCCACAGCATGCTAACGGAAAGACGTATTAAACAAAATCGTTTTAACTCCCGTTAGCCCGATGTTGAAGGCGTTGTTTCGGTTCCGGAACCAAGACTCCACGACTGTGGTAACGCGGGATCTAGAAGATTTAGGGAATAGTTTTTCAGGAAGTTTTGTTTCGTAATTCTTTCACGTATTTCTGCTGATTTATTTTAACTATGTGTAGCTAGGATGCATAACGGAAATAGCTAAATTAACAATTTTAACATTTACAAAATTTAAATCGTAAAAATTTACAAGACTGGCTCCTTACAATAGAATCTTTCAAACATTTAAACATAATATAATAATAAATAGTGGGAGTAACATTTCTATATATACCTGTTGGGGCTGTAGTGTTTACAACCTATCTCGAATCGAAGGGAAAATTAGAAATTAGCACTTTCTCAACTTTCTTTTCTTTTTTCATTCATTTTTACTAAACTTTTTTTTAAATTTTTTTAACCGTTTCCTTTTTACGTGAAGAAAACATTTTGCTGCTCATTATGCACTGTTAAATTTTTTCATCAAGTCTCTGTCAACAAATTAATGATTCAAATAAGGATTTTTAAATGAAGAAAATAAACATATTTGGAGTACATTTTTAAACCAGAGTGGCTGTGTTAACTAGGAAATGGACAGATCAAACAAATGTTAAATCTTGTTTAATTAGTACTGTTTAAATGAAAAGAAATTTGGGATATGGCACTAGTAAAAATTTTGCTCTAATAAAAACCAAAAGGCGCGTTTTCAACTATCTTTTGAAGCGTCTTTAAGTTAATAAATCATTTCTGATTAAGAGAAGAACTGAAAGAATGGAATGGTACTTAAAAATACAAAATTTATAAAGTGTGAGGTATAATGAATACAAATAGCATTAGAATGACATAACTTGCCGAAAAGTTGTCAACAACACCCATAGAAGGTTAGGGTTTTTTATTCTAATTCCCTGCCATATGTTAGATTTGTTGAAATTTTTATTTTGTAAAACTCCAAGCATATGTTTTCTATTCTATAATTTAAAAATATCTATGACATCTTTTATTTATTAAATTGGCAATATCGTAGCATTTTCTTTAGGAATTAAAATAAACAAATACTGTGAGTTAATCTGTTCAAAATTCAAAGTAGTTGTGCTGCCATCTATTGAATTTTCTGTTCACTTTTCTTTGTTTCATGAATACCTTTTTTAATTTTTCACTTGTCATCCAATATTTTCATTTTAATAATCTTCCAACAAAACTTATTAGTAAAGTGAGTCTGTTCCAATTTTTTAGTTTATTGTTTAAAAAATATAAATGACATTCAATTTTTAACTCAAATATATATATTTCTTATGATTTGCTCTCGTAAACAAAATGGTTTTTTATTAATTCTAACTAATTCAAATAAATTTTTGTAATAAGAATTGTCTAAGATGACGTAACATTTCTTATTAAATAACATTAGAAAGTCTTAAGTTCACAGAAATATGTTTTCCGTATTAGTAGAACAAAGCAATAAGAGTCTAGAATAAAATCAATGTTTATTTCATGAAGCAGTTGTATGTAAGCAAATCACAAAATGGCATTTTTACACGATCTTCCTTTCGGGCCGGAGAAAACACAGAATTTCATTCCTAAAATGTAAACAATATTGTTTGGAAATTTCAGTCTGGATAAATATATTAGTCACATACAAATAAAATGATTATGTCTCTGACTAATACATTAAGCTTTTTCGGGTTTTGCGTGAGGATTTTTAATCAGAAAATACTAAATATTTTAAATATATGTTAGTATTTATAATATATGATTTAATTAAATACTATTTTCTTTAAATTTTGTTAATTACTAGCCGATATATCCGGTGTTGGCCAAGATAAGAGCATTTTCATATCTAATATTAGCTTGGTAATGCACTAAAATTAAAAAGTGAATTCGACAAAATGATTTTAAAAAACCCTCAAAACAACAATCTGCGGAATGCCAAGGCCGACGTAAATAAAGGCCTTTTAAAAAAATGTTTATAACAGTTTTAATTAAAAAATACTGTTATATAAAATATTATTTTGCAGGAAAATCTTCTTATAGTGTGCAACTTTATTTTTAATTAAAATGAGAATGTCAGATGTACCAAACTTCTTTAAAGTTACCGGCTGTAGCAAATGATTTTTGAAAAGTGCCGGAAGCTAATCTTTTTCATAAGTTATGAATGGTACTTAAATAATGGTATAAAAGTTAATTACAAATAACAAGTGACAACTCGAAGGCAAATAAATAAAATGATTTATGGTAACTATAAAATTTTCATGTCAAGGCAAAGTATCATCTTTTAGAGATCTTTTCTGTGCTATACCTTTTCTATATATGGAAACATCGTTTTAATTAATAAAAATTAGCAATGTAATTAATCGTCACCAAAGCTTGACTAAAACCTTCCTTTACTTCAAAGTATTTCTGAGCAAAATTTGAAGAAAATTTATTTCGCAGCTTAGATTTTTATAGCGTACAAACAATTTACGAATTTTTACTTTTATATATATAAAGGATTCCCACTAAAATCCCTTAATCCCCCCCCCCTTAATTCTAGATCGACTGCAGCTATAGTGATAAAAGTGGTGTCGAGGTATAGTAAAGTGGTTATGCAATGCACCACGAGCCACTTACAGCGCCACCTGGCAACAAGCAGCGGAATTAGCGTTCCTGTCTTAAAAACGGAAGGATATGTGGGAAAAAGTCAATTACAATGCTATAGAACTTTATCGATTTACTACAAAGAGACACTTTGTGGACATGACTGTGTTCTTTCGGTAAAATCCCATTTGCAAAATTTCATTGGTCTAGCACAGACATACACAGTGACATAACCCCCAAAATGATTTTTCGGACTGGATGAGGACTAAAGCCTGAAGATTCATCAAAATCATGAAGTCAACCTTTTGATGATTGCAATATTTTCTCTTTGTGAATTTCGCATACGAAAAAGTAAAGACAGTAAACAAATGTCACGTAATGACGCTAAGTAAGTATCACGGACCTTAAAAGACATATCCTACGTATAAAAAAACGTCTTGTTGGCTAAATATCTAATTGACCGAATAAGTGTCCATTACCGAATAAGTTTATGACTATCGAAATGTTAAAGTGATACAATGAAGTAATTCTTAGTTCTGATTAGTTTTTATATTCAATCTCGATTTGCACAGGGGGGAACGCACTTGGAAATACCACAAGGTAGAGCTATATTGAGCTCATCTGCCACTTAAAACAGCAATTTATTGAATCACTTTCTTTAATTATATCGTATTAATATTTTCGAGGTAATGGCACTTTTATCTGAAGAACCGGTATGCCTTTGGGGGTTGTTGTAACACACTCAACACAACGCTTGAACTTGTTTAGCAAGCTTCTTCATTTTTTTTTATCATGCACATGGAAAAAAAATTCGGTTATCTTTGGAAAGCGTTTCAAACTCTTATCTAAATTCAAAAGAAGTTATGGTTTTTTTAAAAAAAATCATGCTATGAAAACTACATTTCAGGAAAAGTGATGTAGAAGAAGCTCACTCTGATTTGTGAGAGTTCAGCCGTAGTGAAAAGTATTAAGATCAGAGGATTACATGAAAAACTAAGTCAATTAAGTTTAATTACTTACTTAAAAAAATTAGAAGACATTTTTGAAATTATACCAAATATTGTTTAAAGCAAGGCTTTGGCTACCGGTTCGAAAGCATACAAAGAGAAATTATTGTATTCGTCAAAAGAATTATATCTCGAAGTTCCGGTGAATCTTCTAATTTTAAAGAGTTGGAAGAGCTCCGAGTTCGAACGAACCATTTTGGAATTGCGTCATTTTTGGAACGAACCATTTGTGGAGTAATGTTAATTTTAAGTTACGTGTAAACACGATAACTCAAAAATGGAACGATTTAGATGGATGAAATTCGCTTTGTGGTTTTCAGATCAGACTTGCAGATCTATATCAAATATTGAACGAAATCTATTGACGGGAAGTCTGTATGTCTGTCCGTCCGTGTGCATGTGAACGCGGTGATAACTCAAAAATGGAACGAGTTAGATAAGTGAAATTCGGCATATGTTTTTATGGCCAGGATTGTAGCTCCGTATCAAATTTTAGATCAAATCTGTCTAATGATTGACTATTTATCGGTCTGTTTGCATGCATGTGAAAGCGATGACTCAAAAATCCCCTGCGTTAGATGGATAAACTTGAGAATGTGATTTTGACACCGAAGTTGCAGATCTGTATCACATTTTGAAACCAATCAGTCAATGGTAAGATGCTTAAAATGCATCCCTTCGCTGTACGACGAAGCTATACCCAAAACGTCCCATATTCTGAAAATATTCGAGAAATTCGAGTGCAAAGCACTCCTACTCGTGTAATTTTGGACTTTTGATATTTTTCAGAGATAACCTCGGAAACTATTATTCTGAAAAATGATTTACGAGTTCGAATTGAAGCAAGAAATTTTATCTTTAATGTAATATCTTTCTACTGTAAGCCGAAAAAGACTGAAAAATGTGCTAGATCTCAAATAACTGGAAAATAACTTCTATGGACTACATTTTAAATATATATGTCTAAAATGATCCTTTCACTATAAGACGAAGCTTAACCCGACACGCCCCGCCCCACATTCTGAAAGCGTACGAAAACTTCGAGTGGAGAACACTCCCACTGGTGTAATTTTATACTTTTGATATTTTTCAGAGATAACTTCGGAAACTATTATTCTAAAAAACGATTTACTAGTCCGAATTGAAACAGAAATCTTATCTTTAATGCAATATCTTGCTACTGTAAGCCAAAAAAGACTGAAAAATGTGCTAGATCTCAAATAATTGGAAAATGACTTCTATTGACTACATTTTAAAAATTTCTTTGACCAAACAGTTGATTAAATAAAATTTCTCGCTTCTTATCAATAGCTACACTTATATTTAGATATGAAAATTCTAAGTGGATTTTAAAATACAATTTACGTTAGTACAGCAGACGATGTTTATAGAGAAAATATTTCATTCCCTGTCGTCATGTAAATGTTTTTTATTTCCATTAACGACGTTCGAAATAGGAAGATTTTATCATGAACTGTCAGTAAGCGCACGGCGTTGCCCATGGAATCAGGACTTCAACAAAATAAAAAACACCCACAATGGCACGAAAAAGATTTGAAAACAAAATCAAAACAAAAGATACACATTATTGATTTTTCCACTTATTTTTCTTCGCGATAATGACATTTAAACTGTAGGAAAACAGTACCGAGTACGTTAATCCAAAACAATATTAAAAAATTGCAAGTGAAAATCATTATTAGACAGCAAGCAAAATATTCGAGACAAAGAAACATGTTAAGACACTGCCGAAAATAATAATCGAAGTCATTCAGTTAATTTTTATGATGCCTCCTGCGCTCTGCGTCACCAGTCAATGAAATTGCAACAATGCATGCTGGAAACTTTTACTTGCTCCGGAGAAAATCTCGCGGAGAAAGCCTCGAAAGCGAAAAAGCTCTTTGAACTTAGCAAGGAACCATTAATTTAAAAAAAACGGAAAAGGACATTTTAACCGTTCTTGTTTTTTATCCGGCAGAAACGTTCCAGTTATAAGCTGAAAAAGATTGAAAATGATAGCGTTATTAGAACGTCGGATGCGAGAATTTTAAGAATACCGAATGAAAAATTCTCAGAAAAGTGACTATCTTTCAAAAAATTTTAAAATTCAGTAAATTAAGTTTGAAGCTCAAAACAAATTTCATTAAATAGAAAATTGTTTGTTCTATCCGGTGGTGTATCAACTTTTTTCGAACTATTCTCAGAAATGATACTGAGGACAAACCTTTTTTCAAAAATCAACCAAAACTACACAAAACATTAAATAAAAGATTTTCTAGATTAAATTTTAAAATTCGGGCTTAGAGGTGCATTGAGTCACCATTACGACCACCTGTGTGCCAAATGTCACGGCTGTAAGTACGGTAGGTTCATCTGGACATCGCGCGCACACACGCACATATGCACATTGCCTTTTATAAGTGTATATAAATGCAAAAGGCAGTGGTTGAACTTGTAGTTAACAAGATATTTTACTTCCAAACAGCAAATTTACATTTTTAAAGATTGTTTTACCATTAGGATTTCCCTTTTTTTGTAAAAAATAAAAAAAGTTATATTTACGTATTTACGTTTCATCTAATTCATATGCAAAACGTTATCACATATTCTATCTATGTATTAAAATTTGCTT
>BGPR01001471.1:204366-223993 GCA_013235015.1 Araneus ventricosus | reverse complement strand
ATTTTTTCCGAAATTTCGATTTTTTCGAAATGTTGCTCTAAATGTCCAGAATGGCACTCTTTAGCTCAACTTTGTTCTTAATGTCATATTTTTTGAGTTCGCGACCGATTTTTTCTCATAAATGTTCTGTGGTGTTTAAATCGGGAGACTGTGGTGGGCTATGAAGCTGCTGTTTAACATGATAGAGGCACCATTCTTGACATATTTTGGAGGTGTGTTTAGGATCGTTATCCTACTGGAATGTAATTGCTGTTTTAAGGAACAATTTTTCTGCACTGCTTAAGACATTTTGCTATAGGATGTCGAGATAAATATACTTGTCCATATTTCCTTCTATAGAACATGAATTGCCGACACCAACAGCACTCATGCACCCCCACACCATGATGCCTCCACCGCCGTGGTTGACAGTTCCACATAAATTCTGAGTTAGCATCTGTTGATTTGGTTTTCTTCCAGACCATAACTCGGCCATCTGATCCATATATAATTAATATATATGAGTCAGATATTAAATTTTGGTCCACTGATATTAAATTTTGATTCATCACTAAAAAGGACCGATTCACAGAAAGATAAGGGTTTACTTACATGCTTCCTCGCAGATTCGAGGCGCTTTTTCCTGTTACAGAGGTGTTCGAGGCACTTTTTCCTGTTATAGAGGTGTTCGAGGCGCTTTTTCTTGTTACAGAGGTGTTTGAGGAGCTCTTTCCTGTAAAGGGCTTCTTACGGGCCGAAGGTCCATTGTAACCTGCTTTTTTAATTACATTTCTCACCAGCTGCAACTTAAGGTGCATTATCTTCAATCTTAGCCATGATATCTCTTTTATGCTAGCGGCTTAGCTTCGGAGGTCTTCCGGATCAATTTCTATCCTCAAAAGTCTGACGCTCACAGTATCTTTCAATAATATATTTTACAGTGGACTTCGATTTATTAATGATTTCACCAATTTTTTTGCATAGATAATCCATCAATTCGTAACTGAATCACCAATTCAAGAATAGATTTAGAAACCTCCATTTTAAGGCTATCAGCTACAAGCTATAATTAAACAATTGTTGTTATCATGCCTTCGAGATGCTTAAGTATGCTACAAAAATTCGAAAAACTTCAGGATTAATTTGCATATCGCGTTGGAAACTTTTTTGCATGAAACTTCGCAATATCTCCTAAATATTTAATTAAAACAATTGCCACTTTTTGTAAAAACATAAATTTATTATAAACTCATTTTTAAGGACTCAGATTAAGTATATTTCAATAGATATTGAAGATAGGAAGCAAAGATTAAAAATTATGTTAATTTATTCGTAACTTTGGCTTCCTTATGGAAACTTTCTTCACTCACTGTATTTAATAATCTTGAGTAATTTAATACTCAATAAGATAATTTACTTATCACATTTTGCATCTGATGAGGGAATATTTTTGACTAGTTAATCTTAATTACAAATGTAAACATAAAATAAATTTTTCAATTTATCTTTCGCTTATTCTTCATCTTTTTTTGTAAAGACATCCACTGTTGCGACTGAACGACAGAAAGATCGTGCAATACAGTGTTAAAATAAACAAATTTAGACAAATTATTTTAAAAATTATATAAAAAAAATTTAATTGCATAACTGAAATAAAAATAAACATAGTTATGTACTGATTTTCTTAAAAATTAATTTAGAACAAAATCCGTTTTTTATTTTTTTCCCCAGCGAATGGATTAATAATTTTTACCATTATTTATAGTTATTTAAAACTGTCTTATTTGTTTTCTCTGCTGCACAGTATTTTTAAAGATACAGTTTTAATTAGAACTTCTTCGTTCGCGCTTTTGCCTGTGGATCGGCTTTAAGGGTCGTAGAAGTGAACAGATCTTATTAAATCTATTTCAATGTAAAGAAGCCATGAGTCCACAGTAGATATAAAATGTGTCGCTCACTATATTTGATGTAAGGAATGTAAATTTAATAAAACATCATTTTATATGGTCTTTTCAAAATAATACTGAAAAGCTTGTAGATATTTTTTATTTTTCTGTACATGCGCCACCTGACTGCTTTACCCTAAGCCTTGACTTAGGTTTGCCCTATAGGAAATCTAGCCCTGGCAATGCCAAATCTAAAATAATCTTTATAAATATGGAGTTGCTTTTTGTATTTTCAAGACATACTGAATGAAATTGAGATAGGGAAATGTCTCTTTTCATTGACAGAATTTGTTCACGGTTTGACATTTCCGGTGAGATCAACAATTTCCGTGTAAAGACCTCATGCCAATTTTCAGTCGTCTAGCTGGTAGTGTGATTGAGTTATTCTTTTCATATGCAAATGATAAAATGGCATATAGAATTAATAATAATATTTTATGTACAATTTTGGAGCAAAGGACGCATGCCAAATTTCATCTATGAAGCTCGTTACATGTTTTGAGCTATCGTGCACCAACACACACACAGACTAACAAACACAATTTCAAAACTGTTGTTTTTGGTCTCAGAGAGATTTAAAACGCAGAGATGCGTCGAAATCTCGAGATTGATTTTTTTTTAAAATCTGCAATACATTCGTTTTGCATGCTTCGTATACGAGAAAGTATTAATACACTGGTGTAAAAAAACTTAACCATTAAAAAACTTAAACACTATTCGTAAAATGCGAAAAATCTGGAGTTAATATGGATACAATGATTCAAAATCAATTGTGGAGAATCGTGCAACATGCAATCGTGGCAACTCACATTTTACACTGGAGTGTGTAAGGGACCGACCAGAAAGTGATGAAAACGAAAAGGATTTCGATTTACCCCGTTTCACAGAAAGCTTTTAATAATAAACTTTCATCAATGTTTTTTTTTTGCTGTACACAATACTTGCATGCATTTTCGAAAAAATAGCAGTTATATTCGGGGAGATAAAAATGTTTTTTTTAAATCCCAAATTTTCTCGCATTTTTTTTTTGTTTTTGTTTTTGTTTATAACATGCAGACTTTCAACCGAATTATACGACACTTACAAAATACGGTAAATATGCTAGTAAACCATTATACTAAAATTTAAAGTAGATGCTTTGAATATTCGAGCAATATGAGTATTTATAGCAGATTATTTGTACCTGCGAATGCATGAAACATAGAATTTTTTTTTCGTAATTTCAAAGCCAGACGAATGGTGCTTAATTTTTGCACACCAGTATACTTAAAAGAAACCTAATGGCTATATTTCAATGACACTACGAACGCAAGGTGGTGAACTATGCGAAAAAGTTGGCCAAAAAGGGGTTTAAAAAACTTTTTGGGAAAGCAGTAAAACTTAATTATATTGATAGTCTAATATGTTGCGCTACTTTTTATGTACTTTTCGACATGTTAACGACATGCAAGTTGCCATGGCACTTCGGTAAATTTCTGAATTCTTTTCAAAGCTGCAAGTGTTTCTACATTCGTATCAAAGTTTTCTACTTTGTAATTTTGTTCGATTTCTTCTAGTGGCTTGTTTTCGATATGGAACTTAGTCAATAAGGTACGTGCGAACTTTTTATCCCCTGGGAAACAAACAATTTTTTAAAAAAAACTCGTTTTTAAGATTCAAAAGAATGTTTGATGTGTTCTAATAGAATCATTGGAGGAAAAAGTGCAGGATTCCAAGGAATTCTGGCACTAAAAATTATTTCAAATAAAGCTTATATTAGTAGTTCTCTATTTAAAACAGATTTTCGTGCTACTTTTTGCTACTTAAAATATTTTTGCTGTTTTATGCATTAGTAACTATACAAATTTTTCTTTGTATGTTCTTTTAAGGAAAACTTCGATTGCGTGGCGATCAATTATTCGACAAGAATTGATACATTTTATAAAAACAATTCTTCTAAGAATAAAACTGTCCAGAACAAACATTTTCTTTCTAAATTTTGCGTGGTTTCACACGCTTATAGCGAACTACTAGACTCCGAAAAAGGAAAATTATCAAATCTAATTTCTGATTGCCAATCAAGTTGAAAAAACTTTTTTTAAACATGCGTCCTTAAAATGTGCCATTAAAAGCCTTTGAATACAGCAATGAACGAATTATAGGAAGGGAAACTGAAGAATAGAGAGAGAGAGAGAGCAAGCGAGAGAAAACAGATACAGAAAGAGTTGAATGCATGCCGCTCAAATGAAACGGAGAATAAAGGGACACACTGAAATGTCGAAAATCTTGCTATTTGATAGTCAAAAATAGATACAATATCAGAAGACAAGGCCTTACACAATTTATGAAATACTGCTCTTGAAGAAAGTTCTGCTTAGTGCTCTAATTTTGAAGTCATAATAAAAGCTAAAAAGATGAAAATATTTCCGTAACTGAAGCTTCAACTCAAGTGGCTTTACAAGACTTGCTTAATCAAACTGTAAAGTGTCTGATTAAATCTCTATAAGATGATTTTTTATCCTTCGAGGACGATATTAAAAATATTTTTAATTAGTGAATGAGATTTTGACAGTTCCTCTAAACAATTTGAATTCTTGTTCCAGTAAATTAATATTTTGCGGAATCGAGATGAACAACAGCATGCTGTATTGTGGATTATCCACGAAAGTCTTCTCGATATTGTAGACCAGTACGACTCCAGTTCGTTCAGGAATTGATACAAATTAAAAAACAAGAAGCTGTATATGTCACAAACTAGAAAACTGATTTGATTACGACAGACATGAAAACTGGTGACAAAATTTTTAATCAGTCATAACAGCAAACGATATTACGAAAAATCAATAAACCAAAGACGCAATTTCCAATACCACACTTCCCAATGAAAATATTAAATGCATTTTTTGTGTTCGTGTTAACATACTGCAATTAAAATTGAGCTCATGAGAATATTTAGGAAATCGCAGAAAAAGCAGTACGAAAAATAAATTGACTTTGTTGAATAATTAATTTCTAGAAGAAAATTCATTCCACTTTTATTTAAAACAGAGAAATGTTTTATTTTGTAAGTCAGAATCATTAACAGTGATTGCCGAGTCAAAAGATATCCATGACTGAGTAATTTTTCATATCATCACCTTCATTACGCTCCTAAATTATAAAGTCCATCAACAATAAAATACAGAGTCATCGAAAAAGAATGGTGGGATTATAAAATCGTATTAAGCAAAATAATAAATATATATTCACATGAATTTTGAACGAAAATCTGAAAAAATATAAAGTTTCATATCCATTTCAGTGCACTTCGATACGGGCACCATCAGTCGCTCAGAAAGCCATCAAGAAGACTATCTCCATTCATGTCTTAGGAAGCATCTTTGTACAGGATTTGGAGTTACAGCTTCAATTGCAATTATGATTCGACGTTTTAGGTGGCTGATATCAGTAATCTCTTCGCTGTACGCAGTCAACACCAGAACACAGCAGGTGTCATCCTCGTCATCTGACCGCGGCTCAAAACTAAGATGTCCGTCCCAAAATCGCCCTGTGTTGCTTCAAATAAGGACGTTAATATAACTAAACTAAATTAAACTGTTCAATATTGTAAACTATCTTTCAGCTAGTGGGGTAGTTGATTATTAAATATATTGACTTTAACGGGGCAAAGGCAGCTTAAAATTCGAAGTTAGGTAGGTCTGAAACGTGTATGCTTATCAAAATCTCGAGGTAGACTTCTTCGACGACAATATTTTCTGTTTGTACGTTGTTTTACGAGAAAGTAAAAATCATTTCTCTTTCGATGTCAATTACAGTAATGCATTTTATTGCTTTCTAGGTTTTTCAATGAAGAATAAAATTCTTTTGACAATTGACATCATTGTTTGTACGTTTATTACTTAGAAAGAACAACAAACATTCTTTACAGAGAGCAGTTGTTCTAACATTTTTATATTAAATCCGCTGAACTAAAAATAGACATTTGTGGTTCAGTAAACTATGATACTGAAGAATCCGTTAAATCAGAAGAAGAGCTAAAACTAAAGATTTATCGAAAATGTTATTTTGTATTGTCATCATTTATGTTTTTGATATTCTTAATTTAATTTAACCAGATATATAAATAATTTATTTCATATAATTCTTTCATAATCAGGATCACCTAGTATTAAACAACGGTTTTTAAGTTATAATACTTGTCTGTTTAAAGAAATTTAGCAAAGAAATCGATTTATTTTTAAATAGAGTATTGGGAAGAAACCCTGGATTTTGAGTCAAAATAATTGAAAGTGCATAACATTATTTGAAAAATCAATCGCTTTTCGGATTCAAGAATTAAAAATAAGAACTGTAGTTATAGTTGAAACATAAACTCATCAGAAATACTTTTTTAAAAAAATTGAAGCATATAGTGTTTAGTGAAAAACTTTAATTATGGAACATTTTCTGTCACATAATACAAATAATGCCTTCCTTTCGCAGAAATTTGATTCCTGAAATGATTACTAGATGGCGTTCTAAGGGGAAAACAAAAGTTATCATCAAGTTGAGAAACAAAGAAAAGATCATCTTTTCTACTCATCTCTTCACTGTTTGAAGTCTTCTCCTACTTAACACGCTTTTTTCTCTTCCGAAAATTGTGGGAATTCTTACAAAAAGTGTTCATTTTCTTTTCTTTGCATCACCATTTTACGAAATCCAACCTTCAAATATAAAAGGTCCCTGTACTGAAATTGTTTGCTTTCGGTGAGTATCTTACATGACTTTTTTTTATTCTTATGATTATTGCTGATCTACTTCTTATGTTTCATTCCTTATATATATATATATATATATATATATCACACGCATGCCATTTAATAAGAATTAAGGATTACTACGTTACTGACATGGAGAGAAACTTACTTAAAATTATTTTCATTTGATTCAAAAAATTTTGTAATTAGCTTATTTATAAAATTATCGAAAGTATAAAATTTCAGAGTTTATATTTTTATTGTGGGAAATCTTCTACAGTCTGCTAAAGTTATCAGTTTTATTTTAGAAATCTAAAATTCTAAAATAACTGATAATGCAGTCATCATTTAACAAATTAATTAATATATATTTTTATATTTTTGCGACGAGATATTTTTATATATTCACGAATGAAAACAACTCAGATTTTTTTTTCAATTATTATCTCGTACAAAAATTTATTTTATTACCCTAAGAATATTATGTGTTTAAAACTATAGAGCCCTCAGCTAATTAAGCTTTATGTATTCTATTTTTACCCTAAAAGTTATTTTCAAAACCTATCTATTCTGACTGTTAATCAGTTACAATACAATTACAATTTTTTTTTATTTTCCCTGTTTAGAAATTTATGTTAAAAGTTATTTTCAACATCTATTTATTCTGACTGTTAATCATTTAAAGGTCAAATACGATTTTTTTTACTATAGCTAATTTAAATCCCAGAAGTATTTTAATTAGGATACAAATTTAAATCCTTTGACATTCTTTATCATTTCATTGATTTAATTTCGTGTATTTATTTTTACTGAAATTTTATAATTTGTTTTGCTATATTTCGAAAATTTCAGTGAAAATTAGATCTTTAGTGTTTTAAAATTATTTTGGAAAATAATTACCATATCATTTAATCATTTACAGAAATTTTTATGCATTGAAGTGCCAAAAGTCATGAGATATCTCTTGATATCTTGTGGGACATCCTTTTGCCCGCCGAAGTGAAGCAACTGGACATGGTATTGACTCAACAAGGGGTGGGAAATACAATCGTCTGAACTGACATTTTACAATGAAGATTTTTTTTTTTTGTTAAGTGAAGTTTTTTCGGGAGGAAAGGGGGTATTAATAGAAAATCTCAAATTTTTTCGCATGCTTTTTGCTTATGTCATCTAGAGTTTTCAACCAAATTATACGAGACTTACAGAAAACATGACAATAAGTTAGCGAAGCATTGTATTAAAATTTGAAATTAAAAATTTGAATATTAGAGGAAAATAAGTATTTGCAGTAAATAATTTTTTTGCACATGTGCGAAACATAGTATAAATTTTCTTTTCTAATTTGGAAAGCAGATATATCGGGCATCTTTAAAAAAAAATTCCAGTCCTATATCATTAAGATTTAAAGATTTATCGGCATTTCAGCGAGAAGAATTTTTTTTTTTGTCTCTAAGAAAAACAAAATGATGAGGGGTTTTCCACAAACTGATTTCTTTAAAGTTGAATCTTCGAATAGTAATCGAAGAACTGTAATTTAAATTATCTATTTTATTTATAAATTAGTATAGTATTCAACATATTCAACTTTTATAAAATTCAATAAAACTATTCGAAGATTCATTTTTAAAAGACAGTCATTTGTGAAAAGACCTCACTATTTAGCTTCTCTTGAAGAGTAACTGAAATTCTGCTTGCTGCAATGCCGATATCTTTCTAAATCTTAATGGTATTTAACTGGAATTTTTATATAATCTGACCTTTGCATCTGGCTTCCAAATTATAAATGAAATATTACATTTATGTTTCGCACATGCACAGTAAAAATTATTTACTACAAATACTCATATTTCGTCTAACATTCAAAGCATTAATTTCAAATTTTAATACAATTCTTCTCTAACATATTACTACATATTCTGTAAGTTTACTATAATTTGGTTGAAAATTCTGTACGTCAGAAGCAAAAAACACGCGGAAAAATTTGGGATTTTAAGATACTTATATCTTCCAGACTATTTTAACCAAAATATGTAAGTATTACGCACAGAAGCAAAACCATTGATGAAAGTTGTAAATCATTATCAGCTGTCTGTGAAATGGGCTGAGCCCAAATCATTTTCTTCTTCATCACTTTTTGGTCGGTCCCCTCGAGACCAAATCTTCACTGTAAAATGTCAGTTCTGACGATTGTACTTCCCACGTCTTGTTGAGTCAATACCATCTCGATTTATTGAAAAGGAGGTTCCACGCGATATTCGGAAGTATCCCATGACTTTCGGCGCTGCAGTATATATGGGATCGCTTTTTTAGAACGGTGCTTTCAATTCCACACTAATCAGTAACTAAAACATCGTTCGTAAAAGCCAATTGACAGTTGTCCCAATCTGGTTAACTCATGTGAGTTATAGAAGTCTGTAACTACATATCATTACTGTCAGATCTCGTTAGCATTTAAATTTCATGCAAAATACATTAGTAAAGTTTCTCTTTCGAAATGACATTTAAGAATGGCATTTTGGAAGCATAGTGATGCACTCAAAAAAAGTTACGATTTGTGAAAAATGTCCGTGTTTCAAATTCCTCTAGTACTTATGATTTATCCATATCACAGGAATACTGAGAAAGAATTTACATTTTACTTATTTCGTATTAGAAGCGTTAATTTTGAAGAAATGTTCAGGTTTCATAAAATTCGTTTTAACGAAAAAAATATGAATCAGCCTTTGTTAACTAATTCATATCCTTTAAAAAACAATAAATGAATTAGATCAATTATTGAAATCAATATTTTTAAATATATATTGATTTCACTTTATTTTTAATTTAAAAGCAATGCAATGAAATCATCTACGCAATGAAATCGATATCTCGTAATCTTATATTTAAGGATGGATTTTCTTTTCTGATGAAAAACCTAATTTAAATCAAAATGAAGTACTTTAGTTTAAAACTAAATGAATACTTGGAAAATAACCGCTCAACAAAAGTAACGACACAATTAGCAAAAATTACCTTTTGCTTTTTTTTCTGAACGACTAAAATAAAAAGCAGCTTCATGAATTCCTGTATAAAGTAATGTAAAAGTTTCACATGTTCCAGAAAAGTAATTTGAAACTTCGTGTGTTCCTGTAAAGTCTAAGAAGATTCATTTGTTCCTGTAAAGTATAAGAAATTTGATTTGTTCCTGTAAAGTAACATTAAACTTCTCTATATTCCCATATAGTGACATGAAACTTCAGGTATTTCGACTGATACAATGTCATGTCCATTATACTCTCCATCATAAACATGAAATATGTAACATGTGGTCATCGCTATTATAACATCTCGGAGACATTGATTTTTTGAGAATATCGCTAGAAAATGTAAAAACGGCATTTACTATTTGAACTCTTATGCTTTATAAACAAAGCTGATACATCAGATAAGTCAATTTCATATTATGACAAAGATTGGCAGTATTCTCCTATTTTTGAGGGCAATTCAAAATCAATATTTTGTTTGAATAGCCGAAAATAAACACTGCAGCTGGTTTTGCTGTTTCTTAACCTTCCATTAAAAATTTTATTATACGGATTTTCGCAACACCATGGTAGCACAAAGCTAAGGTTGAAGTAAAAAGCTAGATGAGAATAAGAAAATTTTATTAAGAAAAAGGTTTGAAATCAATGAAAAAGATATTTTAATCAATGTCTTCAGAAGTGTATTAAATGAATAAAGTGATGCTGAAGATACTAAATTAAAATAATTTGGTAAAAGACTTGTTGAAGCAGTAGCAAGTTCTAATGGTCAACGTGAAAGTTAGATCTATCAAATTAGACAATCTGAGACCGATGGTTAAATGAGAAGAAGACAGTAACGACAATTTAAACACATACAACGAGAAAATATATAACGAGAACCATGAAAACGCTTTCCACGTTTTTTTAGATTCATCTGAACGATTCGAACATGATACTTCTTGAACATTTTATCATAATATGAATCAAATATTTATGTAAATTCCTTATTCTTTAAATGTTCTGTTTAATTTTCTTTGTTTTGAAGATGTGCAATGATAGTTATCATTGCACATCTTAATTTCCGTGATAATAATATTTTGTAAAATTAATACAGACAGTTTTCTCAATCCCCTTCCATTGTTTTTCACAGTCCATTAGTAGTTAGAGTTTTACAATTACTCAATGCCCTTTCCAATAATTCAAACGCGCAAAAGTCCAAAAGTGAAAAGTTTCGTAATTTAACAGGAATTCGAGTAAAAGGTATTGAATTGATGCCAGTGTCTGTTTAAAACTTAAAAGCGAATTTTAATGTGCAATTAACTGCTTTGCATTGATGAAGTTCTACTGCTTGATGGATGTGTGGTTAAAGAGATTGTATTTCTTCCATAAATATTGGCGGCAAAATTGAATTTTGGTTATATGAGAAAGTTATTTCTACATTTGTGTCCACTTTTCTTGCTTTGAATTTTTCATAGCAAATATAAATATCTTAATAGAAGTTTCTTCAGACTCTTTGAACGAAGTTTTAAAATTTTTCTATTTCATTAAAAAATAAGCAAATAACCTTTATAACACTACATTATAAAAGCATCACTCCAATTATGTATAATTTCAAAAAGCGATTAAACATTCCTGAGAAATTTCCTATGTCTGTAATCTATTGCATCCAGTGTATTCATAAAATTAAACTTCACCAGAAATATAGAAAAATTTGGTAATATCAAATATTAGTATCACCCATTGGAGCTTAAGCCGTGAAATGCAACCCGGTAAAGAAAAAGAATTTAAAGAAAATCAATTTAAAGAATCACGTTTTTTTTATTATTTTATTTGCAGAGTAGCAAAGAAAAATGATTTAAGGAATTTATTTCATGTGTTATTTTGAATAGAAAAATGTCTTCATAATTTTACGGACTTTCAATTTATAATCTAGGTATTATTTATTTTTTCAATTTACTTGTTTATTTTCTTATTAATATAGGATAAAAATATGAGCTAGTTATACTTACCACAATCTTAAGACTTAGAGATTTTTTATATACATTATCCTCTCAAAATTTGTTATTACTGTATTCAAAATATATTACTTGCCAAAAGTATAAAGATTGTTTTACTAGTATTAAGGAAGAAACCAATATAACGCCAAAGAAATTTTTAAATAGATATTTTGTTTTATTAATTGTTGGATCAAAGTATTATTTATTTTTGTTATTAGATCATTTTTATTTTTCTGTCTCTTTATTTTCTCTTTCTCTCGCTTCTGTATTGATATCCCCTCGTTCCTTATCAATGAATTAATGTAATCAAGTGCATGAATAAAAGCCAAAACTGTCATAACGGCACTTTTTGAATGAAGATTTGGAAAATAAATTATCTCCCGGAATTCGTTATGGAAGTAAGGTAGAAAACTCAGCAACACCCATCACAATTTTGAAAGTAGATATTTTGTTTTTTTACTTTATAGAATAAAGTAGCGATTTTAAAAATAATAATTCACATAAGTGTTTTGTGGTGAGATATTTTGCCATTTTCTTAGTGATAAAACATAATGCAAATACTATATCATCGTCGTTCAGACAAAAGTCACGAAGTCCAAAACTGTAGTTTCGTGATATGATCAATTTAAACTTCATTAATATTGAATCGTTTTTATAAATAGCAAAAATTATTTTACAGATTTATAGCTACTGTGGTTGATTTACTGATATTTAAATAACAGGTTTCTATCACGAAATAGTAAATTAGAAATTCCAATTGACTGCAATAATCCGTCAAAAGGTTTTTGTGGACTTAGTGAATTTTGCCTGAACGACGACTAATTTCAGTAAGCCTCTATTTTATTTCATAACCGTATCAAAAGGAAAATAGTAGCAAACGATATTTTCTTATGAAATATGACACTTAGAATACGAAAATCACTAAAATGCTCCTTAACCGATTTTCAATCGAACAATGTGACCCCCAAAATAATTCTAAGGGTAAATATTTTGTTTTATTACTTGAAAGAATAAAATAACTATTTGACATGAAATGTTCTTTAGTAAGGTATTTTACCATTTTCTTAGTGATAAAATAGAGCGCAAAAATCAGACTTTAGTCTTTCTGCCTTCAATCTGATAATAGCATCAAAAGAAAACATATAACAAAAGGCATTTTCTCATGAAATAACACACTAAAAATGCAAAACTAATAAAACGCGCGGTTAACCAATTTCCGTTCGACTGATAAGAATATATAGTTCCTGTAAAACAATCGTTTAATAGTATGGAGAAAATTCTTTTATGGACTCTTCGTCTGGAGTTTTCGAGACTGACATTTTCTATTGCACTGAATCATCCTGGAATTGGGTGGACATTTCAGAGGACACTGAAACTGGAAAACTTATTCGAAGGAAGTGGCAGGTGGTGCGAAAAATGGTTATGATTACACCTCATTCCTCAGAAGCGCGTGTTCCTGAAAAATCAAACAAAATGTCTGAAAAAGGATTGGAATCCTATACCAAAAAGGAAACTGAGCATTTTTAAAGCAATTCATTAATTTTATGCGTAGAATTATTTTCAATCAATATTTTCAATTGATGCATATTTTCTGGAAATATGTCAAATTATCACTGTCCAGTTTAATGAACCTCACATTTTGAGACAAAATGTGTGTGTTTCCAATTTTATTGTGAAAACTACTTAAATTCGAACCGATTTGAATTATTCTCATGAAGAAAATAATAACTCATAAACACTATCTATCAGTTGGCAAGAAAAATTAATTTCTATTTATTCCTTAATACAGTATAAAAATAATCTTAAAATATTTAAGAGTCAATATTTTAAATCTAATGTGAAAATTACACAGCATGTTTTAAACTAATTAATAGAGTTACTAATTGAGCTATTTTTAAAGAATTAATAACTTTTAAATTCCAAGATAAATACTGTACTTAGAAAAACCAGAGAAATAGACAGAAATTTTTGATTAATATTATTATTTTAATTATATTATGACTGTTCTGTTTAGATATATTTATGGCACTAAAATCTGCATTTTCATGAACTGTTTACATTTTAAACACAAAATGAGATGATCATTGAAATAATTTTATGCAAGCACTAAAATGATCACCGGAATGATTAACCTTATGAGGCAATATTAACTAATAAATTGATACTATAGTAATTTTTTGTCTTTTAAATATAATCACCTTCAAATATGTTTTATCAAATATTTTATCTCATATTGTCCTTTATCGAATACATTTGTAAATTAGTGAGTTATTAAAATTAAATTATTTATGTTTTATTATTATTTAAATTTTATAACTATGTTAACATTTAACAGTATCATTATTTGTTTAAAAAATGGAGCATCAGGAATATTTCTTTTGAAAAGAAATATAGTGAAAAAATTACTTCTGGGCTTTCAGTAATATGTATAAGCTTTTTTTCAGTTTTTATGTTTATATCCTTAAGGTGTTTTTTTTTCACGTAATTTGATTTTACATGAATTAGAGTTTTCAGCATTTCTGTTCATTAGTATTTTTTACTTCCTGTAGTAGTACAAAATTGATAGAATGAAAATTGTTTATACTCCCCTTGCCTTAAAAATATGTTTTAAAAGCTGCACATTTTAAAGATCTTTTAAATATATGTTTCTACTAATAAAAAAATTTAAAACTGAGGTTACTAGATAAATATGAATAATGAAATGATTCTGAATATAATTATTGAAATTCCTTTACAATTAAATTTTAAATAGCATTTGTGCAAATGAATGTAATGCTTATAGAAAAATTGTTTCTAAAATCATATTTTTAATTGAAACTGCTTGGTTAAAAACAGATTATTTCATTAAAAAATTTATAAAGAAAATGTCTTAAGTCCAGTAAAAAATATAACTAGTTTTCTGTTTAATCTTTTAAAATTAATTTTTGAAAAGTAAAAACGTAAGAGACAAGCAAAAAATTCAACTAGTTTTCTATGTAATTTTTTAAACAAATTTCTGAAAGGAAAAATGCAGGCGACAGAATTTTCACTGTAAAATGTGAGTTCAAGCCTCTTCCATACATGGTCGAAGTTCAAAGAAAATAAATCCAGCCTTTCGGGAGGTATTCGAAAAAAATGTGCAAATCCTTTAGTGTTCACATTTTTAGGTCACCCATCTGCACTTTCTCAGTTGTTGTTTTGTTGTGGCCATATAAAAGTGTAATACTTTATTTTGGTTGTAGAGTCATTTTTCTTTTTTCTCTTCAAATAGACACCACTTTCTATCAACATCAGTCCAACTCCACTGATAGGGTTGTCATAATTGCCAAGCATTGATACGGGATATTTTAAGTGCTAAAAAATAACACAAGAAAGAAGTGGGTAGGTAATGGTTTATTTTACTCTGAAAAAAAAGTGTAAGCAATCTTATAAAATTAACACGTAGAATAATTGAAAAGATACATGGCTAAATCTTTTTAGCCCAGTCATATTTTAAAGTTGATTTTACTTTCTTAATTATATCATTTCCTTCTTTCACATAATTATAAAATTGTGCACAAATCATTTAAAAATTATAATGACAAATCAAAATTGCTTCAAGTGTCTTCACTGACGACCTGCTTCTTTCGTCCGACTATCGAGTTGATAGTAGGGAAAATATGCTCTCCACATTTGAATTGTGATATGGAATCAGTGGTGGCTCGTCCATTAGGGCTGCAGCGCACCCCCACCCCCGGATATTATTTCTTAAACTTGCATTTTTCGTTTCTAATCTTTTTGCTTACTTTTCCACTCTCAGAGTGCAATGACTTACAAAAATACAAAAAAGCAATAAAAAAATTGAAAAAAAGACATAAAATGAATCCAAACGAAGAAAGACGCAGGTCTGAGCTACAAAATACTCTGCCCCCTCCGAAATCCATTCACAGCGTAGAAACTCCGAAGTGAGAAAGCAACCCTTTCTGCCTTTACCTTAGACGGGCTATGGGCTGAAAGTCAACACAGCTCTAGCTGGCACGGAGCCAACCCGAACGAGAAAAAAGATGCTCTTTTTTTATATTTTTTTCTTTCATTCCCACATAAAAGTGGTAATCGCTGGCTGTTTATGGGTTTTGGTTTCGGTTTGTGTTGCGTCGACAGAAACACGTCTGGTTGATTGATTATTTGCTTTTTCTTGATAGAAGGCTAGATTTCTTTTGAAGAAGATACTCATTTTTGGAAGAGTGTTAGCGAGTGAAGTGGGCGAGGAGGGAAGTGTGTATGTGGAGCTTTGATTTTTTTTTTCGTCAGAAAATCATCACATCAGCATTCACTTAACTTTATGTTAGTAAAACTAGTATTAAATTTCATATGCTGGTTATTTAATTTGTTTGAGAAGCAGGAAATTTCATATCTGGCTTTGGAATTAAAAAATTTTGCCTACTGAAATATAAAGTAGCTTTTTAAAATTGTATTATTTTGATAAATATTATCTTGCAGCCCTCCTCGTATCTGAGCTCACGAGCCGCCACTGGATGGAATGGCAAATACGTATTTGCAATTGCATAACTTGATTAGACATGACTTCTGACCAATATAAGAAAATGGGACAAATAGTAATTAGGAACTGAGTAGGGAAATAAATATACGGAACGTATGACAACACTACTGATAGGAAATCTACACGATTCTAAGTACAGGCGCATCCAGTGGCGTTAAAGAATGCAGAAATATCTGCATTAAATATATCTAGATTGGAACTTGCAATCAGCACATTATATGCACATTCAAAAATTATTTAAGAACATCAAATCTCCAAGATGTTGAATCGGTGAATAATCGTTCGAGTGTGCATTCACAACTTTCTTTGTCCCTCCACCTACGTCTAGCTATATCATTCGCGTAGTTCCTATCACGCTAGCAAATTAATACCGTGTGTGACAAGACAATTTTTAGATGCTCTAATCGTTGCTTATTCCTGTTGTTTTCAGAAGAAAAGAACTTGCATTTCATTGTGAAGCATGACATGTTTGACGCCACACGAAATTCGTATGCTTCAAAAAGAAACTCGCAATCGAACCGAAGTAAATTTTGTCACGCTATCATAAATAGAATATAGGAAGGTCTTTCGACCACTTTTTTTGTTCCTTGGAGAATAAATAGTCCAGTCGCGTGCTTAAAGGGTTTCTTTAAAGATATTTTCATCAAAAGAATTAATGTAGCATACTTAAGTATATTAACTCTTTCACCCCTACAGGTGGACACCGAAACTTATCATACTGACTTACTCGAAGTATTTTTTTTGGTTTTAAAAAGTCTAAGGATGAAAGGGTTAACTATAAGAAACATTATTTTTCATTCAAATATCTATTCTTTGAAGTAAAATGTTGATTAAATTTTAAATTTTTTTTATGGTTTCTATACATATATATCATTATTTTGCATGCAATCGCAGCCCATCATAAGTTAAGAATATCATCATAGATAATACAAAATGTATGCACTGAAAAAACTTTATCATTTATATGATATTCAACTTTGGAATTCATAATTTGTAATCTACCAAAAGAAAGAAGAAAATATGTTGAATAAATTGAGTTTTACTAATAAAACGTTACTATTTTTACTTTTAATTAACTTAACTTATTTCGAGTCTGTAAAAATGGAACTTTGTAATCGAGTTTTCACTCACTTACTTCTGAGCTAGAATTGTGAATTTCTGTAGACTTGTGTGTTCTCGATGAAAATGTAGTATATTAATATTTTCAGAATCATTAATTGAATTATCAGTTAATCTTTAATTGAATTAAATATTTATTCCATACCAGAGGCGCCACCTGATAGTGAGTTGGAAAAACAATTGACCTTAAGATTAAAAAAAGGATATAATTTAAAAACAATTACGCTGATTATTACATTATTAAAAATGTGTTTTTAAAAACTATTTTTATGGAGGTCTCCAACCCTCCAGGCCATTAAAATTGTTTGTTTTCCATCTTGAATTGTCTTTTTCATTTCTTTTTTATTTTAATCTTAAGTGCAATATTTTATATTTAGTAGTTCATTAAGTATATTTACAGATAGGGTAATTTATTTCACCCAGATTCTATTTATTTCTTAGGACTTTTGCAATATTTTATGATTCAGGTTTTTGTTAGTACTCATATTCTTAATTCTTTGTCAGAATTCTAATAAGGTTAAATAATTTTTAGATTTCGTTTTTATTTTTGATTATAGATAGAATAGCTTTTTATCATTTTGATACCATTTAATTTCTATGGATATTGCAATTTTTATCACGTTTTACTTTGTATGTTACTGTATTTGATATTATTTACTATATATATATATATAAATTTTTAGTCTTTGAATTGCATTTTGATATGTCTTGTTTACTTTGTTTTGTATGTTCATATGTAACAAGTTATATATATACAACTTGTTATATATATCGCTTCGCTCGCTATAATGAAGACACTTTGTGTGTTAGAAGCTATTCTAAAATCTTCATATATATATATATGAATCAGATTTATTTTGCTTCTGATGCTTTAACTTAAATCAGCACAGAATAAAATTTTTTAGCCTCAAAAAAGATATTTTTCTTTAAATAAAACTTACAAAGTAAAGCTGATTTCCTTTTAATGCTTTCACCTTAATAAAGAAGGAATAAAATTTTTTGGCCCTGAAAAGGGCCGTTTTTTTATATAGTGAAAGCATCAGGAACCTCCCCCATAAACACAATTAAATATTTCACATTTTGGAGCTATCACAGAAAGAGATTCAAAAAATTGTGCTGTACGAATGCAGGTATATACATATTCAATAAATTCCTATATATAAAATAATATACAACATTTAAACAAATTAAAAATGTAAAGCAAAAAAAATGCACTTGACAATCAACCACAGAAACCTTCCCACTAAACACAGTTAAATATTTCACATTTTGGAGCTACCACAGAAACAGATTCAAAATATCGTGCTCTACGGAAACATAAATTGTACGAAAGCAGATATATACATATTCAATACATTCATATATAAAATAATATACAACATTGAAGATTGTGCTCTACAAAAAAAATTGTATCAAAGAAGGTATATTCAATCCACTGAGATATAAAATAATATACAACATTGAAACAAATTAAAAATGTAATGCAAAAAAATCTATCTGTAATTTTTATATTTACACATAGTAAATAGTGCACACCATTAGTATCATAAAAGTGTACTATCTCGAATATTCACAAAACTTCCCTATGTACACAATTGCAAATGAAGTAAATTCACTTACAGTGAAAATATATCTGGGATAAAATAGTCTGTACAAACACGGTGACCAAAAAAAACATATAATCTATATATTTACACGTTGCAAACAGTATGCAACCTTAATCATTCTCCGAGAACAGCGTGAAAGAGAACCCCTCTCAATTAAAATTGGTTTTATTTTTAATTATGTTTACACATTGCAAAAAGTATGCAATATTATCATTCACCATAAGCAGCATGAAGTAAATTCACTTACAGTGAAAATATATAGGGGATAAAATTGTCTGTACATGTCTTGTTATATATATATATCAATGTCATGAAAATCAATAAATGTTGAAATAAAATGGAGAGACTGTAGTTAATCGGTAAAAGCGTATAGATGCTCATCAGGGTAAGTAAAATCTATACGAACCGCTAAAAAATTAGTGAAATCACAATGTTTTCTGCGAACAGTGCTGTCATAAAGCTAAAAACACTGTCCTTTATCCCGAACACTATGATAAACCAAGAATTTGAATGAAATACCAAATATTAGAAATCATTTTACGAACCTAAAACTGAGAGATGCAGCCAACGGGAGACGTGATAAAGGAATGAACCTAACGCGTCATGTAGGGTGTATGTATATATATATATATATATATATGTCAATAATTAGTAAAACTTAATGTAAAAGGATTAAAACTATATTGGTTTATAAAACGAAGAACGAGTGAAGACTCTTGAACATCCCCTGACTTCAACTCTTG
>BGPR01001471.1:123879-204356 GCA_013235015.1 Araneus ventricosus | reverse complement strand
TTTTAAAAAATCGTAGATGCAATTAGAGCGATCAACAAAATAACTTTAAACTATGTTTCGAAATTTACAAGAAAAAAACCGATGCCATGAACGTATTGAAATGAGTAATCTCTAATAAATTGAAATCCAACCTTCTATGGTATCATTCCTAGAACTTCTTGGTTTTAACGTATCATTTGATGAATATTCATCATAATAAAAAAAATCATTTAGATTTCGTATTTTTTTTAACGAATAGTAACAGGCTTCATCACATTTAGAATACTATTTTGTTGTTTTTTCACCCACATAGCTCTGGTGCACAACATCAGCTTCGTGGGTTTATCGTTTCCAGACCAAGAAGACCTTAAAGGAGCGGCAACTGCTCTTCTAAGGTTACAAGATACCTACCTGTTGGACACCTCACAGCTGGCTAGAGGTGAAATTGCAGGTGCGAGGTCAAGAGCTTTAGAATTAACAGGTAACACCACGAAACATGGTATATATTGTAATAAGTCAGCCATCAGTAAGTTAGAGTGGTAAATATAGCTATTGATAATTGACAATTTGTAACAAGTGTTTGTGCAGACATCCTTTGAAAGTCTAAGTAAAAATATTTGAAGGAAAATGAGTGACTTCTCTAGCTATGAGAATTATTATTAATATATGTAATGATTTAACTTTTTAATCTTTAAATTAATTATTTTTAACGCCACTACATTTTTAATTACTTCTACGTACTTCAGTCTTAGAGAACCACACTTCTACTTTAACTTCCAGTGTCGCGAGATTCTGCGGCAAGTCCCCTTTTCCCAAGTATTTAAACTCTCCGCATACTTTTAACGTTCTCTTTTGTGCAATATGATTTTCCTGTTAACATGTACTGCTTTTGAGCTAACTATCCTAACGATGGTCATAGAGAGAGACAATTTAAATATCGTCTAAGATGTAAAATTAACCTGATCGTCTTTTTAAATGGATAAATTGAAATTGGACTAAAGTATTGATTGCATCAACTACAGCCTTCTTATTCAAGATGCTTGTTTACAGCTCACCTAAAGAATGGTTTCTCATTTGTATATCTGAATGCACTTTTAAGGCAACGACCGAATTCATTGTTCATATTTTTATGACCAAACATGTTAATGAAGCAGAGCTCAATCTAATTGTATCAATGCTTAAAATCTCTATATTAAGGCTATTCAAATTTTTGAAATGTGAAGAAGCATACATATAATGTTATTATGGTAGTTAAAGGCAATTCGAATAACTTACCGTGTTCATAATTTAGAAAGTGGTTGAAATTCGTTTTTAACAAATGTTCAACTTTGTTAAAAGCATTCTGTATCGATCTTGAAGAAAAAGATCCAATCCCAAACCCCAGTGGTTGTTGAATCGTTTGATCATCCCTTAAGAAGAGAAATCCTAATACCAAGGAAAGCTGCGAGCTCTCTCTTCGAGTAATATCGCGAACAGCATTTGTTGATATCAAAAATCACGATTATTACTGTACATGATATTTTACAAAAAGTTAATATTATAAAAAATGTTATCTTAAACTTATCATTATATCGTCGTCGTTCAGGCAGAAGTCACCAAGTCCACAAAAACCTTTTGATGGACTATCGCAGTGAATTAGAATTTTCAATTAATTATTTCGTAGTAAAAACCTGTTATCTAAACATCAATAAATCAACCGTAGGAGTATGAAATCTGTAAAATATTTTTTACTATTTATCATAACGACTCAAAATTGATTAAGTTTAAACTGACGACATCTCGAAACTATAGTTTTGGGCTTAGTGATTTTTGCCTGCACACCTGCAAAATAAAATTTTAAATACCTTACATTATCATTATCGAAATATTATGATACCATCATTTATATGATAATATATGATGTTCATAATATCATATAGCTTACATTATTATGACATATCATTATAAAAAGTATGAAATATCTTATATTTAGTAAGTAGTTTGGGTTTTAAAATGCCAGTCATTTTAATTCTCCATAATCCGATTATGAAGTGTATGTAAGCGACATTCCCAGACAGGCTAAATTTCTTCAACAGTCAGATGCCGAATTTCCATATTGATTTCCGTAACTGTCCTAAACTATTTTAGTTATTAATAAATGTAATTTGTATTGAGCCGCGCAAAAACCTTTGTTTGATAGTTCTACCGTATTGCATGCCCCTATTCAGTGAAATAAGTAAACAAAATTTAAACTCTTTTGATCGAGAAAGTATATATCTGACAAATACATACAGATAAGGAATACTTCCCAGTATTCCTCATCTGTACAATTTCTCAGAGACTAACCAAAAAGAAACATATTCGTTTCCTAAAGAAAACAAATGAAGCTATTTAAGCTTGTGAGACATAGGCTTTCCAGCACGTTAGGATATTTTTCAGGAATTGCTATATGGTTGCCACTTAAGACTATTGATTGAATCTAAATGGTTAAACAAAATAAGTTCTAAATAGTCATATTACAACATCAATCTTAAAGATCAAACCTAGGTCAAAAAATGCTTTAGTCATGGTGACTCTTACATAATCAGCCAAGTGAATTTGCGGATAGGTTCACAATCGATGTGCATAATCGATTAAACTTACGATGTATTAATCCTTGGGCCTTTCCGAAGTAGCGGTATGTAGATGGTACTTTAGAATTTGGGCACGATAATCCTTGAATTTGGAATTTCATATGGTTCAAGATGTAGGAAAATGTAAAAGTTCATTATTCCAGCATTCGGGTATCTGAAAAAAGTCAACTTTATACCTCACCACCAAAAGTGTTCTTGCAATGTACCATATCTGGTTTACCAACCGCTGTACCAATCCTCTTAAACGCAGTATTGGCTAGTAAACTTTGGAGAGCTCCATATTTTGCATTTTTTGACTAATTCCTCCATGGGTGTTTAGTGTACCACACCTAGTTTGGGTTATTGATGAAGTCGATCATGTGATCCAAATGATGTCATGTGATCTAAACTTTTAAATAAATTTATATTTCCACGTTAATGACGCGTGTTGACTTCGAAAGACAGCCAAATATTAACTGAATTAAAATTCTTAATTACAATAAGTTCTATAAAGGTAACAATTATTAAAGTATAAAATCCCAGGCGGAACAGTCAAAATCTGGAGGGATTGAATCGTTTCAGCGACTTTCGCTAGATAACACCTAGTTTAGACAATAGGTTAAACAGACATTGACAGAACAACCAGCAAGCTCGTCTCTGACTATCGTCCTCTTCTAAAAAAACTGTCTTCTGTCAGTGATGTGTCTGACTATCGTCCTTCACATCACTAAAAAATGCCTCTTCTGCAAAGAAAGCCGCTTCACATCTGTTACACCCGTAGAAGCAGCTAACAATCCATCGCATAATGGATACAATGAATGGATCGTCAAAAGAATGTTTTAGGCTAGTGTTTATCTTTCTTTCTCTAAAGAGCATTCACACATGTTTCCCATTAAGATCAGCAGAGTTGTTAATCGGTGATGATTCACTTGTGTTTCATTTGCGAAAAATTGGATCAGTCCTCTTGGATTCAACAGCACCATATTCTGTAGCATTTTTCGTGAATTTCTCAAGTTCAGGTTTCTGGAATTATTAAGCTCAAGTTCTGTACCTTTCCGACAACCACGTACCAATGGATTCAGAAAGTCCTAAGGATTAACTCATCTTAATTTCGAATGGTTGTTTGCATCGATTGCAATACTATCAACTCATTGCACTAGATCTGTTTGAATCATCCTAAGGAATTGACACTTTCAAAAAATAATTTTTCATGACTATTACTAGCTGGAGATTGCTTTCAACTTGGATACCAGGCCGTTGCTTTGGAAGACTATAAGCGGGCTATTCAATGGATGCAAGAAGCACTCGTTAAGGTTGAACAGGAAGATGTAAAAACTGCAAGTGAACCGTCGATATTGGAATTCTTGGCACACTGTGCATTTAAGGTAATGAAACTTCTATCTTCATTGAAAAAATTATTGAAATGATTCATGTTATTATAGTTTTATACATGCCTGTTGTACAAGGGAAGCTAAGGAGACTACTTTACCTCTAGGGATAGTTGCCCCAAGATCATTTTCTCAGATTGCAAGATATTTGGCAATTTCTGTGTGCCACCCCCTATCTGACCTTTGGTCATAAGGCCTTCTGAAAAAACATTATAGTGGCAATGTAGGTAAATATGTTTTGGGGTCCCGAAGTAATTTTTTTCTTTTTCATTCCTCTGTGGATTGGAAGTTTATTCTTGAATGTATGATGGGTTAAAATATTCTAAATTTTAAGCATACTTCAAGCTATAATTTGATAAATAATGGTATACAATATCTTGAATTTAAGTGTTTTAATTTGTAGGCTATAAAGAAAAAAGGCAGGTTAAGAAAAGACTTGACACTACCAAAAAAGGCTTCACGAAACAAGATTTGCTATTTATTGCAACTTCTTTGCTCGTAGCCTACTGAAGTTGAGGCCGCGGTGGCCTCGTGGTAAGGTCTCGACCTCGGGACCGGAGGGTCGCAGGTTCGAAACCCGATTCCACTGAAGATCCGCCGTGTATGGGGCCTGTTGCACGCTAAATCATACGTAGTGGCCAAACGTCCTCCCGTTGGTGTGGCGCGGAAGTTTGGAGAGGGGGTGCCAGCTCAGGTGTCGTCCTCGTCATCTGACCGCGGTTCAAAATTACGAGGTCCGTCCCTAAATAGACCTCGTGTTGCTTCAAAACGGGACGTTAATATAACCTAACCTACTGAAGTTCAGTGTGTGATTGGAATCAACTTTCTTATGTGACAGAGTTGTTCTTTAATGTGGCAACACAAAAAATCAATCTGGATGGTTACACTAACAACCCTTCTCTTTCATTGCTGACATAATTGCTGATATTTTTGGTAGTGGAGTTTTATATAAGAAAAATTAATTAAAACTTTTATCTAAATAATTATTTAACAAGTAAAATTTCTTTTTAATTGAACATTTTAAAGAATTTAAAAATTTCTTTCCCAAAGGCCAAGTCTCTCTAGCATTAGTCTCCTTATCCTCAGGGAGACTTGATCCTAAGTGATTTCGTGAAATATATTTATTTTATGCTATATGAGATATCAATTCAGGATGAGTACATTTCTTATTCTTAAAAAAATAACTCTTTTATGATGCTAACAATAAAAATATTCAAGAAACATTGAAAAATTAAAACCACAGTCAAATCACCCAATTTTCTCCTACTTACAAATACTGAATCGAAGCTCTAGTGTGTAATATAGAATAACTAACTAGAATCCTTTGACTTTCAATGAATTTTTATGGAGAAAATACGCTTAATGCAACTCTAACTTAAGTTGGGAAGTAGTTTTTAATTTGTTCAGTGTATTAAGCTGTTGTGAAATAGTTGATGTAAAGAAGACATTGGAAAAAGAAGAAAATTTTTTTAAAAAAATTTATCATTGAAAATACATTCTGTTAATATAAATTAGTCGCCCATGAAATGCAATGCAGAAGGAGTTTTGATTTCAATCATTTAAAAATTCAGTTAATATTAAAGCAGGGGACCTTATTATCACTGATATTGAAAGCTGGAGCTCAAATGCTAGAACTTTTAAAACCCCTGATTAAAAAATTAATTCAATGCTCCTACTGACAACTGTGGGATATAGTAAGATCTATTATTAATTCAAATTTAAACTGTTTGGAAAGTGTTTTCTATATGACGAAATATTGTATGAATTATTGTTTTCCTTATTAATTCAACTAAAGCAGGTTGAATTTTTTTAGAGCATACATTTTTATCAGGTATCATCAAATCTGTACGTCAATCCGCAACATTTCAGTAGTAGCTAATGCATATTAAACAAGTATTTGATATGATGGTTCCACATGTCGTCAACTGCAAATTTTATTGTCCAATTGTTTGCACATAAAGTGCAAGCGATGTTCTAGAAACAGTGAGTAATATTTGTTATAACAGCAGTATTTCTTCTATGCATATTTTTTAAGTAGGTAATTGCAACAGCATTCTGTATGATCTTTTTTGCTCAAATAATATGAGTCAAGTTTTAGAAAATGAATAGCACGTGGTCTAACAGAAGGAGCTTTATGAATATGTTTAATTTGTAAGTAATTAATCTGAAAACATTCAGCACGAAATTCCCATGAAAATAAAACTTTCCAACATGCTGGTTTCATTTTTATTATTACTTTTGTTGTAAGCTGAACACATAGGTTCTTATAAATTTAATGTGATGATTGTGTGTGTGTGCCTTGCTAAAAAGACTGTTAAGTGAGGGACTTCGTATACAAAATTTAGCAAACATTGAAAAATTAGGGAATTACTTTTATAGGATTTTTTATGCACATAAAAGATTGATGAAAAAATTTCCTAAAATTTCGACTGTAGAATTGTTATGCACGAATTTCGGAAAAAAATTCTCTTTTCAATGTTCAATGAAAAAAAGACTCTTTTACATGAACATTAGCTTAAAATTGTTAATTATGCTATATTTCACACACAAAAAATGACCGCTATACCTACTGTTAATCGTTTGAAAAACATTTTAAGATTAACTTTCCCAGAACGCTTTTAATTTTTTTAGTTTTTCTTAAATTAATTTTACATGACCTTCCTAGGTGCTTTATCTTTAAAAAAATTTCATACGATATTTTTAAATGGTTGTACGAAGAAGAAAATTTAGAAAGTATTTTGGATGGTATTAATAACTATCATGTAAATTTTTACATGCCTGTTGGAAGACTTTTACACATAGTGCCATTTTGCATCAAATGATTGTTTCCATATTCAAATCAACAAAATAAAAAAAATTTAACTATTTTTATGAAGTCATTTCATCTGACGTTACATAAACATCGACATGAAAAACGTAACTGTGCGTGTTATCTGAGCAGGCAAATAAATGTTTTCCTAAATGACACACTGCGCATGTGCCTCCCTTAAACCCTCAAAGTAGCCGATAGGTTTGATCGAATATCTTTAAACTCTTAGGGATGAACTCAAAAAGTAGATAAATTTAAATTTGTAAATGTTAACGAAGCTTTGAGATCTCAGGAATATTTCACACATAAAATATAAAAAAGATATGCTAATAAATTAGAATATTCTGCACGTATTTATTGACTAACTTATGCAAATAAAAAATATAATAAATAATTTAAGTAAAATGAACAAAATCTATTAAAAAATCGAAAGACACCAATCAAATTTAGGTTAAACTTACTCTTATACGAGTAATAATAGCACACACGAATAATTCTGAAGTAAGCAGAAAATTATATTAAACAAATTAGACAAAATTGATAACATAAACTTAATTGAAGATCTGATGTAAGAACTAGAATACATTATCAAGGAAAATATAAAACAAAAAAAAAAGATTTCAAACAGAACAAAAATAGTTAACATTACAAGCAGCTGTTGCGCGATTTCAAATTTGAAATTGGTTTACTTGACGTTTATCACGTGAGCATAAATTGACTCTATTAACACGATCTTATGCAAAAATGTGAAATGATTAAGCCTCTTGCCTCGGGCAATTAGAAATCGCGTCAATTGTTCCATACAGTTTGTCGGGCGACGCTGGCATAGCGTTGAATATAAATAGAATTTCGATTCAATGCAGCATCGAACTTCATAGCGTTATTTGCATCTCAAGTGATGCGTATAAATAGCGATAAAAAATAGCCCTCAATTCTATGTACAGAAAGTTTAAAAAAATTGAACGAGGTTGGAAGATTAAGTTATACGAACGCCACTTAAATTAAACTTTTTTTCTTTCTTGATTTTGATGTTTTAATTATTAATTCGTTAGATAAAATGGGATTTCTAGAATCTAAATCTTAAGATTTTTGCATTCTTACAGCTGACAACAGCGTGATATCACCACAAGTTTTTCAATTATCTTGAAATTCATAGTACATGTTTTGATTCGGTAATTAAAGAAAACCGAAACTAAACTAATTCCTTTCTTAAAGAATATTAGTATTAGAGCGTTCTATATATAAATTAACTGCTTTTTTGGAAGAATATAATATTAGAACATTCTAAACTAACTGTTTTCTGAAAGAAAACTAATATTAGGACATTTTAAACAAATTTTTTCTTAAAAAATATTTATGTACAAACGTGGAATTGCCAATAATTCAATCACAAATATTCAATCACAAAAATTTGAATATTCTACTTCTTATATAAGGCTTTTGCGTTGCAATAGCTGAATGAAAATAGATATTGCCTATAGATTTTCATACTTTGTATTTAAAGTAAACTTAACATTTCTATCCATATTTTTTAAAGGTTTGCATTTTAAGGCCACTCACTAATCCTCACTTGTAATACATAAAAATTGCGCGCATGTGTATGCTTCAAATAATATTTTCTTTTGCATTTTTCTTGAAAACTATGCGTTGAAGAGGTGTAGTTCGATTCTAGCTCTGCATAATATTCTCTTTTAGAAACACTCAGTATATACCGGCGATACAAATGCAAGCATCTAATGCCAATCACTTCAATCGGCCCTGTAGGGGTTTCTTCAGAACTGATGCGCATGGTGACAATGTCTTGAATCTCTGAATTCCCGTTACAAACTAAAGAAATAGCAATTAAAGCGTATCGAAAACGTATAGAATGTTATTTACGGCTAAGTATTGAATAAATGTCATGTATTCGATAGTTGCATTCCTTAAAACAAATGTAAACCACAATACCACAAATACTTTATTTATTTATTTATTTGTTCTTTTCAGCTAAAAAACATCAAGCATGCTGTTAAACTCGCCCGCCAAATTATAGCAATAGGTAAGCCTAAATTTCAATTTTTAAAGAATTTTCTTACACATACAAAGCAAATAATAACTTCATTCTAGATTAATTACCCGTTTTTTTACAGCACCACATCATCCAAGAGCTTTTGAAAACCTCTACCATTATGAAAGCGTTTTGAACACAAAAGGAGATACGGCCAGTTCGGAATATGAATATGACGAATATTCTTCTTATTATAGCTCATATGAACAGTCAGATGAGCACGATTCCCATTCTCTGAGGGCGCTTAAACGAGCTCTTATACCTTCCTTTGACAATTATGAAAAGCTCTGTAGAGGAGACCGTATTCGGGTAATTCTGTATTATTATTTTTATAACTATGAAATTTTGTTCTTAATGACCCTTGCATTGCTTCTGATACATATATAATTCAATCCTTTTTCTCTTGGTTATTCCTTCTTGGCTTGCTCTCATTTGAATTCGGTTGTCTCTAATAGAACCTGACGATCTTTCTCGTTGATAAACAAAAATATCGCCAAAACGGATTACATTACATTTGTCGCAATGTCCATTTCATTTCATTCAATTGTTAATTTTTCTTTTTCATTAGTTTTTAAAAGATATTTTTATTAATAAACTGAGAGATTCGTGATATTCAAATGGCATATCTTTTAGTCGACACATACATACTTAGTTGTTTGCAATTGTGAATAAGGCTGGTATTATAAACACACCACGAAAATATTATCATTTAACACAGCTTGGTACAATACACGTAAGTTGCATACAGTCATGGTACTCTGTATTCATAAAGAATTGCTTAAAATAGGAGTATCCTTGTTATTTCTTTACAAAACTGTTACTTATATATTATTCAAATTTGTATGACACCACTAACTCGCATTGCTTGTTGAAATTGGTTTAGTCTCTTAATAAATTTAAATAAATCATTTTTTAAAACCCTCACTTTAATTAGAGTGCTGGAAAGTAGAAATTTTTAACTTTTATTATTTTCAACTTTTAAGCCTTTAATATATAATTCATTATTATATATATTATGGAACATCGAAATCCTTATTTTCTCAAATTCCCTACCAGGTGGCTTCACTAGTACGGAATAAAAATTTAATTAAATAAATTGATGCTTCTAAAAATATTAAAACAGCATAATGTCAGCTAGAATACGTAAGTATACAAAATTTCAGAACTCTAGCACATCGGTAAATGCGTGCAAAACCGATTACAAAATTCCATCCTTATGGACATGAAACAAGTCATGTAAAATAAAAGTGACCAACAGAATTGTTATCTCTCAACTCTTTTTCCACGATTTGGAGTGTTTTTTGTTTAGGTTCGTGGTATATATAAGAGAATCGAGTGTACATTTTAGAAGTCTTTTCTTTGACCGATTGAGTCAAAAATTTGATCCAGATCTACAATTTTGGCCACAAGACCTATCGACAGAATGTCAATCCGATTATAGGTTATGTCTGAGATTTGATACTCATCTACAATTATTGTAATATAACTATATGTTAAGTTTCACTTAATTAGCTTATTGTGGTTTTTGAGCTATCGTGTTCACATTCACTCGAATGAACAGACAAAATTTGATAGAAATTTACAATTATGGTATAAAAACGACATACCAAATTTCATCTTTCTCGTTATTTGCTTTTTTTTAGTTATTGCGTTCAGAGATAGACAGGCATATTTCCAAGAATGGTTTTTTATCGGATTCAGGGGGTTCTAAAACGTGGCGATTGATTAAAATCTCGAATTCGAATTTTTTGACTATTACAATATCTTCTATAAAATTTATGCGAGAAAGAAAGAAAGGTTAAAAATATGCTAGTCTTTTCACGCATCAAGAATATCATCAAAATGTAAATTTTCCTTCCATTTCAGTCCCATCGAGTGGAAAGTAAATTGAAATGCCGATATACGACAAACAACAACAGTTATCTTCTATTACAACCAATCAAACAAGAAATATTGAGTTTAGATCCTTTCATATGCATGTACCATGACATCATTTCGGACAAAGATATAGAACTCTTCAAGAAAATAGCTCTGCCCCGGGTATGTACTGCAATTTTAAGACATAATGCATATACGCACAAAAAAATAATTTTTATTCTTTTTAAGATTTTACTTTTGCCAATTTTATAAATTTACTAGCTGATATACCCGGCGTTGCTCGGGATTAAATTATTTTCATGTCTAATATTTTTAATTTAAATACTACTTTTGTTTAAAATATTATTTCACAAAAAACATTTTATCGACTGAAATATTTTTTTAAATTAAAATGCGAATATCAATTGAACCAAAGGATTCTTACAAATGACGAATGCTAATTTTCTCCATGTTTTATTGAACAGACAATTAATTAAATTATTATTTTTTATTATATAAAATTTAATATAAAGTGTCAGTATTCTGCTTTTTTAACTTTTCTTTAAGTATTCTTGCACAATTCTGGTAATGTGTTGTGTCAACAGTTCTTCATATATGTTCTTATTCTTCAATGATAATAAATTGTTACATATATGTATAAAATTAATTTTGAAAAATTTATTAAAATTAGAGAAACAAATCGTACGGAAATGAAATTTATGCTACTGAAAAGATAATTTTTTAAACTTTAATACGGTGTAAAAATAGTTTTTGGGAGATTATATTTTCGAAAGTTATCGCTGAAAAAAATCCAAAATCTTGCTTAATTTTTAATTAACCTTTGGGCTTACACACTGCTTTATATATATATACCCAGCGTTGCTGTGGGTCATAATTTCTTTATAGATAAACACATTTTATTTCACAAAAATTGTCACAATGTTTCTAGAACAAACATAAATTTCCTTTGCCTTTATGATCTTTGAATTTAACCTTATAAAGCTAGCCTTTTTATTACTCTAAATAAATGCGGTTTGAATGAAAACGTGAGGGGTTTCAACGATGAACATGCATTTTATACTTTCAAACATGTAATACAATGATTAAAGCGAGTATAAAATTTTATACATTAAATAGTCAAACATACAGCTTTCTAACTACAGAGATCAACCTATACTAAATACCGAGTTAACCTTTTAAAGCTAGCCTGTTTATTACTCTAAATTAATACAGTTTGAATAAAAATGCTAGTAGTTGAAAGTCGCGCCGTTGCCTAGCAACGAAGTATCTATAAATTTGCTTTATTCAAAATCGTCTGCATGTAATCAATTATTTAAAAATTTTGAAAAATTGATAAAAGTTGAAAGAAACATTACACAGATATAAATTTAGTATCATTGAAAAGGTAAAAACTTGAACTTTAAGATGGTAGAAAAATATTTTCAGTGGGACAAATTGCTTCAAAAATACTGCGGAAAAATGGTTTCGGATAATTTCTAATTAACTAACTGTTTAATTAAATTAGTACTTTGGAAAGTAAAAAAAAGTAAAAGTTGACAATAATCTTCGCCTTGTCTTAAATAATAAGTGTGGAAAATTTGGTTAAAATCGGTTCAGTGGTTTAGAAGGAGATGTGGAACGTACACATTCACATACACACATATCTAAATACCCAAAATGACTTTTATTTATACTAAGATAAAATGCAGCGCGATAAAATTCACGTTTAGATAAATTTTTGAAAAACAACTGAATTCTGATAGTTAAAAGAAAAGAAAATTGAAAACTTAAGTCCTAGATATTTAATAAATAATATAGATGTCAATATTTTTCAGTTAATGCAATTTTTTATATTAATGATATTTAAATCAATAATATAATATTAACATTTTTTATATTATGAATATCTGAAAATAAATAATACTGGTAAAAAATAATAAATGAAAAATAAAAAGAAAGTAAATTCAAAACTGCCGCACAGGAAATTGTGATAAAATGTCTTGGATTATGATGAATTCCTTAACTATTTTTCGTTACTCTCACCGATGAACATAAAATTTTAGCTATCCCTAAATTGTTCTACGCTACCCTACTTGGAGCTACTATCCAGAAATTAAGAATCCTAGTTACATACATCTAGTGATATCATTTAAACAGACAACAAAGTACGTACCAAACTCTCTTTTCTATCCTATATACTGGGTGGTCATAAATTACTGAACCCATTTCGAAAATTAATAAGAAAAAACTAATAATGTTACAACTAAGTTTTTTACAATAAGAGACCAAATAAAAAAGTTTCTTTCAGATAGGTGGCGTACCATTACGGCATTCTAAATTTGCTTCAGCGAGAAATTTCCATACGCAATGGCTACCGATCAGCAGAAGTCGATGCGCGTTTTCTGGTTTCCCTTTTTAGTTTTTCTTGAATATTTCAAAAAATATCCAATTTTCGAATTACAATTGATTTTCGAATTAAAAAGCGTAAAATTTCTTACAAATACATGCTTTTATTTTTCTACTAGCTTTAATACTTTCGCAGATAATGGTTCTAAAAATGGAAGATGTGCAATAATTTACGACCACCGTAACGGCGCGTTACCTATCTGGAAAAAAACTTTGTAAAATTAGCTCTCATTTTTTAAAAACCGTAGTTATAACATTATTAGTTTTTTATTAATTTTTTAATAGGTCCAATAATTTATGACCACCCTGTGTATTTTGACTACGTCACTTGATTGTATTTACTTAAGGAACTGATATTCTGTCTTAATTTAACTGTTAGTCTTAATTTATAAAACTTACAAAGTTTAATAACTCGCCTAAATATAAATTTCCTAAGATCCCCTTCCCCTTTGTAACATTTCCATTATTCCACTACATATCCATATTTTCATTAAACCATATTTTACTGTAAGTGATATTGCATTTTTGTTATAGTTCATATTTTATTTTTCATTATGCTAATTTAGCTTGCCAGGGCAACCGTTACAAATCCGAAAACAGGTGCTTTGGAAACTGCCACCTACAGAGTAAGTAAAAGGTAAGTTGTTTACTCTTACAAATAGATAAAAAACATGACAAAAAACATAATTTTATCGACTATTAATTCCTAATTAAGCATCCATTAAGGAATATAAACAAATCCAAACAAACAGTTTAATTAAAACATGACCAATTTACTTAAGAAAATCAGGCTATATGTTTTCAGCACAATTATCTTAATAACTTCCAAGCAGTAATTTTAATTGATTTCATCCACTGATAGTATAGCCACTTACAACATTGATCAGAAGTACACAGAAACACAATTCGGACAAAAGCATTCTGATTTGGAAAGCAAGATCTACGCGGCACTTCGATGACACATCCAATTAACCCACATAATCTTCAGTCAACATGCCATGCGAAATTGTTTTGGCTATTTGAACACTGCTAGTACAACATATGTTCCACCAGAACAGAGGTTCCCAACCTGTGTACGCGTACCCCTGTACGCGAAATCAAAATTGTTAATGGCGGAAACAAGAAAAGATAAGGGATTAAAAAGTTACAGAATTTTGTTTTTCCTAGTGAATACTTGCCATTTAATAATTGTACCACTTGAATAATTTATTATTACGAGGTGTGAAGTTTTTAGATATTCTTATAAGTTAAAACGAAATTATTACAATATTGATTTCATTTGCTTTGACGTTGAACTAATACTATTGTAAAAAATACTTGTATTCACTCTTAAGCAAACCTAAGCCTTTAACATTATTGATCGAAACTTCTTTGCATAGACGGGTGGTTGGGGGGAGAAATGACAGTAGGGGTACGCTAAAAAAAAAAAAAAGAATAATCAAGGGTTACGCGAGTTAAAAAAGGTTGGGAATCCCCTTGCACCAGAAAATTTGTCTCTTGATACGACTGATACAAACTTGCAGAAACTTACTATTACCTTCGTGATTAACATATGCGAGAAATTCCATGGTACACTACGAGAAGGTACATGAATAAATACCTCTTTTTTTAAAAACTTAAAGGTAGAAAAAATACAAGTAATTTACCTTCCAACAGTACTATTGCAAAATACACGCAAATAAAAAAAAAGCAAACAAGTAAAATTTTATAAGCATCTAATAATTGGTAAGAACACTACTATGAATTCAATTGCACACCTTGATTCTTTAACAAAAGGTTACTAAACGAAAATAATTATTCATGACTAATAGCTGAGTAATAAATAGAGGATTGTAGCTGGAAAATATTTCGAATTTCTAGTCCGAAACATTCTATAATGATAATGTTTTAAGCTTGATTCTTATGTCTTGTCTTTGTCTGTCTTGATTGCATCAGCCGTCACAATCAGAGTGTAACGATTTTTATTTCAGGAAATTTACAGAAAAAATATTTGTTCGTCTGTCTGTCTGTCCGTCTGTCCTTCTATCATTTCGTCTATCTGTGCTCTTTATAGTACTAGTTTATTTCTTTTGCCTGATTTTCGCATGCTGAGGTTTACAGATAGTATGCCAGTCCATTACATTAAAACATTATCATGTTAAAAATCTGAAAATCTTTTAAAATTTCTTTCTATAGACGAGTTTTCTGTTTCGTTAAGACTAGGTCACGTGAACTTCCGGCATTCTAAGTCGACTTCCGGTGTAATGTTATGACATTGGAGATCTTCCAATTTTCAGCACCTAATAATTTAAACACGTTAATGAGTATTTAATTCCTTTTCTTCTTTTGTTACGGCTTGAAAATAAAAAATACTAAAATTTTAAAGCTTTTGTTTTGTAGAATTGTATATTTATCGAAAATACAAATTGATCATAAATTATTGGACCCATTTCAATAATTAATTTAAAAAACTAATAATGTTACAACTGCGTTTTTTATTTTAAATAAGAGAGAAAAAAAACGTTTTTTCAGATAAGTGGCGTACCATTACGGCGGTCTAAATTTGCTACAGCGAGAGATTTCCATGGCAATGGCTACTGCTCAGCAGAAGCCGACGGCATTGTCTGGTTTCCTTTTTTAGTTTTTCTGAATATCTCGAAAACTATTCAGTTTTCGAATTACAATTGATTTAACAAATTAAAGAGCGTAAAATTTCCTACAAATACATGCTTTTATTTTTCTTCTAGCTTTACTAGTTTCGCAGATAATGGCTTTCAAAAATGGGAGATGTCCAATACTTTATGACCATCTAGACCACCGTAATAGCGCGTTACGTAACTGAAAAAAAACTTTTTTAAAATGCGCTCTCTTTTAAAAAAAACAGTAGTTGCAAAATTATTAGTTTTTTTTTAATAATTTTTGAAATGGGTCCAATAATTTATGACCACCATGTACATTACACCTTTGAGCCTATTTTTACAGAATGGCTACCATAATTGCTTTATCGTCGCTTTTTTAGGCAATATATCAACCATAGCTAAGAGTTTACATTTTGAATCCGACACGTATGTCATTGTTGTTCACTAAAAAAGTACCTTTAGAAACGACGATAAAATTACAATAAAATAACATAAAATTCTACTATTTGTGTTCTGGAGACAGAACTTAATTGAACTAGTAGCTCGAAAGAGTAGCCAAATACATTTGGCGACTGCCAAATATGTTTGGTTGACTGTTTACAATAAATTCTCATGGATGGTGCGAGAATCGCGGGTTCTTTTATTTTTTACCTTCATCCATTTAATTCCTAAGATAAAAGGTGTGGATCGGAGACAAGAAAGACTTCAGATTTTAGTCCCAGCTCTTTATTTTACATTCAAATACGGGACACAAACACACACGACATGTAGACAAGCACATGAAGAAAAGATGAAATTATTTGCAATGCATTTCAGTACTTTCGGCTAACCTTACGAGCTACCAAATCATTTTAGTATTCATCTCGACCCTCCAGGTCATCAAAAACCCGATCTATCCACTGACGTTCAGCCTTCCCTCTCTGCGACCTCTCTAGTTGCTGTCTCAACCCCTTCTCTCTCCAATGTAAATCAAAATCATTCAAAGAAAGCAAAAAACTAAGAAAAATACTCTGAGAGAATCAAATTAAACAAACCAGGAATCCATTCTAGTCCACTTTGTCAAGGGCTAAGGATTAAATTCGAAATGAATTCGCCAAATATAGCTTCACTTAGCCCGAAATTTCCCAACAAAAGACAAAGAAGATCAATACCATCTAATAAGCATTATTTTAAAAGAAAAAGGAAAACCAAACACAAACATAAAAACGCTAATAAGATTGATTTTAAAATATTAGCCATCGGGCTGATATAACAGCCTTCATAAAAATAAACTTATCCCACGCTCAGAAGAGAGATAAAATGTCCTCACTTTTATTACAAACCAACGCGAACTTCCTGCCTAAATAAGTAATTACACTTTTTTTTTCCCTTTATAAAGAAAGACTAGAACCATGGCGCCATCTATATTCAAAAAAGAAAAGCAAAATGGAACAAGGAAAATAAATTAATAAATGATCTGTCCAATATGGCGTTTACCTTTTCCTCGTCTCCGGAACGCAAAAGGTTGCCGTTCCTTCAACGAATGAATAGGGCTGCCAGAATTGGCGCGTCTTACAGATGGATTTCTATTTTTATTCTTCCATTTATTTTTTAGCGCTTGGTTCAAAGACAAAGTTCATCCCAGAATAGCACATGCTAGTCAATTTGTTAAAGAGATAACAGGGCTTGAAACGAACACAGCGGAAGAACTGCACATAATAAATTATGGAATTGGTGGTCATTATGAGCCTCATTTTGACTTCAAAAGGGTAAGCTTTGCAAAGTCTTCACATCTCTTGTAATGACTTTAGACATAGTGTTCCTAAAGTTCGTATTAATTTTGTCATTAACAGAAAAATTACACTGGATGATCGTTTAACGAGCATAAAAGAATATTCTTTAATGAATCATTATCATAGATTATTTGGGGTTTGATTTCAAAAGGGTAAGCTTTGCAAAGTCTTCACATCTCTTGTTCTGATTTTAGACAATGTGTTCCTAAAGATAGCATAGTGCCTTTATAGATAGTAAAGATGCTATAAAGATAGTAACTTAATAATTAACAAAAATTACACTGGATGACCGTGTAACGAGTATAAAACTATATTACTCCGAATGAAATTCATTCGGGTGTCCAGAAAACAAATAAATGATTATATAATTTCTTATTACGTTTAATTATGTGTAATAACAGCAATACAAATATCTTGCTTGATTTCTACGGTGAATGCAATTCTTGATACTGCGATCATTAAAAGTCCTATAATGATTTTTAAAATAAAAGGTTCAGATGAACATTTGCAAAATTTCTGAGAGCAGAAATTAGTTATATATGGGGCATACAAAAAGATTATCTTTGGATGTGATAGATTCTCTCGTTGCAGAAAGCACTCATATATAAAAGTTCCCATTCTCGACTTCCACTCTCATCTGCTCACCTGGCGAGATCCTGCAGTTTCTAGCAACCCTTTAGTGTCCCATTTTCGTCTTCTAATGCGGCTTTTTTTGTATTTGTCGAGCTAAAAGAAAAGTGCTCTTCTTTCTATATGGGCATTAAAAATGAAAGTAAAATAAAACTGTCATTACTATTTGAACTCAAATTTCCTTTCTGAGTTACGTAAATGAAATACATCTAAAGCACATATCACACTAACAGCTACCGTGCTCTATTCTCGTGAGCACGAGCACAATGCCACTCAGCAAAAACGTTTGTAGCACGTGACGCATTGAGACAACCGGTCAGACAGGATTTCGTTCATCGCCATTCTTGGCGAACTACGTCACCGTCAAAGTCACACCCGATTGGTTTGAATTTTCGCTGCTCACGATTTTCCGTCCCCATCGTGTGCATTTTCAAGCCGGTTGAATACAGCCCACAATTTCCGTCATCTTGTCTGACAGGTCACGTGCTACGAACTTTTTTGCTGAGCGGCATTGTGCTAGTGCTCACGATAAAAGAGCACGATAGCTCTCCGTGTGATATGCGCGTAAGAGTAACTGTTATATTCTCGATGACGATAACTAAATTTTGATACCATACCAATGGTGCCCTCTGGTGGATAATTTACGAGAATATTTATTTATAATAATATTATTTATAACAATGATATATACATTAAAGATTAAAAAAAGGGGAAAATAATTAAAACAAAAAAATCTACATTTTAAACACTAAAAATGCAGATTTTTTTATTTTAATTATTTTCCACTTTTCAATCTTTAAATGATAAATCATTATTATAAATAAATAAATAAAAAGTTTTTAAAGCCTACTAAAAAAGTGTGCTTTTAAAAACTGCATTATTAAATTTATCTCATTTCAATATCAAACATCAATACTTATTTTCAGGAAGGAGAAGTAGATGGATTTGCACGTTTGGGTACTGGAAACAGAATAGCTACATGGATATATTATGTAAGTTACCTATACTTTATTTTTACCAATATTATCAATGAATTAACGTTATAATCATTTTATTTAATTATCGAAAATATTGTTTAATAATAATTTAACTTTCTTAATGAAATTAAATACTGAAAAAGCACCTATAATTAAATAATGAAGAAGTGAAACAAATATCTTATTCAAACTGTGAGCTTTAACAAAAAAAAAACACAACATATAAATGGTATTACAATATAACATATAAATGGTATTACAATANNACATATAAATGGTATTACAATATAACATATAAATGGTATTACAATATAACATATAAATGGTATTACAATATAAACGTAGCAAAATTCAGACAATAATTCGACTCTTTTAAGATTCCTTTAACTACACAGGGAGGTCACATTATTTTTATTCCAATACACATTTATAAATTATTTCTAAAAAAGCACAATCAAATAGAAAATATTATCTAAAATGTAGAGAGAAAAGTCGGAAAAAATCATGCATATAAAAATATTAAGTTTTTTAACATACAAAATACGCCTAGGGCTTTTTGACGTAGATACATTATTATTTAAATATTAGTACACTGTATGAAGAAGGCGTTGAACTGAATTCTGCAAATGAATGGATTTGAAATTATTTCAATCTGGCAACTTTAACGATGTAAGTGCTTTACGGAGTAAAGCCTTGAGAAATTAACTTCTGCATTTCTACATCACAATTTGGAATATTTGATACTTAGTTTCTAGTTTGACAAAAAGAGACAAGAAATTTTTGTTTTTAATTTTGGGTGAGCGAATTCCGTTCTTTAGTTCAATTAAAATTTGATCTGTTGCAATTTTAAAAAGAAAAATTTTAAGCTTTAAAATTATAGTGAAAGAATTTATGTATTTAGTAGGATTATCTTTGCTCGATGCCTTTTATTTTAGACTATTGAGTTTGGGATATTTGTTGTTTTTACTTCGATACAGTTCTTGGATGAAAACGCATTTTGCTCACAGTGCTTATTCATAACCTAAACAGAAATAATTCTGAAAAATACCATATTTTCATCCAACTGCAATTATGCTTAGTTATAAAATGATGGATTTTGAATATTCGAAGGGCATAAAGATTTGTCGAACTCAATGCAATATTTATCAACTAATTCATAAGAATGAGAAGTAATGTAATCTATAATTTCAGTAACATCAAATTCAAAAAGCGTCAATACAATTTGGATTAGAATTATCTCATAATGCTAACGAAGCGAACGATTATGATGTACAGAAGCCGATATTAAGCAAAATTATACAAAATTTAATCACTAATTCTAAAACAAACAATATAAAGAATATTCTAACTTAAGAACTAACATAGTATTTCCAAAGAAAAGCTAAATAAAAAATCACTTTGAACTGATAGAATTATTCTTAATGTTAGTTACAAGCAGCAAATGCAAGATACATAACGAAATTTAAATTGGATTACGTGTATCATGTAAGCATGATTGGTTCCAATGAAGTCAATTCATGCACGCGTCAACCATATAAAGAAAAGAGCTTTTATTTGCTTTCGAAATATTTCGTTTCCTATTTCCTTTGTGTTTACTTGAGATTATGTTTACCTTATATTTCCAAAAGTAATATTAAACAGATTCTAGAATTTCTTTCCTTTATTTAGCTGACGATTTTTTCCGAGTATTATTACGGATCCAGTGAAGCAATACGTAATGCCATCTTTTAAGGTCAACTAGTCAACTAATTGCTTGACTGGTTTATGTGCTTGACAGAGTAGAAAATTTTAGTCGTTTATGATCTAAAATTGTTCCTCACATGATGATTAATTTTCTTTGAAAACTTGGTCACCTGATATAGATATTTTGCTCCAAAGAAATTTTAATAACAAAGTAATTGTGAAAAGGAGAAAGTAATCTAATGTTTTGAAGAAATTCTATTCAAAGAATATTGTATTTTCTCTCAAATAGCGTTTTGAATTTCCAGAAATAAAGTTATGAATTTTCATTTTGGCTTTTTAATTGGTTAAATTGATACTGTAATCATGATACGGATTCTCTTAAAAGGTTCTAATAAAAGGGGAAATTGAATGAAAAAATATGCTTTCAAACTAACTAAATTCACAAATAGTTACCGAAATTTTTTTGGAATCGAATTTCCACTTAACCCATTAATACACAAGTCGCATTTTTTTCAATGATATTTTGTGTACTAATATTTGTCTTGAAATCAATTGGAAAACTACTAAAATAAATCCTGTCTGAAAAATTTTATTAGGTAGATTCCTTATAGGAACTCTACTTATTGCAATATATTTTAATGTTTATTTTAGATACATGCTAGAGCTATTTTTATCTTATAGTGTTGCAATAGCTCAGGGTTAAGTACCCTACTTTTTTCTTCTTATTTAGGGTTAATTACCCTTTCTGTTTTTTCAACAATAGGTTTCATGGATGGTTTGCTCAATAAAATCAGATTTAACATGGTAAGCTCGTTCAATGCCGAGCTAACCACTTAAATTGTTCAAAACTCCATATCATGGATTGTCTTTTTCAATTATATTTATAATCTTAATTGTAACAGAGTTCATATGATATGTTCATGTTTTCCATAGGTTCTTTTGGCATTTATTCAGTATTTTTAGTTATTCGATTAAAATTAGATATAGTTTAGTTAAAATTGAAGTTTTTGCATGGGATTATTGATGTGTTTGTTATTTTCCTTGTGAACATAATGTTATAACATTTTTATCTAAATTAGTTCTTATTAATATATATATATATATATATATAGTAATGTCAGCCATAATATAACATGTTATATATGAACATTCAAAATAAAATAAACAAAACATATCAAAAATGCAATTCTAAAACTAAAAATTTATTAATTAAACAAAATTTAAATTACCATCCTATAAATCAAGTGCAAAACACATGCAAAGAGCACATGTAAAACTAAAATAAATCTGTGCACTATATTACTCTTACAACTATTGAAAAAGTCAAACCAAAAATTTGGATATATAATAATATATATATATTATTATATATCCAAAGTGAATCCAAGCCTTGGGAACTTATATATATATAGTTAAATACTTTCCAAACAATCAAAATTCAAGTAACATTTTCAACATAATCACTTATTAAACTAATAATTAAAATTAAAAATAAAATAATGTTACTTTATTAATAATCATGCAATGAAATACAAAAAGATAGATTATAAACTAATGTATTAATACTAGTTAGATTATTATTACTACGAAAAAGACAACCCAGAATTGGAATTCCAACAATCAAATGCTTATCAGCCTTGGGAAGTGATATGTCGCATTAATCCGAATTTAAGGCGCCAACCATCTGCGAAAGCCAATTGTTGGAAAAACAAAAAGTATGGGAGTAAATCTCCAAAATATTTCAAGATAAGGAACGAGTAAATATAACTAAACGCTTACCAATTCATAGTCTTAGCTATTGTAATGACATGAGCTTTATACGAAATACAGTTCCGCAATTAAAGTGAAAATATTAAAATTAAATTAAGTGTGATAAATTAAGTGATATATATATAATTAAAATTTGATCCTAATTCCTTAATTAATTACCCTAAATTTTGATCCTAGACATATACTTCTAATTACAAAGTTTCATCAAATAAGGTAAGAATTTGTATGAAAATACTTTGACTTCTAAGGCGATTCATAATAAAAATTTTTTAAAAAAATTTTATACGGACCCCGTAGTGGAAAAATGTCAATTAGTAAAATATTTATCTTTATTTACCAAAGTTTCACGCTTCTATCTACAAAACATACGGAGATATAAGAAGACAAAAATTATTGACTTAGACCACTTTTCCATACCTCTCACTGCTGTTTGATCCAGTCTTTCGATGTGCATTTGAGGGATAATATACATATTTCAATAAGTTGTTAAAAGGGCGGAATCAGGAAACAACAATGTATTTGTTTACTCTTGTTAAATCTAAAAAATAGTCAAATAACGCATTAGTTGAAGTATTTAGAAAAATAGTTCATTTTGTGAACTTCAAAAAATATCCGAGGTGACATATCAGCAGTGAGGTTCAACTTCCTAGAAACAAGCAGTGTTATAAAAATATTTACTATAATGCATCTGAAATACAATTTTTCAAACTAGCTTTACCTTCAAATAATCCAAACTTGTAGTTGTTATTATCTGAATTGTATTTTAGAAAATTACAATCTCATCTTTTCTCGGTAAATGACTTTTAACAACAGAAAACGAATACGTAGTTAACAGCCAAGTTCCCGTTGAGGCAACTTGAAAGTGAATCTGAAACCTAAAAACAGCCAATGAAAGAGAAAGCAAAGAAAAACAAATCAAGAGCGTGAAGGCGAACTTTGGGTCAAATTGAGGTGGGGCCAAACAGGAGCATTCGAAAATCAAGTTCTAGCTAAGTTCAAAGACAGAAATGATAACTAATAGCCTTCGCCCATGATGTCACTTAGTTGTACGCAATGAGCAAATTTTGGTGTTTTCCAAAACTGTTTGATGTGCAGCCCCATCCTTATTATTTCATTCATTTTCTGCCTTCTTTTCTCGTTTTTATCTTTTTTCGTTGATAATTGAACTCTCAAAGTGGACAAGTAAGCAAATAAGAATAAAATCGAAAATACGAATTTTTAAGATAATTTTAGTGAGTTCTGGAACTCTGCAGCCCTGAAGGACGAGTCGCCACTGCTTTTAGGTAAAACTTAATAATACACACAATGCTGAGAGCAAATAATTTAATATTCTTCTCCGATATTGGGCTATTTTCTTTGTTTTATGTTAAATTTTATTTTCTCATTTGTCCTTCCATTCTTTATCAAGTCGATAGCAAAACTATCTGCCAATGAAACTGAGTAACAGAATGCGTCGTTGGCAAATTTTTTCAATCTATGATGATTGGACGATGTACTACTAAGCAACTATTTGTATTTCACAGCTTTTCTATGTTGAATAAATTTGCATTTCTGCAAGAAACGTATCCATATAAATTTGTGAGCAGCCCCTTTTAATTTAAAAATTAATATATATATGGAAGTTTTGCAGACATAATCGTGAAACCTAATTTATACACAGATGAGTGAGGAACATTTTACTTGATTGATACTTTTGCTCTATGGGAGACGTATAAAAATTTAATTTGTTTAACTTTTTTTTTTCACCACAGCCAAGAGTGTTTCACACAAATTCTGTCTATCTGATGGTTTGTAACTAGAAATGTATGTCCAAGTTTAAGAAATATATGCTTGTTCCCTCTGAATAAAACTATATTCTTGCAATTGATTTAATAATACATTTTTAAAATGCAAGTAAATCAACTTAATAAATTATTGAACAAACTTGCACTTTTCTTCTTTCCATTCCAAAAAAAACCACTTTCCGAGTCTGATGTGAAAATAAAAACTAAATAATCAACCACTGATAGTGCTACCACTGACTTAATATAAAGAAAAATACTTGTTTGCAAAATCTATGTTGAAAAAATTATTCCTGAGTTTATAATGATTTTAGAAGCGTCCCTAAACCAGTACGCTAGGCATTAATGGGTTAAGAAGAGTATAAACTTGTTTACGTTATTTAAACAAAGTAAGCATTTAGGGTTGAAGTAGCATCCAAATTTTAGGATCCTTTGCATTTTGTGACAAATAAAATATTTGTGGAATTTTATAACATTTTCTACTTTTTCAACAAGGCTACTTTGATCTAACAAATTTACATTTTATTTAGCTAAGTGATGTAGATGCTGGAGGAGCGAAGGTATTCCCGAAAATAGGAGTTTCAGAAACCTAGAAAGGTACCCTTATCTAAACTTCTATAATGACACTATTATTTCTAATTTTCTTGTCATCTTTTCTGAAAAGACAATAGTTACATGCCTTTAAAAAATGAAGTATTTTTATATATTTATCATATTTATTAAAAAATTGTTTCGTCTCAGTTTTATACGTTTGAAGTGATGTATTATGCACAGATTGGCTCAAAAAACAACAGGCAGGGCTGGTATTTCCAAGTAAAGCTATTTTACAACCTGACAACCATTTTGTGCAAAGTTCAAATCGTTATGCAACCATAACATCGTGCCAAACAAGTTTTATCTACTGATTTATTTCACGCCATGAAAATAACGTGTGTTGATTTTACATTTCAGATCTTTGAATTGTGATTATAAATTGATGTTTCCTTTAAAAAATGGGTGAATTATTTGCACTTTAATTTGGATCAAATTCACTTGATAAAAATACTTCTACCTCTAACAAATATACTGCACGCGAAAAAAAATTATTCCAATTAGAATTTATTCAGCATGAAAAAATATTTGAACTTGAACAAATATGATGCAATGAAGAAAAAAATATTATCACTTTGCATTAATTATAATTATAAACGATGTTTCCACGTTGAATAAGATAAACAAACCTGTTTTTGCAGTCGTGCAACATTGCATTAGTTGAGTGCTGCCAATAGGGACATCCTTGTTTATGGGATTTACTACCTAGAAGGGAAGTCTCGAATAAGATAAAACCGGTATATCCTCCAGATTAGCAACACTGGTTAATTTATATAAATAGGCTGTGCGCACGTTGCTCGCCGACTTGTGCGTGCAGGTCGTTCTCTTCTCTAGGGATGTAGTGGAGCTGGAACGTCGTTCTGGACCGCTTTTTTTACTTTCTCGTACACGAAGCTTAATACAAAGTATGTAATGTGTCAAAAAATCTGAACTCGAGATTTTGACGAATCTCCACGTTTTTAGACCTCCCTGAGTCCGAAAAACACAATTTTGGAATTATGTCGGTCTGTGAACACGATAACTGAAAACCTAGGTTGGGGATGAAATTTGGTATTGGTCTTTAAACATAATTTGTAGGACAACTTTGGACAAACTACCAACGGAAGTCTGTCTGTATGTTCGAGGTCATGCGAACGCTATAACTCAAAAACTTGAAAAGCCAGATGGATAAAATTTGCACAGTTTTATCGTCATGAATGTAGGTCCGTATAAAAATTTTGGGCTAAATCCGTCGCTGGCTGACTGTCTGTCGGTCTGTATAATAGCATACTTTTCAACTCCATGCGCATGCATAAATGCCTGTGCAAAGAAGGAATACCTGAAATTTTTGGTAGTTTGCCAAAACCAATTCTGGCGGCGAGATTGCAAGAAGCAAACATTTAGGCGTCTCGTTTTATCGGTTGCATAATCTGTGCATGCGCAGGCTATTCTGTTTTCTTCTCCGCACGCGAAATTTGCAATGCTCGAGTTTGATAAAAATAAGACGAAGTTGTAATACATACGTATCTTTTTGAATATGATTCTTCCACTCAATGTTTTACTATCACTATAATCAACAATGAAAAACTTCTGATAGCCTTGATATCTGGGTTACAGTTGGTTCGAACTCTTTTCAACCAGGGGAAGGGAAATGACAAAATGTTTGAAAAAGATACGAGAAAGTTTAGGGAGGCATACCGCTGGTTTCAGGAGAAAATTGTGAAAATGTCTTAAACAGCGCGAATTTTGTCACCCAATTTAGAGTGCCCTGGCACTGCTTATTTTGTGATTACATCACTGCTTCTATACCTCTTTTTTTTTGTATCTTTTTCAAACTGGAACTGAGGCCGCGGTCTAGTATAAGGTGTCGCGCTGAGCCGGAGGACCTGGGTTCGAAACCGATTCCACTGAAGATCCGTCGTGTATTGAGCCTTGCACGTTAACATACTTAGGGAGACAGAACGCCGCCTTGTGCCCCTGTGTCTTGTGTAGCCATTCCAGCTATTTTACGGTTGAGTGGACAACCTTAGGGAGAAAACGTTCTCGCTTGTGGTGCGGAAGTTTGGGAGAGGGTTGCCAGCTCGGATGTCGTCTTCGTCACTAACCTGTTCAAAATGAGGAGGTCCGTCCCAAAATAGCCCTCTGTGATGCTTCAAAACGGACGTTATATAATCAAACTGAACTTTATATTTTACCCTTATTCATGTGATCATCTATATATTTGTGTTGGCGAGTGAGTTGATTTAAATTATAAAAAAAAATGTTGCAAATATTAATAAAATAAAACATTTGAGTATTTTACTAGAAGTCATAGAAAATATAAGCGATTTACTTGAATTTATCTCGAAGATCATTCCGAGAGTGATGAGGAAATAAATGGAAAAAAACCACAAGGAACAGAAAAACGACTCTGGATTAAATCTAAGGACAAAACAGCAAAGAATTGGTAATAAACTATGTAAATAATTTGGTAAATAAAACTGGAAGAAAATTAATCACACAATAGCTCAGCTGGATGCAAAATTACTATCGCTGTATAGCTGGTATATAGAATTAATGTCCTGCGGGAATATAGTTCCATTCTGAAAGTTCTGTGTTTCATTATATGAAGCACATTAATCACGTGATGGAAATAGAGTGTTTCCATGGTGGCGAGAAAAAATGGTGCGCCAGCCATATGAAGATGGTGTGAGAAAACTGAATGCAATAATAGCTGCATTCCAAAATCGTGGGAAAGAACGAAAATTTTAAATTCTGTTAATATTAAATGTTCTGGCAAAACTTAGACAACAAACATTTGAACCGCCAATCTAACTATATCTATGAAAGATGTATTAATTGGTGTAATTCCAGATGGAGTTCCTACGAAGAATATACAGCCGTTTGTGTTTAGTTTAATTGTATATTAACGTCCCGTTTTGAAGCAACATAAGGACTACTTTGGACGGACTACTAGCTAACCGCGGTCAGATGACGAGAAGATACCCGAGCTTGCACCCCTCTCCAAATCTCTGCATCACACAAATGGAAGAACCATTTGATCGTGTGAAAGACTCTATGCCTATAAATAAATGAAACTGAGGAATCGAAAATTTTATTGGTTGATGCCATCAGTGTAATAACTAATGGCTTCAGAGCTGTTTGGACTTCCCTCGCGACGATTGACGTGCTATTTCCATGTAAAAAAGATTGATGGAAACTGGTAGTTCATTCAAGACAAAGATGAAACAAGAAATGATATTGAAATTGTCTCATTTATGCTCTGATGATAATACCTTTAACATAGTGTATTACTTTTTCAAGAAATAGGAGGAAAGAATGATGAATATCGTAAAATATCTACAGAATACTTTAAACTGAATAGCTTACTAAGAAACAGTTACTGCATATATAGAACTCGAATGTTTTCCTATCACACAATGATGGAGTCAACAATGATGCAACCAATGCGCTGATAAAAAAAAGGAAACATATATTTCGTAAGCTCCGCTGTTAGTCGTTCCTTGAAATGTGTGAAATGCGATTGAAAAAAAATTGTCAATGAAGTGATCCGAAGTTAACCTGACTATACAAACCATTTTACGAACACCTAAAATAGTAAGATGATCCAAAGATTTGGACAAACTCAAATCAGTGGGAAAAATTAGAAGTCGAAATTTTATTAGAGAATGAAGAAACCACAGTTTTACTTTTACCATTCCTTACAGGTGAAATAGAATATAAATGCAGAAGAAGAAATCTATGAAAGGGTAACAATCTCATATGGACCTTTACATATCATAAAATGAATACAAAAACGGTATGAAAGGATAGTATCTGCCTCTGGCAGTGTCTGCTCTCCACTACCGAGTCCGTTATATTTGCAAACATAGCTAGGATGTTATTATTTATAGGGCAGAGAGTGCCAAACGAGCTTAAATGTTTATCTCTTGGGCAGTGAAACGTAAGAGAGGTACGGCCCCATTAGAGCCAAAAAATGCTCTTAATGCAATTAGTATTTGTTAGTAATGTACTATTTTATAATATGTTTATTTACTAAGGCTAAGTAACTTTACTCAAAGTGCTATCATGTTTTTAAACCTTTTTTTCATTTTTGTAATAAACTTTTATAATATCTTATTTTTTATTTCCCTTTTTGGATAGTAATCCGCCCAATTTAAAAATTCGTATATGTCTTAAAAAATTGAGCTTGAGGCACATATATTCATTATAGTTGCATGTACAAAGTGAAAAAATTTGAAATTCGTACAAAGTGAAAATTATAGTTCCGTGAACAAAGTAAAAATTTATTAGGGCAAAGTATCAAATTCAGTGCAAGGTATTTGAATTATAGGCTCAAAGTATTCGAATTATAGTGTAAAAGTATTCAGAAATATAGTTCCATGGAATCAAGTGGCATAAAATTTATAGTGTGAAGTATTCTGAATTATAGTGTAAAGTATTGAATTATAGTGCAAAGTATTCGAATTATAGTTCTATGATCCAAGTGTAAAGTATCAAATTTATAAAATGGAATTATAGTGCAAAGTATCCGAATTATAGTTCAATGTACCAAGTGCATACCATCTAAATTGAAGTGCAATTATATATTTCTTAAAAATACTTTAATTTATTTTTCATAAATATTTTATCTTAATTATTTTTACTTTTTAGTCCAATAATTCATTAGTATAAATATTATAAAAACTTTTGAAATTAGTTTTTCAAATTGGCGCCTTCTGTAATGGAATCAAACTTGATGAAATTAATAGACAACTAATAATTAAGTTCTAAAACATCAAAATATTTGTATTGTTATCGAGATTATACCGAATGTAAAAATTTATAGCATATCAGAAATGAACGTAAATCCGATTACAAATTCCACCTTTTACATACATAAAACAAGCAAAGATACACAAAAGCGTTAAAATCAACATAGCCAGGTTGTCAAGGCGCGATTTTGGCTCCACTCTGGTTAAGATGGATTATCTACTGATCACTCTCCACACCACGCATCGCCCAAGCTGGTCGTCAATGGAACTGATGGGAATGTGGGTGTGGTGCGGTCTAAATTTTAAATATCTATCTTAAATCCATTTGGGAGTACCGGGCCGCGAAGCTGAAATGCGACCGGTGTAAATAAGTGGGGGGAGGGGAGTGAGGCTCTCTCAAGGGGAAACCACAAAACTACTGGTGAGTCCTGTTTTAAAAGTGAGAGGAGGAGTAGTGCAGTAACCCTATGGACTGTACCGATGATGGGTTATGGTCCGGCCAAAGAATGGCCCACCTAAATGGATGGGCTGAAAATTGAATGATAAGGAGTGCCATACATTTGCGGAGTGGTCAATTTTTTGTCAGTGAATTCTCATGGTCGGTCGTCCATACTGATGGTAAATTAATTATTAATGAGGAAAAGATAAAAATAGATAACACCCAAAAACAAACTATAAATATGTGATGAACAGCCGAGAAACAACAACGTAATCCCTAATACCTGCTCTAGAAGTGCTGGCCCTTCCAGTATCAAACATATTTAAGATTACCATGGTAATCTAAAATTAAAAAAATCTGTTGTGACTCCATAGATTTTATTTGTCCAAAACATATTCTATTTTATCAGTTATTTTTTTTACTTAAATTGGGCAATATTTACAAATCTAACGTTGCATGAATATCTCATAGTCCATCAACTAAGTCTTTTATAATTATTTGTAAAACAAGATTCTATATTTATCTTATTTTTAATTTGTCCGCTTTTTGAAATCGATTATAAAATTTTACGAGTAATTAACTTGAGATCTTCCAAAACATAAGACATTTTTTTTGAGTGTGAGCAGGATTTTGAAGTATATGAGAGAAAATATCGCAAGGTTTGAACGATTATACATAAAATTATATGCAAATAAGCGGTCGAAAATTCAAAGTAGCAATGTCCAGCTTGGTTTCTTTTAGAATCAGGCAAGAAAGGATCGTTCTTTTATGCAACATAGCATGGCATGTAAAGCGAATGCTCGATTGATCATTCAGTTGAGTACATTCCACAAATAAAGCTAGAAGTATAAATAATAATACTGTTTGAATTGAACTGGGTTTGAAACCATCAACTGAACTTTCGCCGCTGTCTGGGCGCTTGATTACCTTTGCATGAGCAGGATCTTTTCATAGAAGAGTTTCTCGTTAGAATTGTATGAGATGAAGAATAGTGTTTTATCCTTCCTTGTATTTCTTTTGTTATTTGTTCTCAGATCGTGCAATGCTTTGTTGGAAAAAACATGATAAAATAACAAAACCTGTTACAGTAGAAACTCTCGATTATTCGAGGCATTTCTCCCCCCCAGGAGTAGGCACTACGAGGCGTTCACGGATGAGTGTACTCGCCGATATAGTAAAAGCTCCTTAGCTTCCCCTCTGCGAATATAAGTAGAGGGTGGTGAACATTCACTCCGACCTGATAGAATTTAAGTTATCCTTTGGAGGGGTTGGGGCATGTGCACGAGTAGCTGCCATTAGGGACCAACTCATGGCCGAGTTGTGTCATGTGGTGTTCCTGTCATTCAAAAACCTCGCAAGCCTAGGAAGAGGGTACATTTTGCCGTTAGGATTCCTCTCTCTTAATCATAGTGGGTATCTCACATCATGGATAAAGCAAGTAATCAATTGGATTAAACAAATCGATGAAAGAATGAACAATTTCATCTGGTAAAACCAGTTCAAAAGCTGTATGAAAAATTTTTAGTCTTTTTGACCTTAAAGCACAAGAAAATCTATTAAATTCATCTGAGATAGTATAGCAACCTACGGATCTGTAAAAGTATTTGCAAATCATCCAATAGTCAACTCTCAGTCACAAGTTTATAATTGTTTTACTAAATGTCTACAGGTAAATGTGATGAAATTCTAGGTGAAGGTATGATATCATCACAGCTGTGACGTAATAAAATGAGCGATAAAATACTGAACCACTTTAACAAGATTTTCATAGAATATTATTTACGAATGTATAAATAAAAGAGGTATGAGTGTAAAATCGCTGTACTTTCATTACAAACTAGTTTTTCATTTAAAGTCAACCATTGCTTCTTCTCCTGTCTGCTATTTATTTATAAATTTTTTGAAAATTTCTTATAATCCTAACTAATGGCAAGAGGAATCACCATAATTACATTCCGTTCAACTAATTTTTCAAAGTCAATGACCACACTTTGTACTGGAGAAAGCTCTCTGTATCACCCAAGAATTCTAGGTGCAAGCTAGATGATGGAAAGCAGACAATAATGTACTCATATCCTTCAGAGACCTCCTAGGACCTAGATATAGATATTTAATGGCTTCGGCTTAGATAGAGAGAAGATGAGCACCTATCCGTCAAGATAGGGAATATTTTCATTATTGAGAACAAATAACTCGTAACTTTAAAAAAATTATTTTGCCTTTTTACTTTCTCACAAATGAAGTATATAAAGACAAAGTATTGTAATTTTAATCAATTTGTGTTTCTAGTAACTTTCAATTTGTACGTTTCTGTATTTGTAACTTTCTGGAAAGAAAACATTTTTCGAATTATGTCTGTTCATCTCTTTGAACATGCTTAAAAAACTAAACGATCTAGATTAATCAAATTTGGCATGTTGCTTTTCTCAAACTGTAGGTCAGTATCTAATTTTGGTATATGGCAACGGAAGTCTATCTGTCCTGTCTAGTGACATGTGACCATCATCACTATACAATACGAAGAGGAAAGAGTGAGAATGAAAGAGAGGAGTAAAGTGCAATGATGAGTGCATTGGTTTAACTAGAAGAACAAAGAGTATAAAATTTTGGAGTAAATAATCAACTGTTTGGCGCCCGCCGGATGTCTATTTACAACAAGTTAAATAAATGAATTGATATGCAGCCTTGCCACCAAACTCTAAATCAGAATATCTCTTGACCAGAGGTCCAAACATGCAGACGAAGCTAGAACAAACCCTGCATTGAAAAACATAAAAGAAAGAGGAGAGATCTCATGCTGGTTTATTTGTCATAATCTTTTTTATTCTCTTTTCTTTGTTTTAACTTCAAATAAAAAGTCATTAAATTTTACTTCTTCTGAAATGTGTATTGTAATTCCTAACTTTTTTCCATCAGTAAGTAACAAATCACTGCTGCCATAAAGTTTATATTGTAGTAATATCTTCGAGGTGGAGAGCCAGTGAGGTCTGATGCTCCAAAACCCATCCTCGTCACTCATCAATCGAGAAATATTCTTCTGTTTGATTGGATCCCTTCCATTAATTTAAGAAATATATACTTTCTATTTGTAATAAAACACAACAAGATTAATTACTTATCTAAATGCATCCCCTTTTACAGGGTTCTGCAGCGTGGTATAACCTGAAGATGAATGGAGATGACCTCAACACTATTCACTGCATGCCAGTACTGTCTGGCAGTAAATGGGGTAATTTGAATTCTAATTACAATGTATAGTAGTATATATATATATATATATATAAAATATATATAAAATATATATATATATATATATATATATACTTTTAGTTAAGTGCTCTATTTCTCTTTTCATGCACAGCGCACAGGTAAACTGACGAGACTTTAAAACTTACCATTTTTGTATATCTATTCCGTATCTCACAGCAATTAATGTCAACGTTTGCCGGTCACTCGTCTGTCTGTTGATCACTGACAGACTGTAGGAGCTAGAGCTACCAAATTTAGCCAAAATGTAGTTTGGATGCTTGAAGATGTGCACCACGGGTAAATATTTGTTATTGGCGTGTTTGGGTTATTCAAATCACTACATGGTCAGAATAAACCGAGGTTTTACCAACCGGACAAGGCAACAATATGGTACCCCTCTACATTAACGTACTTTTTTAGAATTTTATAATGCCTCTATTCTAAATTAAAAAAATTTTACTAGAAATATGCATGTTTTACCTGCAAATATGACTTAATTCTGCTATGGTGAGAATTTTTTAACTTCAGATATATTTATGATTATATAGAGGTCATTGAAACAAAAATAATCTATTCAGTAAACTTATTTAAAAATATATGTCTTTATTTCTCAAGTCCATTAAACCATTTTTTCACTCTTCCTCTATGGCGCCAAGGCCTGTTGCCTGGCCGCCCTGCATGTGACGGTAATGCACAGACGCAGAGAATAAGTGGGAGATGTCGATAGAGGCGAGAGGTCGGTAGCATGTACAATGGACCATGCATGTGACGTCACATCCTCCAACACGTGACCTGCCGAAGCAGCCATTGTCATGTCTTAAACAGCTGACTCAGAACTGCTTTTATTTCCGAGTCGCTTATAGGCCGATCGGTTTATTCCTCCACAGCTGTTTTCTATACTCGAACCCAAAGGGTGCATAAGGTCCATTGGGGCAATAGCGTAGCCAGGGAAGAGGCGATCGTGCCATAACAAGATCCCTCTCCTCCAGTCATTGTCACTGGTTTAGCGAGTGTAAATGGCGCCTCATCGACATGGAATTATTTTTCCCCCCATCATCTACTTTGAAAAGTAGCATATATGCACTAACGCTTTGCCTCCATGGCGTCCGGTCAGTGCCGTACTGAGGGGGTGGCAATATTGGCCCCCCAAGGGTGCAGACGGAGGGAGCGGAGCAAAAGTGACCATTAAAAAAGTTTAAGAGTTAGATTGGTATGATTTGTTGTTTAAATAAAAAAAGAATTCAAAAATAAACCTTCTATAGCTGATTAAAAATTACAGGTAAATCAAAAATCTGTCAGAAAATATGCACAATTAGTAGTTTGTTTGCTGTAGTGATGCATTTAATTTGTTGTGTACAGTATTTGTCATTGATATAATTCTTTAAAGAATTATTTTTAAAAAATATATCATTCATTAAACCTACTTAAAAAATTATAACATTTGCTAAATCTGTATAGAAAAATCGTTGCGGGAAAATGATTTTCCGGGGGTGGGGGATATTAGAGGGGATGAAAAATTGATAAAAATATAGCATTTTGCGTGGGGGGGGGGAGAAGGGCGCAGGTTTGACAGTTCTACCAGGGGCGCACGATCACCTGCGCCCGGCAAAATTAACGCCTGGGGCATCTGTATCCCCTTACCCTCCCGTCACAGATAGGTGATTTATTACTATTATTATTTAACACCCACCCCGACCCAGCCTACCCGGAAGGGTGTAGGGTCGTTTCACGGGTCGCAGGGGGCACAGAAATCTCAAAATGAACACAGACTTCACCGAAAACAGGGGTGATAGTTAATTATATAGTATAGATATATCAGACTCACAAATAAAATACATAACAATTTTACAACCGTCCAGGGACAGTTGTTTAAAAGAAAACGGCAACCGGACACACATAAAAAAATATAAATAAATAAATATAAAACTGACAGGTGAATGCAATCGTCAAACAGTTCTATCCCCAGACTGAGAGTTTCGACGTTTTAGAATCCAAAAAAAAAAGGATTTTTGGGATTATATTTATGTACCGGTCCGTTCTAGTGGAAGTGAACACGATAATTCCAAAACTATATGGATGAAATTTGACACGAGGCCTTTAATAAAAATTTTGGTCTGTATCTGTCGATGGGAACATATACTTTTTTACATAAGCATTTGCTTGATTTTCATCACTGTAGAATGAAATCTCACAACAAACGAACCAGATTTCAATAGTCTTTTGACATGTAAGTTCCCATTCACGTTGAATGAAAATTTTATACACATATTAATCATTCAATTCATTTAGATGCCTGTTACCTGTCCAGTGAAAATACACTGGTGGACAAATGCTAAGGATCATTTTTAAGATGAGAATAATTTGAACTCAATAGGAATACAATGGTTCGCAATCCGTTGCGGAGAATCGTGGGACATACAATCGTCGGAACTCGCATTTTACAGTGAAGATTCGGTTACGAGAGCATTTAGGGGGACGACCAGAAAGTTATGAAGCCGAAAAGGGATTTTGGCCCATACCGTTTCACAAAAAGCTGATAATGAGTTGAAACTTTAGTCAAGGGTTTTGCTTGATGTCCATGTATTTTCGTAAAAATAGCACGAATATTCGAGGAGATAGAAAGGTTTTTTTTAAAAATCCCAAATTTTTCATTTTTTTTTTTTTTTTTGCTTATAACTTGAAGAGTTTTAAACCAAATTGTACGAAACTTACAGAATATTTGACAATATGTAAAAGAAGCATTGTGTCAAAATTTTAATTAAATCATTTGAGTATTGGAGCAAATATGAATACTTGTAGCAAATTATTATTTACTGCGCATGCGCGAAAGGTAGCGTAGTTCTTCTTTTATAACTTCAGAGCCGACATATAGAGCAACTTATATAAAAATTCCAGTTCAATACCGTTAAGAAAGATATCGGTATTGCAGCTATGTGAATTTCCGTAGTACACTCTAAGAGAAGCTAAATGATTAGGGTCCATGCAACAAACTGGAATTGATTAAACTTAAATCATCAAACAGTAATATTGAATTTTATGAGAGTTGTAAATCCTGAATACACATGTATACTAATAAATTAAATACATAATTTAAATTGCATTTCGATGGTAACTATTCGCATGCATGAACTGAGGTATAATCACTTTTTATCATACGTAATAAATTTGATGAAATGTATATTAAGGTTGGGGGGAAAAAATGATCGATTTTTTTTTTTTTTGCTTGTTAAAAAGAAAAAAAAATCATTTTAACAACGAAAAATGTCCCCTTTGAGCATACATTCATTCAATACCCAGAAGAGCCGACTCAACCTTTTGGTTTTAGAGGGCAGGTTGACTCTCTGGGAGAATCGAGCATACATTGTTCGATAACACTTAATACTATGATTTCTAAAGTAGATTGTTTTGTTTTCATGTTGCAGATCAAGTTTAGTAAAAAAACACGCGCGTTGATCAATTTTGTGGTAAATACATTGGTAATCATAAATTCTGAAATAAACAAAAAAGGAATTACGGCTATTTAGGGGAAAAAAAACATATTATTCACATCACTTGAATATGTTGCAGAACAAGAAAGTAAAATCGTTGTATGTAGATGAGATGCACTGCCGTTTTGCATCTACATTTGAATCATAGCATAAATAAGGGCTATACAGAAATCTTATAAGTTGTCCATGATTTCAAGTTATTTGAAATATCTTTAAATTATACGATGCATTGCAAAAATTCCTTTCAGAATTCACTGATCCGTTGCTAGACCGGATCAGATCTCGTAACCGCAAGTATAGGTACTGCAATTTCTATAACTTATGGTCTGCATGTTATGAATCCATGCGACAAAAATTCAAATAAATACATTTGCTAGAAGAAGATTGCCGAATTTCGACCACTTTGAACATTTTTTAATGTAAGGCGATAGAGAAGTAATTTTAATAATAATAAAAAAATACAGTCGACACTCGTTATAACGACCCTCTGCGTCCCACCGCAAAAGGTCTTTATAACGAGTGGTCGCTATAGTGGATATAATTAAAAAATGTGCACATGCACGTTCAGCAGTTCCGTAAAAATAGACTATTTTTAAAGAGATTCCAACTAAATACTCAAATTATTTTTCATCATTGGTATTAAAAATAGAATTTTATCAAATAAAAATATATTTCTAAAATAGATTTTAAAGTAGAAAATAAAGGAATTTTTGAAAAATACTGGGAGGAGTGTCCTCTGAATTCAGACGTTGTATTGGGATTAGACGACACTAGACGGTCGTTTTACCGGAAGTAAAATAACATAGTGCATAGGGAAACACAGTTGGGGATTTTATCACTGGTCGTTATAATGGAATGGTCTTTATAATGTGTGGTCGTTATAACGAGCTTCGACTGTAGTGTAATTTTTTTGTTTATTTATTTTCATAAAAATGCAATTAACTTTTGTTTAAGTAGTACACTTTAAAGTAAAAAATTGTTACATGCAGAAGAACGTAAGAATTCTCTTGTTGTAAGTTATAATAATATGGCAGAAAATTTTATTCATTGTTCTTTTATCTTATGTTCATAATAAAAATGCAGTGAGAGAAAAATTGAACAAAATTCCTAAAGCTTAATATCATCTTTTAACTGTTTACAGAAAGATGTAAAGTTTTAGTGAGGAAAGTGTGTAATTCCATATACATACTCTGTTTCACAAATTGTTATCTATGGGATTAAATGAAATAAAAGCGCTTTCAAATCCAAAAAAATTCCGAGAAATACTCTGTACCTTATAGGTTACTTATTCAGTACGATGGTTGAGTCGATGTTGAATGATACATTCACTACACAATATCGGTATTTCTCAATGTAGTTGAAAATAACAGTTTTAAAAAAAGGAAGCATGTGACAGCTAGTGAGTAGTGGCAATTTCATGAACTCTCTGGACAAAAACACACTTTGAATATCTATTATATGAATAATTGATAACATACATAAAGATTGCATACCTAAAATTAATTAATACAATTGAAAAATCTTGTTCTTTAGCAACAAGGTGGTCGTCATTATTCAAGCATCATTGATTACGTCAAATAATTCCATTCCATGTTATCAAAGGAATGCCATTTTTTTTTCTCAGTCAGTGACAGCTCTAAACTCGTTGATTGTAGATGATCTTGAGTTACGTACTTTACAGGTGTCCCCACAAAAAGAAATTTGCAGGAGTGTACTCTACTCAGTGCTTCCATTTCATCTTAACCATTGTATTCACTAGAATCCCATCAAGATGGACCTCCAATTAATTCAGTACACAAATTAATTAATACATTAATTTCGCAGGTGAATAGAACATTAATTAATCTGAGCTATGAAATTTGGTGCATGTTATTGTTTATGCAATAGTCATTCAAAGAGTACATAATTTAGAGACACTAGTATTTAACAGAGTGGAATGATTTCGAGCTATAAGTCAAGCTCTCGTAATTCTGGAAATTATATCTTGGAGAAAAATTAAACAGAGCATTCTTCAAAATTGTCTTCAAGGTATGATCTTTAAAAGATTGTTTGTTACAAATGTTTCAGTTTATTTTCTTTTAATAATCCATTAATTCTTAATTACGGGCATAATGCATTCAAATGGTACACTATTTTTGGCTGAACAAAACATATATCTTCAAAGTAAAAGAAACATTTATTTTTATACTAGAAGTACGCGCACAGCGTTGCCCGTGAAATCAGGACTTCAAAAAAGTGGGTGAAAAAAAGTGCCCACAATGGCACGAAAAAGTTTTGAAAACAAAATCAAAACAAAAATTACATATTATTGATATTCCCGCTTATTTTTCTTTGCGAATGACGTCACCTGCCGCGAAGAAGGTCACGTTGCAACAATGCATTGCGAGATGGTCAGGAGAAGCTCTCGCTGTTAAATCTGGCTACGAAAAAACTGTTTGAACCGATCAGGGAAAAATTAATTTTTAAAAAACGAAAAAAGATATTTTAATAGTTCTTGTTTTAAATCCGACATAAACGTTCTATTTGTAGGCTGAAAAAAAAAAAGAAAATTATAGAGATGTTAGAACGTCAGATGAGATAATTTAAAGAAATCTTTATTAAAAATTACTATAAAAGTGACTATTTTTCAAAATTCAGTAAATTACGTTAGAAATTCAAAATTAACTTCATTAAAACGGAAATCGCGTGCCGTTTCCGATGGTGTATCTATTTTTGTCGTACAGTTATCCGAAACCATGCTATTGAGAAATTAGTGCGAAAAATCACCCAAAACAACATAGAACATTAAATAAAAAAATTTCTAGATTAAATTTTAAAATTTCGGCGTCGAGGTGCATTGAGTCACCATTAAGACTACCTGTATGCCAAATTTCAAGCTTGTAAGTGCGATAGATTCGTCTGGACATCGCACGCAGACACAAACATTGCCTTTTATAAGTATAGATTCAAGGCATTTAATGATTTTTTTTTCTTTTGCAGTTGGAAATAAATGGCTTCATGAATTAAACAACGAATTCAGAAGAAAATGTAGCTTAAATTCTTGGGAATAGTTGCAACAAGAACTTTGTACAGATATTATTGTCTATTGAACTTTTAGAAGATTAATTTCAGTCGAATCCCTTTTTTATGATTTTAATATTTTTTTGAAAATTTATGCAGAGGATTCAAGCCGAAATTACAAATAGAGAAATGTAGAAGCACAAACTTATTTTCTGCTTCCATCTCAATATGCTACATCTTCGTATGTTACACCTTCCATGATGTGTAAATATTACTATTTCACAGGAAATATCTACCAATGTTTTTTTAAAATCATTTCGGTTATGCCATTTATAAACTCATTTATAAATTACTGGTGCAATGGAAAAAAGGTTAATGAAATTGGTTTAAGTAAATATTTAATGATGATTTTTAATCAAGAATGTTTAATTTAAAATATGTTTCTAATAATAATAATTTTAAAATTTCACCACATACATTTCTAGACATATAGATTTAGACTACATAGACTTTTATAAACAAATTTAAAAATATATATCCCTTCCCATATTTGTATATGTACAGATTTCTATAAAAAAAATGCTTTATTTATGTATACGTTTATTTATTTCATAATAAATTATTTTATTTAAAATCGCATTTTTTTTATTTCTGTTTTTTATAAGTCAGCTATATTTTATAAGTCATTCTTCCTTTCCAGACACCAGCTAAACTGCAAAGTCTATAACTCAGATTTCGAAGCTATTCATAATGCATTTGAAATCAACATTAAAGCTTGTGATTTAATCAAAATCCATTTCAATTCGAAGTCGAAAAGCGGTCACATTTAACAAAGCAGTTTGAAAAGAAAAGGATGATAAAATAAATCATTCAATCAAAACCAGCCAAAATTAAGCAACATATTATCATCTAGATCGTGCAGAAATCTACGGATGAGAACACAAAAACAATTTTTTTATTATTTGCAAATTTTAATTTATAATTTTAAATCGTCAAAAAATTGGAAATGCCAACAGTATTAAAGTTGAATAAATTCTAAAAAGAATTATATCAAACACATATGTGTAAGATTAAAAATAAGTACGATATAATTGTGCATCATGAAAACGTAATAGATTTCGATTTATTGTTTTAAATAAATTTTTTGACATGATTAAGTTTTTAGGTTGGCATACTTTCTGAAAATTGCATGATGCAAAAATCGTTCAAAACGCTCTGCAGGGCAGACCGTTGGACCAGAGCTACCAAATTTTGCACTTAGTTCCTTCTTAGGTAGGTGATCATTAAGAAAGTGCTTACCAATCATTTAATTAGATATTTAATTAATTTAATGGTAATCGAAATGTCAACTTTTTTCCTCAATAAATTCGGAGTATATTATCGCGCAAAAAACATTTTAACTAGGGGTCATGAGCTTTCATATAAAATAAAAATTGACGAAATCGGTTCAGTGACTGGGAATAGGGAGACTGTCCAGGTTTTTTCCCATAGATAATATGCAGTTTTCGGTGTGATACACCACACATTTGTAGTAGGTTTTTTTTTTTTTAGATTTCCCTCGAAAATGGAGGATGATTTGGAACAGGTGACCATTGATGATATATCTAGGAGCCGTGAGCTTCTTTCATATAAAATAAAAAATGGCAAAATAGATCCAGTGGTTGGGGATAGGTTCTTTGGTTTTTGCCAGTTATTTTAAATATATAGATGATCCCTAAGGACACAAGGTACAGACATACTATTTAAATAACGAAAATAATCAAATGTTTTCTTTTATTATTATTATTCACCTATGATTCCCGAGAAACAAGGTACGGACGCATTTAACAAACGAAAATAATTGAGAAATACAAATATTTTTTTATTATTATTATTTACGTATGATCCCTGAGGTTACAAGGTATGGACGTATTGAACTAACAAACGACTATTTATACATATAAGTAATTACTATAAACGTTTTTCAACTGGTTGTAATTTACTTAAGGAATTGTTCAGTATATTAAATAAATGAATCTCTTACACACATGACAAGAGACAGACAGAAAATGATGGGAGTAAATATTTTTAATTCAAAACCCAAAACAGAAGAATAATATCAATACAAGGAATTTTGAATTAAATTTGAAAAAAAAAAGAAAGCAATCAAAAACAGAAACATGATAAGAACTATAATATGATTATCTGCATAAACATTTTAAACACAACAGAAATAAAATATAAAACATGATATGTTCATAATGAGCATTCAAATGAAAGTTGAAAAATTGTGACCATCACATTAAAAAATTTTCAACAATAATGAACTAAATTTTAAATCTAAATGTGTATTGCACCTAAATTTTAAATTGATTCAGTTGCATGCAAACTAAATGAAAAATGATAAAAGATACTCCAGAATTACTATTAGTGTGTGGAAACATGAGGAAATATAAATTTTCAACATTTGTAAATTTCATAAATAATAAACTTGTTCTTGAAGGATGATGATTATGAAAATATTTACATTTCACTATCTGATGAACCAAATTAATGCACATTCATACTGTTTAAAAGTACAAATATATACTTTTATGGCACTCAATAATTATGAAATCCATTTTCTCATGCAAGTATGTGAATAAACTTTTCACATACACTATATTTGTTGTATCACAATTTAACATTGTCAAATGCCTTGATCGGTTTTCAGTTACATTTCACAACTACTCGATTTCAATTCATACAGGAATGTTGACACAGTTTATATAAATGAGAGCAAACCTAAGGCATCCCAAAAACGGCAAGCACATTTCGAATAACTATATGAAGAATAAATAACATAATTAAATGTTTCATAACTCAAAATAACAAATGCTGTTGAATCTTGTCAATTATCAGAAATGGTCAAATTGTTGGCTGTTATTGTCTAAGCAACTTATCACAAAGCATATGAATTGGTATTTCGGATCATTTTCTTTAAACAGCAGCTCTCAATTTTTTGGTATATATAGCTGGTCTCGAGCTATATACATTATGTTTCAGATATCTTCAAAACAAGAAATCTATTGAGATTAAGATATAGAGAGTATGGAGAAATACGTTCTTTCTTCACCCTAACCCATGTGTTCAGAAGATAGGTTTCCAGATAATATGAGTCATGAAATTTCATATATGTTATTAATTGTTTATGTAATGGTTATTCAAAATTGGTATGCATTTTTGGTACACCTTGAATACTCCATAGAAAACATCACATTCAGATGTCTCTCAAAATCTGAAAATTATATAAGATTTTCCAAGACAGCTTTTAAATAAATTTGAATTTCATTCACTTACATACAACTTTTATTCAAAGTTATTTACATTTTTGAAAATATAGTCTTAAATTAGATAGCATACAGATTAGAGAACTGAGTTTTTACAGAATACCAATGGAAAAAGAATTACTGACGAAGCCAAGCCAAAGTAGATTTTGAGTATGAACTTTATTCATTGAATATGAATGTCATTGGTTGCATCAATAATTTCTTTATATGCTAAAACTAGGAAGGGGAGAACTAAACGTTCCCTAATCTTATTATCCGATACATACTTTTTAAAATCTTGGAAAAATTTTTCATTTAAAAAGTTATAAAAGAATGATAATGAATTGTTGGTCATTCTAGTCTAATTATATTACTTTCGGAAAACAGGAATATAACCAAAAGCTAGATCGTACACAAAATAGGACTTCAGAAAACAGGAATATAACCAAAAGCTAGATCGTGCACAAAATAGGACTTCAGAGAATTTTAAACTAAAATCTGATTTTAGTTGCAAATTTCCTAATGTCTTTAATTCTTTTTGCTCTGATGATGAATTACAGCTACTAAAAATTTCTTTTGAAGAGAGTTAAAAGTTAGATTAAACTACTTCCCCCCCCCCAAAAAAAAGGGCAATTGGGGTGAGATAAGAGAGTAATGAATCAATCTAGAATCTGTAAAAGAATATAAAAGTCTGCATTACTATTTATTTCTCTCACTCTAAATGCAGCAACTACTGGCATTTTTATATATTCCAGCAAGTTTTTAGTTTTTTTTAAAATAAAGATTATTGAAATTTCTATCATCACTTAAAAATCCAGACAGGGAACATGACTTTCAATGGATTTTCAACACTGAACTCTTTTTTTAAAAAAACTTCTGTTTACAATAAAAGAACTTATTTATCCAAGAGGAATGAAAACCCTTATTATATTCATCCATAATTAAATATACTCATTTAAAAATCTGTTATACAAGTATGCAAATTTTTAAGTTTTTAATAAAAGTTCTTATGACTAAAATAAAATTAAATATATGTAAAATAAAATCATTTCAAATTTACATTTTTTTTTACATAAAATTATTTGTCTTACAAATAATTTTAAGTCTACTTAATTACTTTTACAGGATAGCAATAAAATGGAGATTTCAATGAACAGAAAATTCCTTATTAAGATGGATACTATTAAAAAGTGATTTCAAATTTTGTATTTAAAAAAAAGAATAATTTACTTTACTTCTGATATGAAACTTTTTTTAAGTAAATAAGACTAAAAACAGATTTTAAAAACAAAAGAGAACAATTTTTCAAAAATCTTTCTCAGTTATTAATAAAAGAAAAATAAGTGATAGGAAACCACTCACAAGCAGCCATTAAATATTTATCAACTATAAACAATTACTATCAGGGTTTTGGAGAAAATGCAACCCTCATAGTCCAGCTACTTTGCAATTACCACAAACTAATTTTAAAAATAAGTATGTGATTTGTGAATTAGAGATCACATATATGTGACACTACATTCATATTGATTCACAATACATTTCATCAATTTTGAATTTTTAAAATTAATATTACATCACCTGAAAAATAATTATCAGATATACTGAATAAAATATAATTACAAATGTCACATACTGCATAAATGTTCTTAATCTTTTCATTTTTTTTCCCTTGTACATATATACAAAAAATACAAACATATAACTAACACTCTCCAATAGATGTATTAAGCAATATATTTGAAAGTCTGCTAAATTTAAATACTTATAAATGCTTGCTGTATGTAGTTACAGAAGATAAAGTACATACAACAAATAGTAGTTTATTGTATAAAAGTAATGTAAAACTAATAACCATAAAAAAACATCATTTAGAATCTAAAAGGGAAGAATCTGAAGAAAAATTTAGAAATATAGTATTTAATTACGTAAACTATAAAAAGAGTTAAAAATTACAGGAAAACATTGGTCAATATCTAAAAATAAAATTTCATTTAAGATAGTAACTAATATATATATATTTGTCAATTTATGCAAGAGAGGGTGCCTTAGTTAAATGGATCAAAAAAGTACAACTTCTCTTTGACTTAAGATCTATGCAACTTACAAATATTTGCATTTATGGATCCCTCAATCAAAACAGAACTTGGGCGTATGCCATGGAGAACCACACATGATTAGTTGTAAATTACAACTACATTACGGAAGACAATTCGTCATGTTTCTCTGCAGATTAATGAAGCTCAAAATGAGCACCATTAGTGGATGGTTCAACAGATTACCAAACTGAAAACAATCTGTTATAAAAATTGCTGCAAATATAAGCTGTCTCAAATCATCCAAATTCCAAGCCCAAAAAGTCTAATGGTGGTAAGCTCAGAGATGTGGGGAGGCAGGCAGTACTGTCTACAAACTGACTAGTAGAGGATATCCACTGCCTGGTATTGGCAGCAGACTGTTGTGAGAAACATCCCATAGCAACTAACAGAAATATAAATGTGTGACCTTGGCAGATAATTTACGATGAAAAACTGGGAGCAATACTTTAACAACAGTGTAGCAATTTCATGACTAATCATTTATAGTTCTCTAAATATAAACTAATATTTTTGAATATGTTTAACCAAGGCTCTCTGTATATTGATGCTTATATTATTAAATATATACACTTTGTCAAAAAAGCAGACGGACACTAAAAATTTGTAAATGTAAAGCTCTTTGTTTTGAATATTGTTGTTTCAAATTATACACCAGTCATATCGTCGAAAGAAATCCCCGGTGACGTAAAAGTTTTAATAAACACCAGATTATATTTAAAGTTAAATAGATATATATACTCCTACATTGTCAAAAAAGTAGACAGATAAACCATTTGAGGTGCTTTTCTTCTAGTTTCTTTGGATAATTTTTTGTAACTTTTTATCATGTATTTACTTGGATAAGTCAGTTAGATCACCTTCTTTTAAAATATAAAATTAATTTCTTTCAAAAACCTTAAAATTTTACTTTGATTGTTATTTGAAGTTGGTTGCGCCTAGAAGAATTTCTTTAACAGAATTCCAAAAAGGTCAAGCCATAGCCTACAGAAACGATGGAAAAACTATTCGAGAAATCACAGGTATTTTAAAAATGGGTAAAAGTGCAATTGCAGAATTTCTAAAGAATCCTGAAGCTCATGGAAAAAGGAAAAAAACTGGAAGACCAAGAAAACTAACGCCAAAAGAGCAAAGAAATCTTCTCTGACAGCTTAAAAAAAGAGGGGCTAGCATCCCTACTGCGCAGCGTGAATCTGGACTACCCATATAACAAGACAGACAGCGTTTAATTATGTGCAAAGAAGTAAACAGTTTCAATTTAAGAAACGAAAACATCAACCTAAATGGACTAAAAAACATATAGCTGATCGACTGGCATGGGGTAAAAAATACATGTCCTGGACCACTGAATGGACATCCGTTATTTCCTCTGATGAAAAAAGGTTCAATTTAGATGGTCCAGATGGTTTTCAATATTATTGGCACTGCCTGAAACAAAAAGAACAATATTACTCCACTCACCAACAAGGAGGAGAAAGTTTGATGGTATGGCTTGCTGTTGGTTTCGGTGGTAGATCAAGTTTAGTTTTTATCAAAGGTAGACAAAATCACAAAGATTATAAACAACAGTTGGAAACAGAACTTCTCCCATACGGATCCAATTGGGGAGGAGAAAACTGGATACATCAACAAGACGGAGCTTCCATTCATACCGCTCAAGGAGTTAAAAAATGGATTGATGACAATAATGTTCAAGTTTTGCCCTGGCCAGCCAAAAGTCCAGACCTCAATAATGTCGAAAATGTTTGGGCTATGTTAGTTGAACGTGTTTACGGACAAAGGAGGCAATATGAAAATGACAAGGAGCTCCACAAATCTCTTGATTCAGTATGGAATACATTTTGCCAAAAAGACATTCAAAACCTTTATGATTCAATGCCAAACTGTATGTTTGAACTAATACAAGCAGGTGGTAAGAAAACCTCTTATTAAAACTTTAAATTTCACACCATTTTTGTGATTGTCCGTCTACTTTTTTGACAACTTTACCAACGACATTTTGCATTTGTTAACATAATCTTATGATAATTAATACAAATTCATGTGTTTTACAATACATTTTATTTGATTCTTATATAATTATGTATGCAAAAATATGCTGACAATTTTTTCTCAAAAGATTTGTTGAATAAATGTTTTTTTTCATGAAATTAAAGTGTAATTTTGTGTCTGTCTACTTTTTTGACAAAGTGTAGGAACTAATCAGTGTAACCAAGTTAAATTATTTTAACAAGATGGTTAAAATTTAAAATATTTCCCCAAAAAATTGCTACTAACATTCAAAAAACTAAAATATTTAATTTTATCTAATGCAATTCGTTTTGTTATCTAAAGTAACATTTAAATGATGCATTAAATAAAAGAAATGTGCCCCATCTTGTTAAAAGAAAATAAACTGACCATTCTAATTTTAATGGAAATAATTTTAAAAAAAATTAAATTATTAATAGCTTATCTATATATTTTATAGGTTACAACAATTAAAATGAATTTTCAATGCAAGTATGCATTTAAACTTTCCAATTTTTGGAGAAAATCAAATGAATAATTTATCACAGCAATACAAAGAAAGGTTAAATCCATATTTATCACAGAAAAAACTTGTGCAATTTTTCTTTCATAGCTTACATACATGCTACTTTCTAAGTAAGCTCGTATATTTCAGCTCGGAGATAATATCCAACTTGTTTTCGAATCACTTTTTTACCAAAAATTTAAAGCAAGTTTTAGAGATAAAATTTACATATTTAATTGTTATTGTGAGCCATTTCATTATAAATAAATAAGACTTTAACTCTTAATAAAATAAGTTGTACCCTTTGTAGCTACCTAAGTGTTATGATGCTGGTGAATTAATTATTAAGTCAGTATGAATTGGGTTCAAATTCATAACAAGGCATGAAATTTGATAATAAATTCCAAAATTTAAGAAAAAAAATAAAGAGATATAACATTGAAACTAATATGTATCAATGATAAAAACACTGAAATTTAATATGTATTAAAAGATTGGAACTAATATGCATCAATGATAAAAGGTTGCAAATAAAATAAAGAATTAATTGTATTTTCTTATTAGTTCAACGGTTGTTGCCAACCATAAAATGTTGGTAAAAATGACAATCTATAAGAACAGCAATAGCCAAAATCCATGCAACAATGGCAAGTATAGGACCAGTTTGCCACTAAGTTGGTAAAAACACAGAAATTTCACCATGCAAGATGGTTGTACTTAGCATATTTGGCACTTAATTTAGCTGTTGTTGAATTAAGGGAAAATACCGAATTAATTTTATCATACACATGTTCAATGAATTTTTAAAATTTAATACACCTCAATAGCTATAAGCACTTAAAATACAAAATAAATATTAACTTCATCATAATTTTTTAACACGAAATTATCTTGATGGATATATCTAAAGAACCGTAAAACATATCTATACATTAGTTCTTCTGATTAAGAATTTCTCAGTTTAGTAGAAAAGGGAATAAGACTATCCAGGTTTATTCTAAAGTGCTTTTAACAGAAGGGATAATATAAGTTTTTTAAAAAAATAACTTGATGTGCAAAAGCCATTCTTCATACAAAATGGACAAGAAAGTAAGTGCATAAGAATTTGAAGATCAATGGCTAACTTTATACTGAATGATAAGATTAGAAGCAAATTTTCAGGTCAGTATCATAAAATTTTCTATCTCTATTCAATGCTTCTTAAATTATACAAATACCTATGAAAAAAGAAGTAATGTACAACAACAAACTATACCACCCATAACTAGGATCATTTTTACTATGTATAATTTGAGGTGTTTCAATACAGACTTTTTCTCTATTTAAGCTTTTCCTGACAACTCCATAAAAACACCAACATTTCATACTGTGAATATTTCAAAATGGAAATTTTACCCCCCCCTCCAAAAAAAAACAACTGTTATAAATAATCTATAATAACATATCCTAAATTAAGAATTGTTATCTTATTTGGAGTCTCTTGGAAGAATTCTGGAGTCATGAAATAATAATATAATTAATGATAATAACATGGTGCTGTTAACCCTTGTAGATTATCAACAAACAAAAATAACAAAGAGCTTATATTGATTTTAAATATTAAAATTCACCAAATAATTATATTACTTTAAATTCATGTAAATTTTCACTTCCTGACTTTCTTGTGTATGTTATGCAAGATGGCAAGGATAAAATAAAGATATGACAGGTGGAAGAAATAAGTATCACATCATCATTGCACTACATTTGTGCAATTACTAAACAAAAATTTTCAAAATGTTTTTAGCATCATTCAATTATTAATAAATATTATCACAATTACATGTATAGTAAACTAAAACTTGACAAAAATCGAACATTTATCATATTATATGAAAGAATTTAATATGTAATATATATATAAACAATAGTATTTTGAATAAATATTTTGATTGAAAAGATGCACACACATTCCAACATACAATAAAATCTTTTAAATTCAAATTAAGTTCCCAAAATGAAATTTTGAAAAACCTTTAAGTAACAGCATTAATATAAATCTCATAAATTTATAATTAAAATTATAACAAAATTATTCCATTAGTTTATAGACCAATATGCCACACCTGTCTAATTACTTATATGCACTTAAAACTTTCATTTACCTTGTATAAAACCTACAACACTAAATAGCAAAATATTCAATGAAAATATCTGAAGCAACAAATTTTGATAAAAGAACAATTTCATAGAAGAACAACAGATGTAAATTATTTTAACAACATCAAAATCTAATTAATTCTGAAGATAGAAGTTATTTTCTGATGACATGTAAAATTCATATAGTCAAATTTTTGCATTTATACAAGAAATTCTTATTCAGAATTCATAAAAATTCACTAAAACACTATACTTCTAAGGTGGAGAGTTTTCAAGAAAAATGTGAAAGAACAAGTATGCTGTTACATCTGGAGCGCTGAAAATAAGTTTCATTGGAACCATCTCACGCTATAAATCCAATACTTTGGTTACCACGATAATCAGATGTGACTCCTGCAAATTTTCCCCAATAAAGACCTCCAAAGGAATCCAAATTTAGAATTTCAATCACTACAGAAAGATACTTTTGTGCACATAACAATATTGAATCATGTGCAGTCAATCATTACATGGTCAAAACAGGCAAGCTTCAGCAGGTTTTTTCAGTACATTCTTATGTAAATACTGTGTCATATGCAAGTACTGCTGCTCCTGCTTCCAATAAAGCTCATTTTCCACCCACCAGATACGATGCAATACTTTTTCCTTTGCAATTTCACTGAAATCTATGTATTCTAGAGGAATAATTCTTGGTGAATTTCTATGAACTCCATAGAAAGAATCTAACTCTGCATAGTTTATGTGATCTCATATATATTCCTGTACATAATTTTTAATGTAATTTAAAAATACCAGCCAACACTCATAGTTTATGTGGTCTCACATATATCCTATCCTGTATATAATTTTTAATGTACTGATTAAAAAAAGACAGCTAACACTCATTGTACAGAAGTAAAAATCAAATAAGAGCTAAAAATTTCTTAAAAAGATGGCTAATTAACATACCACAGATTAATAAATGTTAGAAGTAATAAGAAGAGAAATATTTTGATTCCTATGTACATATTCTGAATATTAAAATACATGTAGCAAACTATGATGTGTATTTGATAGTATAATCTTTTAAAAAATAGCAATAAATTACAAGAGTAAAACTTTCCAATAGAAAACATAGTGTTTTGTCTCCAGATAAAAGGGATATATTTTTATTCATTTATTTAAGAACTTAAATCACCATTTTTACTAACCTACATCACACTTTCTGCAAAAATATCATAAAATTAATTTTTAGATATCAGTGGCAATTTACACAAACATATATTTTTTTCACATGCAAAATGGGATATTATCCAAAATAACTAAGGATCAAATAATATTAATTTTTTAAGAAGGAAATACAAAGTTTTGAATGCAAGTATTAACTCCTTAAATGTCATAGTTTTATTAAAAATAATTTTAATAAAATATAAAGTTTTATTTTACTTAATTCAAAGCACAATAATTGTCAAAAAATAGAAAAAATTTCCATTTTTTTTCAAATTTCTTAATATTAATTGCAACAGAATTTCTACTATTCCAAATATTTATCAGATGAAATTCGAAATATTTTTAAATTATAATAATTAAATTGATTGTTATTGAAGAACAAAACCTGCAATATTTGTACCTACACATATTTAAAAGATTAAATGGTGAATGGATGAAAGCTAAATATTGCAGAAAAAAAATCAAAGAGCGATTACACTGTACAAGTTAGTAATGTTCATAATAAGAACATTACATTGCTGTATCAAAATTATTAATAAAAATTTGGAAAAAAATTACTTGTAACTTTTAAAGGGTTAAAAATCGCATGCATTAAAAGTTGCATAACAAATCGGGGGGAATAACCGAGTCATGAAAGGAACCTGGCATCCGGGAAACAAATTTAAACTTTAAATGTTTATCTGAAAGATGAAATGATGATAACATATATTTATATAAACTGATTTTTCTAGTTCACAATACAACCCTTTTATGCTCCCAGAGTTAAAAGTTGGATGAATTCGCACAATCAGCTTGGTAACTGAAAAGCTCCTAAAAGATGTGATGCTGTCAAACTGCAGCAGTCAGCTATCAGAATGTACAAAAACATGCAATCAATAATATGCATTGGACAGCTGCTTCTACAGAGTCTATGGAAAAATTCTTAAGGCAGAGGCCAAGGTAAACCAGTAAAATCCACTGGTCCTCCTAATCCAGCATCAGCCTCAAGCAAGCTCATAATTACTGCCATCGCAGCTTCATCATTACCTTCATTACTGCTGCTTTGATAGGAGGCTTGCAACATATCTCGGCCAATTACAGAATCCATATTGGGAATCTGGATAGGTTCATTCATAAGGACAGGGTTATGCACAGGAAATGTGTACTGAGATGAAGTACTGTTAGATGAAGGTGAACTTTCATTTTCAAATGCAGGAGGAAGATCTTGTTTGGAATGATAATTTCTAGGATAATTAGATCTGTCTTTCTGTGAATTTAACATAGAAGGTGGAAACTGTTGTGCAGCATAAGTGTCTGCACCAGTAGGGCTAATAGCACAAAGGTCAATTTCATTAGCTCTTTGCCTCTCAAGCACTTCTTCAGCAATCTGACGACCAATTTTTCCTGCACCTACCTTAGTCCCCAATAATTTCTGAGGATCTCCCATATTCACAGTATTTGGCAAAATAGAAAGAACAGCATCTAAACTATTAGAATTGCTGCTGTACATTTCTTCTCTTGCACTGTTTGAGCTCTCCACCAATCCTGAATCCATAATGGGGACTAGAGTATTTACAGAAATTATGTATTCTAATTCTTTAGTCCAAGGATTTCTGAAAGTTTTCCATTTACTTGTTAGGAAGGCAAAATTATTTGACTTGCGACGAAACCTATATACAGGAGAAGTCAGCCTTTCTTGACTTTGTAAAACTTGTCTGTGGAATTCTGCAAGTTGCATAATATCATCTTGATGAAAATATTCATAACAAGATGTTCCTTGCAGTTCTTGTGGTAAATAACCTAGCATCAAAAATGCCCTTTGGTCAACAAAGAGAAATTTTCCATCCATGCCATGACGAGAAGTGAATTCCATCGATCGTAACTCAATGCCATTTTTAGGAGATGGATTTGGTAAGCAGTGCTGAACTTGGCCAATAGCTACTAAACAACTTAAGTTACAATCACTATCTACATCGCTTTCAAGATCAATGGTAAGATTAGCCGGAGCCCATGATTTTAAATAACCAGTACAATGTATCACCAGGTACTTGCGATCAGAACTGTGAGATTTTCTTTTTCTGTGCATACCTGTCGTGGTATCAGCTTCTTCTTTAACAGATGAAGAAGCCTTATATTTCATACGACAAAAAAATGACCGCCTAGCTCCGGGACAAAGGCGTACTTGAGTTGGTTGAATGTCTGTCTTAACAGGCATCATAGTTTTGGCATCAATTAATCTCTCCTTTGGAGATAAATCAGAAGATGAAAGCTGCTCCTTTACTTTAGCAATGTCTTTCGGATGCAATATATCAAACCAGCTTTGACCTAAAAGATCATTTTGTGAATAATTAAGAACTTGCGAGACCGATTCAGATACAAACAGCATGCGACCTCGGTCACAACTCACCACAAATAAAAAACCTTCTGCAGCTTTCAGAATTAGTCGCTTAAGTTCTTCATCAGATAAAAAGGAAGGTTTATATAAACCTTCAGCATAAGAATTGATTGAGCCTCTTAGAGTTTTTAAATGCTGAACGGCCATTCGCAACACAGTTAACTTATCCAACTTCCGGGACATGGCATTACACATTGGCACCATAGAAGAAAGCTCTGTTATATAGGTATTCATTTTATCCCGTCTCCTCTTTTCTATTTCACTGTGATTTTGCTTTTTAGTCTGGTCTTCACCATCAGATTTTGCCATTTTTGAGTTGTCATCTAATTCTGATGCTTCCATGATGTCACATAGCTTCCTCTTTCGAGAAGAACCCTGTGAAGAATCCATTTTGGGGTCCATTTCTACAGCACAGCTGATCTATAAAAGAGAATGCACGTTAAAAATACAAGAAATCAATCAAATAGTATCTCTAACATTATAGAGGAAACCAACCACCAATAACTTTTTTGAAAAGGGAGATAGATGATATTATTTCACAGCATTTCTCATATTGCCCAAAAACCATAAATATACGAAATATAAATATTTCCCATGAATCATGGTTAGAAACAAGAAAATTGCTTCTTTCTCATTCAAAAATTAAATTGATCAAAATGAAATAAATAGCAAAATTTCAAAAATCACATAGGCAGCTTCAAAATTACATACAAAGAATTTAGGATAAATAAAAGTTCTATGCATAAGTAATTTAATATGCATTTTTGGACAGTGTTATTATGTCTCAGAGAAAGTGATGACAACTCTCACCTAAATATGACGTTTTGAATGCTTTTGACTAGACATGCCACCTACAAGAAGAATCCACATAATGTTTAAAGTAAGGCTCATTTCAAAACATTTAATTGTAAATTATTCAATTGCATCTCTTAAATTAATGTATTAAAATTTTAAAGATGTTTAAATAACTTCCTTCAACTATACTCCGAAGAATTCAGGAATAAATATATGGAATGTAATCACATAAGGGACCAATTTAAATCAATATGCTTCTCCAATTGCTAATCCATGAAACATCCAATCACTCTGTAGATTGCTTTACTTCCCTGGTCCACTGTAACTCCACATGTATAATGAACATGAGCATAGGTAATGAGAGAAGACAAGAATGGATAACCCCATATGCAGTCAAGGGGGAAAGAAACCACACATTCAGCTTAGTTACGAATTTCAATATGCGAGATTTTATCTATCCCCATAAATATACAATTTAGCTACTACATTTTAAACAATGCTTTCACTTAATAATAATAAATTTTCTAAAATAAAATAATTTAATCAAGTTAGCTTTTATGGTTATAAATAAATGATCAAGCATTTTGTTTTAAAACTTTCTTTAAATATTGATAATTAAATAACAAGAATTCAAGATTTACCATTCATATTTTTGCACTTACTATATTTAAACCTCTTTGAGCCTAAATAATAAATGATCAAAAAAGTAATCTTATTAATTTATTAAAGATAAATAATTCAATTAATTTCATATCCGAAAATTAATAAGCATAAATAAAATTCATAAATTTTAATTTCAAATCAAAATATTGATATGTGGTATTATTTTCAACTGCATCCCACTACACACTAGTAAATTAATTGAAATAAAATTTCACAATCTTTTGGAAAGAAAGTAAAAAAAGCTTGTAAGTTGCAAGAGAGAAATAAGCAAGGTAGAATGTGAATAAAAGAGCATTTTATACAAAACGTTCATCCCTATTTTAAAACATTTTTATCAATAACAAAAACTGTAAACATAATTTAACTTTTTAAATATCATGCACTTTAATTTTAAATGGGTACAAATTACATTTTGAATACTCAGTGTTAAAAAATCATTTTTAAGTGAAATTCATATGCTTAACAACGTTGTATTATAAGAAAAATATATTTATTTCAATTACTGTCTTAAGTCAACAATTCTTTCAGTAAAATTACAGAAATGTAAAGCAAAATTTAAACATTGGTAATTTCAAAAATTGTTGAGTCAATTCTCACTAGTTTTTCTTTCTCTTCCCCCCCCCCCCTTTTGAAGCATGAGATGATCACTTGTCTGCTCCAAAACATTTCAGATGCATGACTTTCCACGGTTTTATTTTTAAAATTTTAAGCAGCCTCTTCGGAAAAATCATTCTGAATAAATGTCATGCAAGAATTGTATTAAACAAACTATTGCTTCATTCTTTCTAAATTTCATAAGGAAAATTAATTATATTTTAAATGAGTACTTCTTAATAAATATCTTGAGACCTTGTTTTCATAATTATAAGGTATATCAGTTTTAAATTATTTGATAAAAAATATTTGAATGTTCCAGATTGCTTCTAACCTTAAGCTAACTTATAACAATAGACAAGATTTTTCCACTTCTTTTTGTGTCTCAATACTTTTCACATATTCTAGTCTGTAATTATCAAATCGAATTTCTTTGTGTGACTATCCATATGTGACATGACATATATTTCAAAAAAAACTTTCACGCACAGAATTTAATAGTAATTAATCAATTTAAGACTATCCTATGAAGCGTTTAATAGACTTCCATTTGATTTTTTTATAATAGCAATTTGCTTTGATGCAAAGCCCTGGCAAAGTTTTAGTAAGACCTGGTGAAGTTAAAAAAGATTCATAGTAATAAAAAGACAATTTGTGTCTCTTAAATTTTCTCTTTGCAATTAAAATTAATTCCACATAAAATAAATAATAGTGCTAATTTCTTTTTTAGATTAGATACCCACTGTAATAAGAAGTGAGACACAATGTAAAATAACTAATTTTTTTACAGCAGTTTTCCAAAAATATTTTTATTACTCAGTTCAATATAGTAGACACGAGAGTTAATACGGATGTGTGCGCATGATTTCATATGTCATCAGCATTTACGGATATAACTTAATTTTACAATACACATAGAATAACAGCTGTTAAGGGTCAATCTCCAGAAAATGTAACATTTGAACCAAAACATTTTCAGATTTTAAGACCTTAAATTTCCTTTTTTTTCATTTTTATGTGAAACCTCTACTTACTAGAAGTCATCATGAACAATGGCCCAACTAAATTTAAATTATTTTACTCATAAATAAAAACATATAGAACCTTATTCACGGAGGTGATATAATACACAAGAAAATTAATAATTACTAAACTAAAATAAATTGTAAGTAAACATTTAATTAGCTCATACAGAGAAATAGAAATTATTAATTATCTTATTAATTAATCATCTTAATCTTCTTAATTAATCATCTTAATCTTCTTAATTAATCTTCTTAATTAATAATCAGGATTAAGACATAGCTTAAATTTTAGTCATTCACTTTATGAGTTTAAAATTTGTGTTTAATACATGTATAATATCAATATACACTCAAATTGCTGGCTATATGCTGCTATTGTTAAATGTCTAAAAACAATGCACCTCACTTCCATGACAATGAAATTGACAAGGGTGTCAAGGAGGAGAGGAACTTCTATAAAAATAGGCTTGATGGACGCTTTTTTTTTCAGAGCATTTTTGGTATTACAATCTACACATGTTAAGCATATTAAAACAGGTAAATTTTTATTTTTATATTATTTTATATACTTGAACTTCAAGGTCACAGAGGTGAGACTTCTGAATAACCACACTTGTTTCTTAAGAACAAAATCTATCTCCTTGTCTCTAAACCAAAAACTCACTCACTTTTTTGCAGCTATAATAACAAGATGAATGACTTGTGTCGTGGGAAACAAAATGTGATGGCTGTACTGCCATTTATGAGTGAAAAAATGGTATTTTATGTTTGGGTAATGGAGGTGAGAATTTACTGTATGACACCAGTCTCTATTGTTCTGAAACAAACTAAATCACAATATAAAATTTTTAAATATGCTGAAACATTTAGTATTTGAGACACTTGTGGCAGGAATAATAAATATATATACATATATTTACTAAACAAGTTATTGAACAACATTAACAGTCACACCAGACATGCCACAGAGGTGAGAATTCACATACTGTGAACTAAATAAATAATAAATTCAAGATCATCATAAAAAATGGATAAATTTTTATCACCATTAAAAAACATAGTTTAATGAATTATTGTCTGAAGATTTTGCTGTAAAATGAATGTGACGGAAATGTTACATTTCCTGGAGAATGACCCTTAAACATTAAAGACATAGCTTAATTTTATAGTACACATGGGATAAAACATTTAAGAATTCTGAAAACCTGAAGAATACCAGATTTGAAATTCTTCAATGACTATTTTAAGATGTCATTGTTCAATCAAAAGTCGTTAAGTCCCAAAAAAATTTTTTAACAAACAACTGCAGTCAATTATAATTTCCAAATAATTATCGTGTGATATCTAAACATCAGTAAACCAACATAGGAACTAGAAGTCTGTAAAATAATTTTACTATATTACATAATCTCAAAATTAATTAAGTTTAAATTGACTATATCTCAAAACTATAGTCTTGGAGACTTTTGCTTGAATCACAATAATATGTTGGAAAATGGTTGAAAGAAACTCATAATTTTAAAGCTACAATTGAGTTCTTTATGTAGACTCATCATTTCATGGAATTTATGGCAATACGCATATAATCTATGGTTAAAATATTTTCTTATACTAATAACATTTTAATATGCATACATACAACTTGTGAATCCCCAATGAAATATGCAGCAAATGTTAGTGATTAAAAGAAAGAGAGCTAACCTTTTTGAAGCTTGATAAGATTGTTATTGGAATGTGTTGACACTGATAAAAGTTATGGTTCCTTTGAGAATGATAGGGAAATGGCAATGACCTGCTGCCAAAGCTCACATTCAGGTTTGATGAGAGGTTACTTAGATTACAAATCAATTCTAAATTTAAATTTTAAAAAATTTGAATGTCATAACTGCACAAGAAATGGGAGCATTATATGAATATTTCAAAGAATTTTCATCACATTTGTATAGTTGTTCTGTTATTAGTATTTTTAAAATATAAATATTTATTACATGGTATTTATTTAGAGACAGAGTACTTTGTTTAGGACTTAACTTTCAGATTTCAACTAAGTGATTTATGTGATCTCTTTTTAAGAAAGGAATTTTAGAAGAGAAACAGAAGTAACTTCCTCAAAGTAGCTACTCTTTGTGCATGCTGTGATATAACAAGCAAAGAAGTAATATTATCCATAAGATGTTTAAGGATCTTCACATATGAAAAACTGTGAGGAGAGTAAAATCATAATGTTTTAATATTATATAGCATATTTCCCAGGTGATACAAATAGATAAAAAAAAAACCCTACTAGTATAGAATCTGAACCACAGCAGGGAAAGAGTTAACTGCAATAGAAGTAAACATTATCTGAAGTCCCAACAAATCATAACTCTGATTAGGTATTTGTCTGTGTTGGTGCACCAACTGAGTTTGGGGTCATTCTCCAGAAAAATGTAATTATCCAAACGTATGCCTGTTTTAGTTCATTTTTTATTATTTGCTATTATTTTGGTAATTTGTGTTTTTTTTTAGTTTATAAATATTCAATTTCTTAGTGTGTGTTTGTTTTGTTGTGCACAGAATTATTATTCAATATTTTTTTTTCAAGCATATCAATTCAATAATTTATTTATTTATAAGTGATTGTTTTTATTGACTAGATTTAAATGGCTATCAAGAATTTAGTTTTACGTTTCATAAAATGTAGTCAATTCTCTCTTTTTTACAGAAAAAACTTTATTTGGTTATTTTGAATTTTAATTAGTTTTAATATGTAAATTATTTTTAGCTGAGAAATGTAATTATTCTGCTTTAAATTTAATTCTTCAAATTTAAAATATTTTCCATTTTTTAATGAATCTTTTGACTTATAATTTTTTAACAGTTAAATATAAGGGATTAACTTCAAGTTCATTACATGCAAAAATATACTGTACATTTCCGTTTTGTGTATAAAGAATTTAAATTCAGTTATACTAATTAACTGTTCATGTTTTTAAATTCATTTCTTTGTCCTTATTGCTTTCAGCTTACAACAATTAAAATATTTAAAACGTCAGCCTTATTACTATTAATACAAGATTGGCGAACCAGCTGGTCGCCGTAGGCGGCTAGTTAGACATAAAAATATTTTCAACTAATACTAAATGATGCATCAATAATTTTTATTTTAATGTCATTATATTTGAATAACTGAAATGACAGCAACATTATACAATCTTGTTTCATACTGATATATTCTTCCTTGTATCTCTAACAAGGAAGAAATAAATGGAAAAATTTTAAATATTCTAAAATCTTGTAATGGGAATAATATAGACAATTTTAATGTCATCCAATTTACTTATTGCTAGAAAAATATACACAATTTGGCATATTATAAAGGACAGTATATATTCATGAATAATTTGATGGCTTCCCAAATGAAAGCTTAATTCATCACTTCATTCATTTTGATTATTTGCAGATTGTCATCTCCAGTGCCTTCAATTCAATATCCTTTTATCTTAACTATTAATGTTTAAAATTTGATAATATTTTTGCTGTTGTTCATTTATTTACATATATCCGTTCCCTGACGTATAACAATTCATTAGCTTGTATTTGCAATTATCATCAATTTTAAACCTCTCATTACAGTAAAACATATAATTGTACAGATTCACAAGCTAACAATAAATTGAAGGCTTACAGCAAAATGAAAATTTAAATACATATATTAATTTTAAATACATATATTAATGAAAGTTAAGTTATTAAGTCTGGAAAAAAATTCTCATTTAATAGATCATTAGTCCAAACATATACAAATCTTGAAATTCACAAGTGCACTGAAATACCTTAATTTTACCAATTTTGAAAATCTTCAATCAATTCTATATATGAAAACTTTTCATGTAAGTAAGTTTTGCACAATTTCTCTCTCAACAACTCATTTCAACAATTTTGAGTAAAATATATCCAAGAACTATACAATAAATAATTAAAAATACTCTAAACAATTTGATACTGACCCTAAATACAATTAAAATTATTTACAGCATACTGCAAAGCAGGTTGAAAATTTTACTTATTATACTTCATTAAAGTTTAGAAACGATTTAGTTGTATAAACATAATTGCCATCACAAAATGTTCCAAGCTGGACATCTCATACAATTAAAAAAAAACAACACTCATGATTTCCTTTTATTTGATTTCACAGCAGTAAATATCCTTGAAATTATTTTGATGATCAGTACTTTACTTAGATTTAATTGCATCATTTTTGCTTTTCACTAATCGTTATAGGCAGAAAAAATATAAATCTAAAAAAACATCAATAATTTATTTTGAAACTGAAATGTCAGGTTACAAGGCCAAGACCATTGACAGCAACCACTAATTATCTGCACAGACACGACAATTTTATTTTAAAGCTGCATAAATAAATTTACAGTATATTTGCGCCAAAATAAAGATTAAGTGAGACATAACACGCTAATTCAACATCCAAAGCATAGATTAGCACAATTCAAAATACTATGATTTAAAGTGCACTTTATCTCTGATCAACAGGAAAAAAATTGTTCCGAAGCGAAAAACGTCATACCTTACATGAATCCCGAAATCTCTTCTTCACAGATGCATTTCCAGAAATTTAGAATTCATAATTAAAATAAGATGAATGGTCACATATTTTACAAAAATAACTTTTTCTAATCTACCATGGAGAAACGAAAGTGTCAACAAATAAACAACTGGCCTAGAGCAGTAATGATATTACGTAACCACAGAAAAAATTTCCCGGAAATGCCAGATTCATTTTAGAAATTTCGACTATAAATAAGAAAGATGATAGCTATATTAAATTTTAAAAATTTAGTTCAATAAAAAAGTAAACTTCTTTTAGATTTCCCCTTTTTACAATGAATAATATTATTTAAATGTAAAATTTCTCTATTTGTGAATTTTTTTTTTCTCTTTAAACTCGAATGACAAAAATCGTTTTTGGAACAACACCACAACTCGACGAAAAGCAGGCGTATAAGCGCCAAAAATCAAATAATTTTCAATCAACATGTCGAAAACAGAAAGTGCAAGTGCTATTACTTTGAAAGGCTCTGCTGATATTGTTACTGAATTTTTTAGTAAGTTTTGATGTAATTCTTATCCTGTAGATTCAATGAACTTGGAAACTTTTATCATCTTGCACTTTGGTGTTTTTACGTAATAATTAATCTACATATCCAACTGTTTATCCTACCCTAAATATTGTATATCTATGTTTTTTTCTTATTTAAAGGTGCTACTTTTCTTAGAGTTCTTTTTATTAGCTCCTTCCCTTTATAGTTGAAAGTAAAAAGCTCCATTAATTCCTAATTTAAAATATTTGTTACCACTCATAAAGTATTGTTTTGTGTTCATCTGAAAGCAGCTTTTTTTTTCTGCCTCAATCATTTTAAATATTGCTATCTTGTAACGGCGTGCAGCAACCTGACCAGGGTTAATGTTTGACAATTTATGAGTTATAACTCGTAAATTGTCAAACATTAACATTGATATAAATATCAATGTTTTGAAGGAGAGATTATATATCCAATGTATTGTTCTGGAGTGGAGTAATCTGTCAAGTGTAGGGGAGAGGAGTTCTGCAATATAAATGTATGCATTCTCATATTGGAGTTTAAATATTTGAAAATGCATTTAAATTTTAAAATTTAATATATCTTTTATTAATCACTTAATCCACCAATTTAAGTTAATTTTATGGCTAGAGCCCAAGTTGACTCAGTTCAGGGCTTAAAGGCAAACTAAATGAAGAGATGAACAGAAAATTAATATGCTGGTTAAATTTTAAATAAAATTTTAATGTTTTTTTCTTTTACAGGATTTTTTATTTTAAAGTTGAGTATTTTCTAATTTTAGATTGTTGCAAAATCTTTGCTTTATAGCAAAGGTAATTTCAATTTATAAAGGTATAAAATGTAGAGGGGAGAATGTTTTATAACAGTTTAGTATTCCAAAATTAGCTTGAATATAAATGTCTTAAAGGGGAGTGTTCGGAACGTATGGATGGTCTGGATGTCGCCAATTTGTTTACATCCGGCATCGCCAAACCACCTCCTTACTGCTAATCGGCGCACAGCTCTCACTGATAAACCCTGCGTGAAGGAGAATGCGCAGTAGCGTATTCTTCATGGCGTATTGATACAAGCATTTGCTTTGTGATGTATCACTACGCGCTCCGTACGAACAAGCAAACAGTTTTTACCTTTGAAACTCTGCTTCTAAAACTGGGTCTCGGCCCTAAGAGAAAACTAAAAAAAACTGTAAGAAATAATATATAAAATAAATATAAACAAATAAATACAATAAACCAGGAGGTAAAAGGGGAAAGACGCTCTCATGCAGGATTTATTTATTTAAATATACTGAATTTTAATTTATGATTTTCGCTTTATCTGTAGCAAAAGTAAGTTAAAGTGACCAGATTTTCTGAATTTCAAGAGGGGATGCTTTACACATTTTGAAAAGGGAGTACAAAGATATAATAATAAGCAGTAAAAAATAGATAATTAAAAAATATGCAAGATTCAGGCAGAGATAAAAAACACTATTAACTTACTATCATTTATTACTTTTCTTTTTAAACTGATTTGTTGTATCCCTTAATAATTTCTTTTAACTGCACATTTTTTCAATGGGTCTTCCTTCGTTACTAAAGGAATCTATATAATTCTGAGCAATTTTTAACAAAAATCATTAACAGAACTTTCAGTAATTTCATGTCTTCGTAGTAGCCTCGAGAACTAAGGCAATGGATAGAACTTTGTTTTATAAGCATATTGCAATTTGTTTACTTGGGCTCTCATATAAGCGTTGTTTAAATAATAAGAAATTTATTGTCCTTCTCCTTCCATTCATCAACAGACCCTAACCAAATCATTATCCTTAACAGAATAAAATAAACTACAATACATGATTTATCCAAAAAAAATATTCACTAAGCGATTCTTCAAATATGAAGATCTGGTGAATCTTCTCCTCATGTTTAATTTCTATTATTGCACGTGTGTACCTCTTTAAATACTTTTTTTTTCAAATCACACACACATCGTATCACACTCATTCACTGAAAAATGCTTTATCTTTTACTGAAGATAATAAACTATAATACATAATTTATCCTAAAAAAATAAATATTATTGGAAGTATACTAAACGATTCTTAAAACACGAAGAACAGATGAATCTTTTCTATGCGCTCAACTTCTATTATTGGATGTGTAAATTTCTTAAATACTTTTTCCGAATCACACACAAACACATAAAAATGAGCAAAAGCTTCATGCTCAACCAAACAAAGGTGACCATATTCTGGGTATAGTAAAAAAGCTGGGAAAGGAATTCTTCTAAAAACTGAATCTAATAAATATTTTTTTAAAGTAAACTGCTAACTTTTAAATAAAATTTTCAATCCTCCTAGTAGTAAACAAGATTTAATGATCCCGGCGCAGCGCAGCAGACTCGATCGGTGAGACTGGCCGAACTCTTCTGACAAGATTCCCGCCAATTGGATGACATTGATTTATTTACGCCCTTAGGGTGTCCATGTGGAAGGAGCCTCCTCAATGAAAGAAACATGGGGAGGAGGAATGCTTATGACCCTATTTCCTGTTAGAGTAGAGCGCGGGGAGAGAAACCTTCAATTCTTTTCCTGGCCGTGGTTTTTCGAGGAAAAGAAGGGGAATTTAGTTCTTGACATTTTTTCTTGAAAAACTTCGTGCATAAGAAACATAGTGAATGACGTTAGCATATTAAATGAAATAAATTCTGACAAAATAAACTTTTCTTAAGTTTGGATTAGTAATTTTTTATTATTATTCTTATTTAAGATAGTTGTTTATTGCAGTATTTACTACATATTTAACATAAAACTCTAATAATAAAATAATATGTTTAGAAGTAATAAATTTTTGTGTTTAGAGAATTTAAAATGTCACATATTTTAATCTAATATGTTAATGTCTAAGTCATTATTAAAGCTTTCCTCTGCTTCTATAAAAATGATGGACGAAATAATTGAAAACGAAATAGTCAATGAATTTTATTTTTCATGGAGTAAATAGAGGTAATGCGGTGACATTGATACACTTTATTTTGGAAAGCTAAGAAATGATTTCACTAACGGTAATAATTAGAATTAATACGCTATATTTATGCATTCGTTAATCTTATATAGGATTTCAGTCAAGTTTTGGTCATAATGACATAATAAAATAATTAGAACATTTTTTTCCCAACATGGATTTGCATCAATCTGCCCCATACTAGATATACATTGATACACGCTTGGGGCGTATCGATTCTTTCACAGAAATATCGAAAATAATGATTAATAGGTGTGAGATCAAAACAAAATTTGTTTTATCAAAAAATTTTATATTCCAAGTCAAGGTTTAAAACTTTAACAAAGTAACAAACTTTTATTTTAATCAAAATTCAACATTTTTGATGAGATTAGAAAAATGAAACAATAATGCATCAGAAAATAATTTATCTCTACAAATAATAAAGGAGAATGTGTGTGTTAAAAAAATACTTTTGAGGGAGGAAATGTGTACCCCGAAGCCGCTTTTTTAATTTTAATTAATTAAAAATTATGGTAAATTTTCGCGTTCTTCCATCATAATTTAGGAAAATAATATAGCATAAAAATAATTTTTACATATCTGAAAGTGCAAAAAAATTATCTTTTCGATGATATTAATTAAGTTGCTGTACAATTTTTTCCCCAATTTTAACAAAATTTATACGAAAATATTTTAAACTTAATTTACAACAATACTTTTCATTTTTGCAATGAAATTCAAACCGTTTTCATGGTTTAAGCAAATAGTTAATTGCGTGTTCCTCTTAGATAGTTCATTTTCATGTTTTTCTATTACTGAAGATGCTATTGCAAAATAGTTGCTGTTAAGGGATGTTGATACACACAGAAGACGCGTATCAATCTGCCCCAAGAGCCCATTTTATTTAAAACAAGTGGTCACGCATAAACAACGCTAAACAACTATAAAACTTAATATAGTTCAGAAAAATATGCTTTTTTTTTCCTATCCTGTAGATTCCCTGACAGAGAAACGTAATTTGTTCAAGAAATCACGCAACACGTACTTAGAATAAAAATCACTTAGACGAGAAGATTAATGGTCTGATTAATTTGTAAATTAACTTTTGACTAAACATGGTCGAAAAATTTACGGATTATATCAATGTTCTCGCGTATCAATCTACCCTAATTCCCCCCACGATTTTTTTTTTTTAAATTATCTACTTCTAAGACTACTTATGAGACCTACATTCTTTGAATAACTTTTATCCGATTCAACAAAAATAGTTATTATAGTAAAAATTATGTTTTTTATTCAATAACAAAAACAGAGATGATGCCTAGAATTTTTAATAAAATGCTTAAGCGTCTGAACTAAGACCTTAAGTTTTTGAAAATGTTATGGAAATTATTCTCACAAAGAATTTCTTGACCTTTACAAAAAGAGTTATTATTTTACAGAGTATATATACACACATATAGTTCGTTAATATATTTATTTTTCAAATTATTCGCTGTGAAGAGTTCCACTTCAAATTCCGGCAAAATGTTATAAATATTAAACAAAGGTAAATAACCGAAATCTTCAAAATTCACGCAATTATAAAAGATCATATACAAATAATTATTTTAGAATTTTGAATAAAATTCTATTTTTTTTTTTTTTTTTTCAGACTAGATTTTCATAATCACATATTGCGAAATGCGAGATTCTTAGTCTAATCGAAGAAATTTATTTTAGGAATGACGTTATTTAATAGTGATCATAACTTCCTATAGATAGAATCTGAGTCTAGAAATCATTAAGAAGCCGTGTAATTACATAGTACTGAACTTAGTGTTGATAACGTAAGAATAAGCAGATTTATTGAAACGGAAAATACTCGTTTTATTTTGTTTCTGTTAATGTTTCAATATTAGGAGATTGAATGATGACATAGAGCTGTACTTCGTTCCAGTTACATTATTGCTAAAGCTCACATTCGGGTTTGATGGGGAGGTTACTAAGATTACAAATCAATTCTAAATTAAGTGCAAAAATTTGAATGTCATAACTGAACAAGAAATGGAGCAGTATATGAATATATTTCAGAGAATTTTCATCACATTTGTATAGTTGTTCTGTTATTTATTATTTTAAAATAAATACATTACATGGTATTTATTTAGAGACAGAGTATTTTTGTTGGGACTTAACTTTCAGATTTCAACAGAAAGTGATTTCTGTGATCTCTTTTTAAGAAAGGAATTTTAAGAAGAGGAAACGAAAGTAACTTCCTCAAAGTAGCTACTCTTTATTGCATGCTGTGATATAACAGTAAAGTAATATTATCCATAAGATGTTTAAGGATCTTCACATATATGAAAAAACTGTGAGGAGAGTAAAATCATAATGTTTAATATTATATAGCATATTTCCCAGGTGATACAAATGAATAAAAAAAAAAAAAAAAAAAAACTACTAGTATAGAATCTGAACCACAGCAGGGAAAGTTAGCTGCAATAGAAATAAACATTATCAAGAATCCCAACAAATGATAACTCTGATTAGGTATTTGTCTGTGTTGGTGCACCAACTGAGTTTGAGGTCATTCTCAGAAAAATGTAATTATCAAGCATTATGCCTGTTTTTGGATTCATTTTTTTATTATTTGCTATTATTTTGGTAATTTGTGGTTTTTTTTAGTTTATAAATATTCAATTTCTTAGTGTGTTTGTTTTGTTATGCACAGGGTATTATTCAAGATTTTTTTTCAAGCATATCAATTCAATAATTTATTTATTTATAAGTGATTGTTTTTTATTATTTAGATTTAAATGGCTATCAAGAATTTAGTTTATGTTTCATAAAATGTAGTCAATTCTCTCTTTTTTTACAGAAAAAATTTTATTTGGTTATTTTGAGTTTAAGTGGTTTTAATAATAAATTATTTTTAGCTGAGAAATCTAATTATTCTCTCCTTTAAATTTAATTCTTCAAGAAATTTAAAATCTTTTCCATTTTTTAATGGAATCTTTTGCCATAATTTTTTTTAACAGTTGAATATAAGGGATTAACTTAAGGTTCATTACATGCAAAATATACCTTTACATTTCCGTTTTGTGTATAAAGAATTTAAATTCAGTTATACTAATTAACTGTTCATGTTTTTAAATTCATTTCTTTGACCCTTATTGCAATTATTGCTTTTCAACTTACAACAATTAAAATGTTTAAAGCGTCAGCCATATTACTAATACAGATTGCGAACCAGCTGGTGCATTGGCTAAGTTAGTTTATAAAAATATTTTTCAACTAATACCAAATGATGTATCAATATTTTATTTTAATGTCATTATATTTGAATAACTGAAATGACAACATTATACAAACTTGTTTCATACTGATATATTCTTCCTTGTATCTCTAACAAAGGAAGAAATAAATGGAAAAATTTTAAACATTCTAAAATCTTGTAATGGGAATAATACAGACAATTTTAATGTCATCCAATTTACTTATTGCTAAAACCATACCATTTGGCATATTATAAAGGACAGTATATAAACTATGAATAATTGATGGCTTTCTTGTTTCATTCATTTTGATTATTTGCAGATTGTCATCTTCAGTGCTTTCAATTCAATATCCTTTTTATCTTTAGCTATTAATGTTTAAAATTTGATAATATTTTGCTGTTGTTCATTTTATTTACCAATCTGTTTACGAAGTATAACAATTCATTAGCTTGCATGGTACGGTATCATCAGTTTTAGGCACCATTACAGTAAAGCATATAATTACTGTACAGATTCACAAGCTAACAATAATAAATTAAGAGCTTACAGCAAAATGAAAATTTAAATATATTAATTTTAAATATATTAATGAAAGTTAAGTTGGCTAAGTCTGGAAAAAAATTCTCTTTAATAGATCATTAATTCCAACATATTACAAATCTTGAGGGTCACAGTGCATAAAATAATTTTCAATTTTGAAAATCTTCCAATCAATTCATATACCGAAAATTTTCATGCACCATTTCTCTTTTTCATTTTTTGCACAATTTCTCATATCAACAACTCATTTCAACAATTTTGAGTAAATATATCCAAGAACTATACAATAAATAATTAAAATACTCTAAACAATTTTGTGCAGCCCTAAATTTCGTTCAAGGTATTTACGGCATACTACAAAAGCGGGTTGAGAAATTTACTTATGCTAATTAAAGTTTAGAAACGATTTAGTTGTATAAAACATAATTGCCATCCTAAAATGTTAGCTGGACATCTCAACTACAATTAAAAAAAAAAAAAACACTCATGATTTTCCTTTTTATTTGATTTCACAACCCGAGCAAATATCCTAACGAAAGTATTTTGGTGATCAGTACTTTACTTGGAATTTAATTGCATCATTTTTGCTTTTCACTAATCGTTATAAGGGCAGGAAAGAAATATAAATCTAAAGCATAATAAGTATTTTAAAACTTTAATCAGGTTACAAGGCCAAGACCATTGACTGACAACCACTAATTATCACTGAACACATTTCAAATTTTATTTTAAAACTGCATAAATAATTTACGTATATTTGCATAAAATAAAAAAATTAAAATTGGACATAACACCATGTTCGCTCAAAGCATGAATTAGCACAATTCAAAATACTATATGATTTAAATTTTTATCTCTGATCAGCAGGAAAGAAAAATTCCAAGCGAAAAACATCATACATACATGAATCCCCGAAATCTCTTCTTCACAGATGCATTTCAAAATTTGAATATAATTAAAATAAGATGAATGGTCACATATTTTTTACAAAATAACTTTTCTAATCTACCATGAAGCAAAAGTGTCAACAAAATAAACAACAGCCTAGAGCAGTAATGATATTACGTAACCACAGAAAAAATTTCCCGGAAAGTACCCAGATTCATTTTAGAAATTTCGACTATAAATAAGAAAAGATATAGCTATATTAAATTTTAAAAAATTTAGTTCAATAAAAAGTAAACTTCTTTTAGATTTCCCATTTTTTACAATGAATAATATTATTTAAATGTAAATTTCTATTTGTGAATTTTTTCTCTTTAAACTCGAATGACAAAAAAATTCGTTTTTTGGGTTTCAACAACACAACTCGACGAAAAGCAAGCGTATAAGCGCAAAATCAAATAGTTTTCAATCGGCATTAGAGCGAGTTTTGGTACTTATACTTTGAAAGAACAAGCATTTTGAGGGTTTGCGGTAGGTTTTGATGTAATTCTTATCCTGTAGATTCAGTGAGCAAAACTTTATCATCTTACCACTTTGGTGTTTTACATGTCAATTAATCTACATATCCAACTGTTTATCCTAAATATTGTATATCTATGTTTTTTTCTTATTTAAGGTGCTACTTTTCTTGAGTTCTTTTATTAGCTCCCTTTGCTTATAGTTAAGTAAAAAAGCTCCATTAATTCCCTATTTCAAAATATTTGTTACCACTCATAAAGTATTGTTTTGTGTTCATCTGAAAGCAGCTTTTTTTTTCTGCCTCAATCACTTTAAATATTGCTATCTTGTAACGGCGTGCAGCAGCCTGTCCAGGGTTAATGTTTGACAATTTATGAGTTATAACTCGTAAGAATTTGTCAAACTGTCTTAAATGATATAAATATCAATGTTTTGAAGGAGATATATATCCAATATATTGGAATTACCCAGGTGGAGTAATCTGTCAAGTGTAGGGAGAGGTTCTTCAATATAAATAATGTATGCATTCTCATATTGGAGTTTAAATATTTGAAAATTCATTTAAAATTTAATCTTTCTTTTATTAATCACTTAATCCACCAATTTAGTTAATTTTATGGCTGAGCCCAAGTTGACTCAGTTCAGGGCTTAAGACAAACTAAATGAAGAGATGAGCAAGAAAATTAATATGCTGGTTAAATTTTAAATAAAATTTAAATGTTTTCTACTTTACAGGATTTTTTTTTATTTAAAGTTGAGTATTTTCTAATTTTTAGATTGTTGCAAAATCTTTGCTTTATAGCAAAGGTAATTTCAATTATAAAGGTATAAAATGTAGAGGGGAGAATGTTTTACTGCGTTTAGTGACCAAAATTAGCTTGGTATAAATGTCTTAAATATTATATATATATACACTGATACCGAAGAGTTGTTTTTTAGTTCTGATGAAGTTTGAATTGAAATCTTGTATTCAGTTTATTTTAAAGGCATTAGTTGTCCAGCGAATCAGGTTTCACAAATCGTCTGATTATGTGCTTTATGATTCTCGAATGTTATTTTACAAGATGGATGTCAGAGCATTGAAATAGTTCCCTGTGCATTTAACTGACTGTCAAAACAAATACAATTGCGTGTGTTTTTTTTGTAGCTCTGGATAATATTTTCTTTTCCAACTTCTTAACTTCCAGCAAATTCTTGCATGATTTAGCGGCTCTGGTACCATCTGATCTTACATGATGCAACTTTGTCAAGCAATAGTCATATCCCTCATTCTAAGACATAAGCATGTTTGGCAAACCCTTCTTCAAGGTGGTTTATTTCATTTCAAAGTAGTGGGTGCAGTTAAGCGGCTGTATCAAGCTAAAACTATTTTGTAAAAAAACCTTCTAATGGCCTATATTGGCAATATGGTAAATGTAGGTTCACGGTACACACCTGTTTCTTGTCAATTTTTCTTGGAGCAATTTCATTTGCTGTTGCCAAAATGCTGTTTTGGATGTGCAGTGCAATTTTATTGATCTCTTGCATATATGTGTCACCTGAAAACAAGAGATTGAGCATGTAATGCTGTGGCATTTAAGCATGTACTAGGCAAATTTTTTAACTTGAAAAAACATCAAGCTTCACTTTCAGCACCAACTTGAAACTAGTAACCCGGCTTTTCATTGAATGTTAGGAATCTAGGTTTTTTTTTTCAAATTCCGAGAAACTAAATTTCCACACTCAATGCCTGTGGCATTCAAAGCGTGTACCAGAACCCAAATTTATAAACTTAAAAACTATCAGGGCCATTCACACACTGTAAACCCTCTGAACTAATTTTTTTTTTTTAATTGTATCGTTTTTCTTTATACAAAATTAAAGTACATAGTTAAACCTTAGAAAATGTGATAAAATATTCGTTTTAACTAAATCTTTTAATATGGAATCAATTCTTGAAAATTGACATTGTTACAATTTTTTAAGTTTTCTCATTGCAATCAACATATTTATGTTTTTTGTAATGGAAAAAATATTATTTTACATTTCAATTTTTTTTTTTTTAAATATATCTATAGTGGCTCAAATATTTGAGAATACACCTTACTTTTTTTACTTGATAAATCTAACTTTCAATATAAATAACATTACCAAAATGCAAAACATGTTTTATTTTACGTAACAAATTGTTAATTTAAGTAAAAAATAAGAACAATCAATGAAAAGTGTCAAACATTTAAATAAACATATGGAGATTTTACCTCAAGTGAGGGTACACCAATGAGGCCTACTGTAATATCTACATACAAAGAAAGTGTCAATATTTAGTTCTGCATGTCCTTTGGCTTTTATAATGTCCTTCAAGCGTCATGGTGGCCCGGTCCAAACAGCGTTTGGTAATATCTAGAAGATATTTTACCCCATTCTTCTTGCAACACCTGTTTTAAAGGGCTTTTCTAATTTTGTGTTTTTTAAATTGCGCTGTTTTCAAGTGTGGCCCTGAATTTTCTATGGCGTTGCCGTGGGACTGTGGTGGTGTGTGTAACCTGTTTACAATGAAAAGGCATACATTTTGAAGTTCGTGCCATGTGTTTGGGACGGACATTGTCATGCTTGAATATGAAATTTCCTTCTAAACCCAAATTTTAGCACTCTTTTAGACTTTTGTGAAGTATATCCAAGTAAACCATATGGTTCATAAAGTCATCTATAAAACTAAATTTCTTACCCTGGTAAAACCATGAAGACCCCCCAAACCATGGCCAGACCACCACCATGTTTAAATGTAGGACATAAATTTTTTGGATCAAACGGTTTGGGGCTTTCTCCGTCTGTCACTACGAAAATGTTGAATTCTTTCATCACTAAATATAACTTTATTCCAAAGTTTATTGGTCTTCAATTGATGAGTTTTTTGCAATTCAAACACTTTTCTGATTTTGCAAGCTGACAAAACCTGTGGTTTCTTTCTGGCAGCTTCGACTTTTTTATATCCAGATTGTCTAGTACATTTATTTTAGTTTCAGCACATATACTTCTACCAATGATTTGATAAGCTTCTACCTTAACTTTGACTTCACTTACTTTAGGATTAATCTTGGTTCTTTCAAAATTTTTTCCTTTTCGCGACATCTTTCGGAATATATTTCAATTTCTTCACTTTTTTTATTTGTAATCAATCCATCACTTTTAAATTTTCCAATGATTTCTGGACACCGCGATGTGGCTTCTACCAACATTTTTTAGCGACTATTTAGATAAGATTTTTTTCCTTTCTTAAATAATCATATCTGACAATTTCTTATAAATACTCTTTTAGAATTACATTTTCATTTAAAAGTTTGGCTTTAAGTTCATCTAAACAAACTTCATCCTACGAAAATGATGGTTGAAAAGGTTTAAGATAAGATAACTCAAAAATTAAGACAAATAGCGGTCCAAAGTAGAAAATATTTTGTGGTAATTAAACATAATTTTTTTATAAGTGTATTCTCAATTTTGACCTCAAAGGTACCTAATAAAGTTTAAAGCTGTATAATATGATTTTAATGAATTCTTTTTTTATTTTGTGTATACTTAAAGTAAAATGTTCATAGTTTTAAATGCCTCTGCAAAAAGGTTTGTTATAATTATATTTTTATCATTATTCATAATACAAAGCTTTAATTTATCAAAAAGCGAATGTATCCATGGTGTTTACGAACCACTGTACATAATGTTCTTATTCAGTAATGGAGAAAAAAAATCAAATATCCACAATGAATTTTTTCAAAAGGACGATTTATTTGAACAAAGTGGATGTCCCCTTACATAACACAAAACATTTTTATTTTAACATTTTATTTGTGGCAATAAAACAGAAACTGTTATGAATTTACTTTGTTTTCTTAATTACCAATTTATACTGTAAAGAAAATTTCACTATGGATTTAATAGTAAATGAAATAATTAGCACTTGTTTACCGCCCCCCATACATATGGATTTTTTCAAAATGGGAAGATCAAAAACTCCGACATTTATATAATTGTGGGTGAAGCTGGAATTACTTTAATGGCTTCCTCAATGTTGTGAACACTTTATCTTCATTGGAGGTATTCAAAATTTTACCAGACTTTTCTATGGCGAAACTTCAATATCATTACCTAAGGCAGTAACCTTCTCCGGTATATAAACTTTCATCTTCACTTCACTACAATGGTGCATATTGAAATGTTATAAATTATTTCCCCTGCACAGCGTATGTATAAAATTCTAAACCAGAAGGGGTGAACATTTAATTCAGTGCGTTTTTTGAAGTACTTGATGTGCTTTGCTTTCAAATCAGCACTGTTATCTCTATTTATATCTTTATCTAAAAGAATAAGTAACTGTTGTAGATGACATAACTTTTTTAACAACATGTTAAAGGTGCCTCTGATGATTATTGCAATTGGGTTTTTTTTTTTTTTTTTTTTGACATGACAGCATTTCATACCAGTAGAAATTTTGCCTTACTTGTCAATTCCATCTTTCACACCTTTCCATGAGCCTTTGCAAAATATTTGGTCAGAGGTTTTTTTTTTTTTAGATTTAGCGTGGGTCATGTATCTGTTACTAGGCTTCGGGATGGAAGACCATCCTGATCCATATTATCCTCTTCAAAAAAAATTTTTTTTCCCTTGCATTTGGCTGAATTTCTTCATAATTTTTTTCAATGAAAGCTCTCACACTTGTTTTTCCTTTTCAAGTCATTGGGTTATATTAACTATTGCATTTTCCATGTACAAATAGTAGAAGCTGTAAATAGGGTTGCTTTCATGTCAAAAGTGCTCTGGACTTCAGCCCTGGTATAAGCAACTATAGTTCATTGCAAATCAACTGTAAGACTCATGATTCAGGAGAATTTGGAATTCTTGAAATTATTCTTTTCGGTGTTATGTAAGGAATTTATTACTGAAAAGTAGTGGTACATATGATCCAAAACTTCCCTAATCATGTCTCTTTCACTATAATGTTCATTATCCTCTTTATCTTTATTTATAAAATTTGATATTCAGGTCACCATTAACCACCTTTTTTTTTCAAAACTATGAACTGGTATTTATTTACTTTCCTGTTAAAATAGTCCATATTATGTATATGGTAAATATTATGAATTATGTAATGGCCTCATTAAAAAAAAACCAAAAAAAGCCCATATATAATTAAATAAAATAACTTTTCTTCAAAATTTTACCTAAATACCTTATCCTATTTGCCTATAGTAGTTTTATTTCATTAGAAATATATTACCATCACAATTTTTGAATTCCTACTGTTGAGATGAGTAAAATTCCAAGACATCTTGCGTGCATAACACAAATTAAATAAATTTTACTTTTATTGAATAATGTTTTTGCAAAATGTAGCATAAGTGGATGAGCGTGCTATTTTAGCTGTTGGGAAAAATGGCAATACACAAGTTCACAATTCACAGCGTTTATGACATATAAGTCCAGGTTGAAGTAATTTTTTTTTCTCGGTCCCATGCATAACGATCATATTAAATCCATTTTTTTAAGTACTTAATCTGTAATTATTGTTTGTTTTCTACCTGAAATTTGAGAACCAGTCCTACCTTTTGAGATTCAATTTTAAACCGTCAAAATGGTCTATCTTATTTTACTATTTTGTACTTCAAGGATCAAGAAAATACACTTAACAGAATAAAACATCAAAGCCCAGCTTTCAGCATAAAGCAGGAATACTTCAGTAGCTTCTTATTCATTGAGAAAAGAAACACACAGAATAACATACGGTACGAACTGATATTTCAATCCTGAAATTTCCAAAACAAAGTTCCTTTAAAATTCCATTATAGACCAATCACATCGAAAAGTTGAACAAAACAGTCCAATCAAAACGTAACAATATAGCCTGATAAACAAAGTACCAATAAGAAAGATCAATTTGTACCCATGTTTGTATCCTTTCGATAAGACATCTAGGCAGCATCAAAAAAAATGTTCTCTCGTCATATTCTTGGCGGCAAGGTTGGAATCTAAGGAGGAGCGAAGTAAAGTGTGCAGTAAACTCCACATAAATCGGCAATATATATATATTGGCAGGATTAAGAACTTAACAGGGGTATATTTTCCAACTGTTCTTTTAAATTTTCTTGGTCTTCACGTTCTTTGGTCATTTTTGTTGTAAATTGAGGGAAAGGAATTTTGTAACTATGATAATATCAAAATGGCAATTTATTTTTTTTACACAATATATTAGTGTAATAAAATTGTTTTGGTGTGTAAAGGGACCTGTTTGAGAAGGAGATTAAATCTAATAAATTAGAAGTCTTGACTCTCTTATTATGGATGAAAGAATTACTTTTAAAATCTTTGGAAGGTATCTTAACATTCAAACCATGGTCATTGTTAAATTCTCAGAAGTGCAAAATGTTCGGAGGAATAGTGTCTAAACAGATTTAAATTTAGATGCATATCATTTGCTATGTCATTAACAGTAATTTTCAATTGAAGGGAGACAATAAAGCCCTTTCTCTTCTAAGCATGTCTAAAAGAAGTTTTGCTTTTGAAACAGGAAATCTCCGATTTTGCTATAAGTAGCTTTTAAGTTCTCATGTTGTAATTTTGTATCTCCCAATGAGAACAATAATTGGGTTTTAGAGGTATGGAAAAAAAAACTAAAGGAGTTCATTTTAAAGTTAAAGTAAAAGGGCTTCACTTTAGCTTACAAGTAATGAAGTGGAAATACTTTTATTTTAAAATTAATTGGCATTACAAAGAACTATCAATTTATTTTCTCATTTTGAATGAAATATCTTGTTAATGAATGCAAAATGAAGTATTCAAAGTTTATTTTTGAATTATTACTATTATATTTATATTTTGTATTGAATAAAACTGTATTTATCAACCAAACATTTTGAAATTTTGTTAGACAGAACATAATATAATTCAGTTGCCAAATGCACTCTTTTTTGTAAACCTCTTAGGATGGCTGTTAACCGTTGGGAATCGTGACTGTATTAATTCTAAAAATTAACACATTGTTCACCAGTCAGTCAGGTTTACTCATGTTTCATCCTAAATACTACTTGACAATCACGAGTTAATTTGATCTACATCCACATAATTATTAAACACGCTCCATAAGCGCTGTGAGCATTATTTCATTGTTAGAGAATCTAAATTTCATAATTTTAAATTTAAAATAGTAATGTCGTTCCAATTTCAAAATTTAATATATCTAAAATAGTGACATAAAATTGCTATCATGATATAAAATTTATCTGCTATGATCAATAGTTTCAAAAATTTTAATATATTAATGTATATTTCAAATTACTTTCTTTTTCAATACAAAGTAGCAAGTCAATGTGATATCATCAGCATGATATAGTTTGGATCCATGGTGCATCTGATTTTATTGCAATCTGTGATATAATTTGATAATATTTTTTGGCAACGTTTGACAAGCAGAGAGTGCTTTTCTGATTAGACATCTGAACGAAAATTTTAAACAACGAAAAATCACTTACGCGTAATGTTGTTTACCAGAGGTTTGAATAAAAGAAATATGTAAAATAAAAAATATTTCCGTTATAAAACATATTTATTTTATTTGTTTCAATCAATGTTAACATTTATCTTGTATATATATCTCTTGAATATCAAATTTGACTGGAAATCTCAATTAAGAGGCAATTTACTATTTCATGACGATTGTGATTTTCTAGTTATGAAACAATAGCTGGTGACATGAGATGGCCTCTCTATAAAATTGCCATTCAACAATGTGTTGTGCAAATTTGACAAGTTATCACTTGGGAAAATGAGTGGGACAAATGTCCTTGTTGTATGACTTAATAATCAAGTTACTTTAAATCATTTTTCCTTAATTTCTATTTTTTTATAGTCTATTACTAAAATCTAAGTGAATCCTGGTGTGTCTTCTTAAAAGTGGCTATTTTAGCTTATATATAAGTTGTAAACAAAATCTTACTATTTTTTAAAAACTTTCTCTCGTGTACCTTTTAACAGATTATGGTATCAAAGTATAATTTATCACGAGGTATATATCTGAGAGTCTTTTTCTAGAAGAGATAAATATGGTCTACCATTCTTATGACTAAAGACTGTGAATTGCAGACATTTTATTGCAATATTAGAGCAACTCAGGCTAAGTTTATTTAATTTTTTGTATATAAGTATATCCTTTTATTTTATATATTCTCTTTTAAAAAATTTCTGCTGCATTATTTCTTGTTTTCTTCCCCTCGTCTTAACTAATCAGCCTTTCATTACTCTAGGAGTTAATTATGTTACTAACTGATAACTGAAGATTGCTCTACTAACTCATTTTTCGTTTATCAAACTAATTGAAAATTAATGGCTTATCTTATGCTAAATAAAATTTCATCATTAAAATAAATTATTGCAACTTTCCACATTTTTATTCTTATCGATGAATTACTACATCAAGTTTAATTTATTTAAAATAAATAATGCTGATGCATTCATTCCATTTTCATTAATTCTTGCCTGATACATGATTTATTCAGAGAAGTTAAGTTCAAGAATCATGATTTGATTCTGATCTTAATCAAGTAGTATCAAACATTACAAATTTAAATTAATTTTAAAATCCGATTCTTTAAAAGGAAATTCTATCACAAGATGATAAATATGCAGTTAAACTTTCTAGCAGCCTCTTAAAAAAAACTGCTATGTGAGTAAACTTCTCTTTTAAAAACTGCTTTTGGTTTCAGAAGGAAAACATTGATATAAAGTGTTTATAACGGCACTATTTCATCATATTTTCTTATTGTCAACACAGGCCGGAGGACCTTTTGCACTGAAATGCCTCATTATATTTTAGCAATTGGGCAAAAGCTTACAAGCAGAATCTTAAGAGTTATTATTCTGTAATTATATATTACAGAAATTATGCATTTCAAGACAAATTGTAAATAAATAGTAGGGCTGCATAAAAAATCAAAGGCCACGTCGCCTTAGTTCCTCATCCCTGGTCAAGAACATAATCCAAGGGAGAGATTCATGGAAATTCCCCAATCAATGTGTTATGGGACTATTTCTAATTAGCTATTTTATAGATATGTTGTATGCATTTTGACATGTTAAAATTAACACGAATATGTATATATTTTAATAATACCCTTTTTTTTTTATTTATAGATTGCTAATGACTAAAGTACAAGACTTGTTCTCGTATATCTAATTTTCATCAAGGAAACTTTAGAGCGATGGGAATTCAAAATTCAGTGTGAAGGAGAACTGGATTCTGGGTAATGTATATTCCTGCTTTCTTTCAAAAAACTTCCAATAATTTTTTTTTTTCCTGTGCAAGTAAATAATAGTGTTTAACACCTTAAAATTGTACATACATTGAAAATCTTATTTTATTATAGATTGAATGTTAATTTTAAAAAATTGAAACAAATATGGGAGAATCAGCATTTAAATTAAATACTCTCATTTATTTCAATAAATATCAACTATGTTAAAATCTAATAAACTAAAATAAAATCAACTAAAATACTTTTATAAAACATAAAACCTCTAATTTCTTTTGCACAATCTCTATATTTCGTATTTTTGCTTTTCTAAAAAACTGATTTTCTTTCACTTTCAAAAAATGCTTTTTTTTCCCTTTAATATATAATTATTAGACAATTAAATGCATAGTTTCTACCTTTTTTGTTTGATAAAATACGGTCCTTGTCATTTCTTCTTGATTTATCAAATAATGAAATAATCTTCAATATATCAATAAATTTTACACTAGACATACCAATATAATATTATACCTGTTCCCTTTACACAGATCAAATTATCAGTTTTAAGTCACTTATATTTCCGTAATATTGATTGATAGATTAAATAAAATACAAGTAATATTGATGGGTAGAAATAAATGTAATTTCTTTAATTTCACACTGCAGTTATTTTACACATACAAGGTCCCCAAGTATGGATTTTCAAAAACATATTTTTTGCTTTAGAACTGATTTTTGTAGCTTTTCTATAATATTGTGTCTTGGATGGTTCAGTGGTCATGTAATGAAAATCCTTCATTCATTTTACTCTTTTAATACAGTAAAAGCTTACTCATCCGGTATGCTCGGAAACTCATTTCCAGATACCTGAAAGAATTGGGGGGGGGTGTGAGAGCCTTTTAAGATTTTTTTGGCCAAATAATTTGTTTTTTTTGAAATGTGTATTAAATATTTTAAGAATATGCATCTTCTATAACATTGTATTACAACATTGAAAAACATATTATGAAGATTTTAATTTAACATTGATGATTTAAAAAAAAAAAAAAAGATTTACAATTTTTACGTAAATATATATTGTAAAAATATAAACCCATAAAAATAGTAAACTGAAAAATATTCTACTGCAAGCATAATAAAACTCTTTTAAGTGATCTCAAATCCCAGATTGAATATCAAAACTAATTATTTCGTATACAGCGCCTCCAATTCTCCTGACTTGATATTTTATTCGGAATCAATGTCATGCTATCCACCCCCCCATGAGGTTTTTTTTTTTTTACTAGTTCTGTCCTTTTTTTTTTTTTTTTGTCGATTTCGTTTTGGGTCTTGTTTTGGCAAAGGTGGGACTTTTTTTTCTGTACTCACTTTTGCTTTGACCCCCCCCCCATAAAACAGAGGTGAAATGCAATGCGACCGAAA